>CM028246.1:6337828-6937828 GCA_016432835.1 Brassica nigra | reverse complement strand
ACCTATAATGAAAAAACGATAGCTTGATCGAGTGAAAAAGACGAAAGCTACGTGATGCGAAATATCTTGTTATTTATAACTTAGCAAATTGTATTCCCTAGGACTTAGGAGATGTGATCATCTTATATATACGAGGGTCGAGGGACGTGACTTCTTCTATAAGTCGAAAGAGACGAGATTCTTTTTTAAATATATCAGCATAATTTCGTGTTATTAAGTATTTGTAGAACTAAACCAAAAAGTATTTGTAGTAAAACGACGAGAATGGATAGTGAAGAGACGACCCTTTGGTTGGAAAATAATTTGTCGGCCGAACGAGGCTGACGGCTTAGCATCAGACCGACTATTAATAATTCCCTTTAATTTTGATTTGCTTGCCGTTACGGCTACATTAACAAATCAAAACCATTTTTCTAACTTATAACGAATATATAAAATATTAGTTGCGTTCATCATGAATTCGTTTTGGTTTCTTTCATCGTGCATCAGTGATGTTAAGAGTTATCGAGGCTCCTAAGGCAAATGTTCTAGTATGAGTGAATGTCGAACAAGTTCTGAGGGATTCAAAGCACCAAGAATGCAAGTACCTACTTAATCTAAGTGCAACCGATAATTTGGATGGTTTTAAACTACTACTAATTATAGAATGCAATAACAGAATGATAAAACAATAAAATGAAGAAGCTTTCTTTGTTATGATAAAAGAGAACTCATGGGTATAGGAATTAGACCTTGGGTGATTAAGTTTCAAACTAAAGATGGCAAATGATCAATCAAGCTATCAACCTTAAGCTTAGACACAAACTTAAACAAACTCTATGTCTAGATGAATGTTCATTTGCTAACACATTTCAAACATCAAATGTCTTTGGTTGAATAATATGAAAGCAATCATTACTAGCAAGTCTATTGGCTATCTTAACACCTTTAACAACAAATATCTTTGGTAAAGTATGTTAAAAGCTTAGGAGAGTTATCTCAGGTATTTCATTGAACACCTTGTGGGTGGGAAATGCCTAAAGATCAACTTTTGAGTGGCCAACTCAGAAGATGCATTATGAATACTCTACTAGCAAGGAATAAGAATGATCTACACTAAAACATCCTAGATCTAGCCTAATCACCCTTAATCTCCTAACCCATGAATTCAATGGTGAATTACTCACTAATCCCATGATTCTTCTTAAACCCATATTGGATTTCAGATTAATCATGAAGAGAGATACTGATAATGGAATAGAAATCAACAGATAACAAGAACATATGATCAAATGAATCAAAGAGATGAACTTTTCCAAGAGGTTTTTGGTGGTTTTTCAAAGATCCAAGATAATCTGCCACTCATGGCTTACAAAAGGTACTTAAACATAGGTTTAGGAAGTGTAAAAGTTGCCAAAAGGTCCCTGGAAAACATAAATTTCGACTGAGTAAATGACGGAGGAGGTGCAGGTCGCTCCAAGAGGTAGCTCCAGGCCTATTTTTGACCTCCAGAGTGATGAAATGCCGAGCTACCTCTGCCCCTCGCTCTGCAGGTCGCTCTGGCTCGGGAGCTACGTCTAGGGGTCGCTCTGGGAAGGTCACTCTGTGATGCTCGACCAGGATGGATATGCCTCTAGTAAATTGATCACAACTCCTTCAATATAGCTCCAAACGAATTGAAACCACTTGCGTTGGAAAGCTAACTCAATTTCCTGTGTCTCCACAAAATCTTAGCAATAGAAGATTTCTCTAAGGCCTCCATCCATGCTCATCTTTCACCCCTTTTGAGCTCCAAATGCACCCAAATGTCTCCAAGAACTCCATGTGGTACTCCAATACCTAATAGAGACTTATGTATGCAAAATGCAACCTAAACATGTCTAAGTACTAATCTATATGATGAAAATGCTTATGAATGAATGGGTAAAACAATGCAAATATGTAAAATATCAACTCCCCCACACTAGTCCTTTACTTGTCCGCAAGTAAACTTTCAAGGACACATGAGAAGAGGTTTGAAGGAGGGGACTCATAATCAATAGAAACTCTTCTTAGTTCTCAACCTAACAACCTTGCATAATCAAACCAAATAGCAAGAGCAAAGATTTTATCCATCTCTAACTTCTCTAGGCCTATCGCAACTCCTTTGATCTCTACACTCATAAATCATGCATTCACAAACTACAAATCCACATCTCTTTAACATTCATGAAGCAAACTCAATAGAAGTCTCACAAATGGTCAACTGGTCCAAGTCATTTGGTTTGGTAAGATAAGGGCTTTATTGCAAAGTTAAATAAGAGGTTCAAAATGATCTTTTAAGGTGGTTTACTCTCAAAACAAAGTAGCTTTGACATTACACATAATATATCTAAGAAAGGGATCAACTCATGTATACAATGCTCAATCTCCATTGTTCTACCCTTTCCCAAACATATAAGATATTCAATTGCTCCTCAATGTCAAACCCAACTCACATCTCTCACCAAAAGATCCTTAGAACATTTTTCACATCAGATTCTTTCTTTTCGAAATCAATAAGGGATTTTTCAGAACTTTCTAAAACAAAACTCAGCTCTTAACAACTTTGCTAGCCCCCTTTTTATTTTATTTTTTTCTTTTCTCTTTTTTTTTTTTTTTTTTTTTTTTTTTTTTTCTATGGGGGCCAAGACTTTTCACAACAAGAGCTAGATACTTCTCCACTTATCCCATAAAGACTAGTCATTTAAGCACAAAGAGTCAAACCTTCCATATTCCCAAATCACAATCACAACACTCACCCCCCTTCCTATAGCTAGACAATAGATTGACTAGTCTAGCAAGAATGGAGACTAAACATTGTCGTTCCCAATACTCTCAACATTATGCACATGTAAATCTTTCCAAAGAGGCCTCACTCAACAAATAATGATGGTTTGGAAAGGAGGTATGGGTTTTGGGAGTGGAGTACCACTTGAGTTTGTCAAAAGATTGGTAAAAAGGAAGGGACAACTCAAGTGTGTATATCCATGACTTAGTACACAAAGGACCATATGCAAGAGACATTAAGCTTAGTTAAAACAGGAACTTGCTTCAAAGAGAGAGTATCAAACAATCTAATGAGTTTCAAGAGGATAATTCAAGGCTCGAAGTCTATATGCTTTCTAAAGGGTGCTAAAGCCACTTGCCATGATTACAAAGGTCATCAAATTCAGTACTTAGCATGAGCTTTTCACAAGATTGATATCCCCCTAATGCATGAATGCAACCTATAGACTTCTAGACTCAATCCTAAAGATGCAAATGATGCAACTAAATGATTCTTTTTGTGTTTTTCAAAATATTTTTTTTTATGCAAATAAGAATGTATAATGCAATGCATGAGACTCAAAATCATCAAAGCAAACATGATCAAATGCTTGGTACCTCCCCCACACTTAAATCACACAGTCTCTGTGTGAGTGAGATACCCAATGGAAATGTAAAATGCAAAGAAAACATGCATAAACAAGGGAATGATTGTGTGTTACCTCTCACTGGAGCGAGGTGTGGGGGTCGCTGCAGCAGGTCGCTCCCGGCTGGAGCGACTTCGGCACGTCGCTGCGGAGACCTCGCTCCGAGGGCATTTTTCTGCTTTCAATTCACGTGCAGCACGAGCGACTTAGATGGGTCGCTGTGGCAACGTCGCTGCCAGCTGGAGCGACATCTCCCCCTCGTTCCTAGACCTTGCTCTGATATCCGATTTTCTACTCAATACCTGCACACAACTTCACTTTCCCATTGTTTTATGCTGTAAGATGAAAATGAAAATACTGATGCAATATGTACAAGGATACACATGGGACTTCCTCCCAAGCGAGCTTGTTTTAAGTCTCTAGCTTGACTTTGCCTCCTTTGGATCAGGCTGGGGTAGGTGCAGAAAGTGGAGTTGACACCCCATCTTCCTCAGGTGGTAGCACATCAAGGTGATCATCAGCAGGAGGGCCCATGTCTTCAATGGTGAAGGCTTGTCCAAACATAGTGGAGTTCCTCATTTTCTCCTTGATGTCAAAGTGGAGGATGTTCTCGTTTCCCAAATGGAGGTCAATCTTGCCTTCCTTCACATTAACAATAGCTCCTGCTGTAGCTAAGAATAGCCTTCCTAGAATCAATGGGTCTTGAGCCTCCTCACCCATCTCAAGCACCACAAAGTCTGTAGGTATCTCATACCTTCCAATCTTCACAGGAGGTTCTCTAGGATGCCTACATGATACTTCACTGAACGATCAGCTAACACCGAGAGAGTCTACACTTCTTGTATTGAGTGAATCCAAGCGCCTTTGCCACGCACAAAGACATCAAGCTGACACTAGCCCCCAAATCGCAGAAACACTTCTCAAACACCATGGGTCCAAGAGCACAAGGTAATGTGAAGCATCCTGATCTTCTAGCTTTTCTGGAACATCAAGCCTCTGGATGATGGCATTGCACTCATGGGTAAGAAACATCATGCCTTCCATCTCCTTCTTCTTTGCAGCTACAACATCTTTCAGAACTTGCTGTATTGAGGAATCAGCATGAAAGCATCAATGATAGGCATTGTAACCTGAGCCTCACTCATCTGCTTCTCAAATAAGGCCTTGTACTTCAGCAGCTGCTTCTTGAATCTACCAGGGAATGGAAGTTTGGGCTCATAGGAGGAGGGACAGAAGAGTTCTCACTTGCTGGAGCAGCAGATTCACCATCCTTTGTTTTTTTCTTCTCTTCTCCAACTTTTCCTTTACCCTTAGCTTCCACAATCTTCTCTAAGATCTCATCGTCTGTCTTCTCATCAACAATGACCACTTCATCATCTAAGTTGATGGCCACCTCCTCACCTTGTTTCTCAGCATCCTTGGTGAGGGTTATAGGAGGTAAGTGCTTACCACTCCTAAGTGTGATTGCTTTGGCCTCCTTGGGGTTTTGGTCAGGTTTTCCAGGTAGAGATCCTGGCTGGCGATTCTGGGGGATGCTCATGGAAGCAAACTGATTCTCCAAGTTCTTGACAGAAGAAGCAAGGTTGGAGAATTTGTTGTTGAGCTCATTGTAGCTTCCATCAATCTTGGAGTGAAGGTTTTTCAGCTCATACCCAACATGCTTCTCACTTCTAGTCTGAGACTTCAAGATTTGTTTCAGCAAGGCATTAGTGCTGCTCTCTTGAGGGGCAGAGGAACTATGAGAGGGGTTTTGCTGAGGCTGATAGTTGCTCTGCTGATAACCACTCTGCTGGTTGTTGGAATAGGGCTTCTGTTGGTAGTTGTTGTACTGAAAGTTGGGATCCTTTTTGTACCAGCTACCATTGCTATTGATGAAACACAATTCCTCTTGTCCTTCCAAACCCTCAACCTCATTGACAGTAGGAGGTATCTCCTGGTGTGGGTTACCAATAAAGTTCACTTGCGCTTGTGTGGCCTTATCAGCAAGGAGTGTGTCAATCTTCTCCTGTAAAGCCTTTATCTCATTCCTTGTTTGCTTGTCATCACCTCTACTGCCTCTGTCGTGGTCTCCACTGTAGACTGCATCACTCTTAACCATGTTGTCAACCAGAGCCTCTGCTTCTTCCTCAGTTCTTCCCAAAAAGAACCCATTACTAGCTGTGTCCAATCTGGCTCTGTACTTAGGGAGTGCACCTCTGTAGAATGTGCTTAGCAAGCTTTCCTTGGAGAATCCATGGTGTGGGCATTGAGCTTGATAGCCCTTGAATCTCTCCCAAGCTTCACTGAATCCTTCCAAGTTCTTCTTGGAAACTGGAAATCTCATTTCTTAGCTTTGCAGTTCTTGAAGTTGAGAAGAACTTCTCCAAGAAAGCTCTCTTGCAGTCATCCCAGGTGGTGATGGAATCGCTTGGTAGAGACTTCTCCCACTGGCGTGCTTTATCCCCCAATGAGAAAGGGAATAGCTTGAGCTTGAAAGCATCCTCGGACACTCCATTTGTTTTTGACAACCCACAGTAGCTGTCAAACCTGTCCAAGTGATCAAATGGGTCCTCTACAGCCAAGCCATGATACTTGTTGTTCTCGATCATGTTGAGGAGTCCTGATTTGATCTCAAAGTTGTTGGCCTCCACAGCTGGGGCTCTGATTCCCAACCTATGCCCATGAATGTTAGGGCGGTCATAGGTTCCAATGGCTCGAGCTGGGCGCTGTGGGTGTTGTGGCCCTTGTGGTGGAGGGTCGTCAGCACCTTGACCATTCACATTTCCACCTTGTGGTAAGTTTTCCATGTCTGTATCCAACCTCTCAAAGTGAGCCTGATGCTCTTCGCTTGTCTCCTTCTTCTAGTTTCCCTTTCAAATGCTCTAATGTCTTCAACTCTTGGAACAAGGTTTGTTGTGCCTCTACTCCTCAAGTTCATACACCTGAAATGCCAAGGGAAATGAAGATGGAGAATCAGTAACAAGATAAAGAAAAACGACTTAGTCTCAAGCAAGTGACTAAATCTCAATGTTTAAATCTACTCAGAATTTGCAACGGCCAATTTGGTGTTAAGAGTTATCAAGGCTCCTAAGGCAAATGTTGTAGTATGAGTGAATGTCGAACCAGTTCTGAGGGATTCAAAGCACCAAGAATGCAAGTACCTACTTAATCTAAGTGCAACCGATAATTTGGATGGTTTTAAACTACTACTAATTATAGAATGCAATAACAGAATGATAAAACAATAAAATGAAGAAGCTTTCTTTGTTATGATAAAGAGAACTCATGGGTATAGGAATTAGACCTTGGGTGATTAAGTTTCAAACTAAAGATGGCAAATGATCAATCAAGCTATCAACCTTAAGCTTAGACACAAACTTAAACAAACTCTATGTCTAGATGAATGTTCATTTGCTAACACATTTCAAACATCAAATGTCTTTGGTTGAATAATATGAAAGCAATCATTACTAGCAAGTCTATTGGCTATCTTAACACCTTTAACAACAAATATCTTTGGTAAAGTATGTTAAAAGCTTAGGAGAGTTATCTCAGGTATTTCATTGAACACCTTGTGGGTGGGAAATGCCTAAAGATCAACTTTTGAGTGGCCAACTCGAAGATGCATTATGAATACTTTACTAGCAAGGAATAAGAATGATCTACACTAAAACATCCTAGATCTAGCCTAATCACCCTTAATCTCCTAACCCATGAATTCAATGGTGAATTACTCACTAATCCCCATGATTCTTCTTAAACCCATATTGGATTTCAGATTAATCATGAAGAGAGATACAGATAATGGAATAGAAATCAACAGGATAACAAGAACATATGATCAAATGAATCAAAGAGATGAACTTTTCCAAGAGGTTTTTGGTGGTTTTCTCAAAGATCCAAGATAATCTGCCACTCATGGCTTACAAAAGGTACTTAAACATAGGTTTAGGAAGTGTAAAAGTCCAGATAAATTGCCAAAAGGTCCCTGGAAAAACATAAGTTTCGACTGAGTAAATGACGCGGAGTGAGGTGCAGGGGTCGCTCCAAGAGGTAGCTCCAGGCCTATTTTTCGACCTCCAGAGTGATGAAATGCCGAGCTACCTCCGCCCCTCGCTCTGCAGGTCGCTCTGGCTCGGGAGCTACGTCTAGGGGTCGCTCCGGGAAGGTCACTCTGCGATGCTCGACCAGGATGGATATGCCTCTAGTAAATTGATCACAACTCCTTCAATATAGCTCCAAACGAATTGAAACCACTTGCGTTGGAAAGCTAACTCAATTTCCTGTGTCTCCACAAAATCTTAGCAATAGAAGATTTCTCTAAGGCCTCCATCCATGCTCATCTTTCACCCCTTTTGAGCTCCAAATGCACCCAAATGTCTCCAAGAACTCCATGTGGTACTCCAATACCTAATAGAGACTTATGTATGCAAAATGCAACCTAAACATGTCTAAGTCCTAATCTATATGATGAAAATGCTTATGAATGAATGGGTAAAACAATGCAAATATGTAAAATATCAATCAGTTGAGTTCACTCTATATAAAATGATCTTAACAGTATTTCTACTTTTTTCCACAAGAGCATGTATCGTATACTGGAAAAGCAGTTTCTGGAGGAGGTTTTGTTTACGATCTGGCGCCTGGAACCCATTTGTATGGTTCCATCGGTATGGACCAGGTCCTCTCTCCTATGCATGCGGAGTTTACTATCTTCCTTTATGCAATGAAAAATACCCTCCAGCTAGGATTTACATCGATGTCCTTTGAATCGGACTGTCTTCAGCTTGTTAAGCTGATTAACGATGAAGAAGATTGGCCTTCTATGACTTCAGAATGGAATGAATTTATTCATCTTTTACCATCTTTTAACTTTTTTTCAATTTCTTTCATCGCTAGAGAACGTAATGTAAGAATAGATCTCCTTGCGAAGGGAGCCCGGTTACAAAACTCTATTTTTTCCCATGTAAACTCTGTAATTCCAGGATGGCTAGCTCGTGAAACTAACCTATTCCTTTTGAATTAATGAAACATGGTGATTGTCGTCAAAAAAAAAAGTTGCACTATTAGTGAATAAATAATGACATGCGCTCTTGGGAATATTTTTGCAGATGTGAATTTCTCGCAAAACTCATTAATTAATTGAAATCTATACTAATAAAGTAGGCTTTTATATCTCTTTGGAGGAAAAAATGCCATGTGACATTTTCTTTTTAATAATTAAAATATTTTCTCAATTTAAATTTAATGAATTTTGGTATTAATTGTAAAATAAATTGGGGGTTTTAAACTTTCCTTCATAAAGGTCCAAACGTTTATAAGAGTGTTTTGAATCTGACCCGGACCCGTAGTTGAACCGATAAATCTGGTGACCCAATATAAATCGGATTTGGGTTTTGTGAAAAACCCATAAAACACACAAAAACTCACTAAAACCCGATACATATTGCAGCACTGGTTGAACCAATAAATAATTTTTATTTTTACTATTTTAGTTCAAGTTATGTTTTAAAATAATTTTTATATTCTAAATTTCTAATTAAAAATTTAAAATTTTCAGTTTTATTGTCGTCTTCCTTTTCTTCTACACTATAATTTATGTTTGCAAGAAAGATGAGTTATGATTGTGCTTGAGCTGCACGTCCAGTAAAATAGACTAAAGCACGATGAGGCTTATTATTCCTCGACACTACAATTTACGTTGCAAGAAAGGTGAATAAATTATTTTTATTTATTTTTTATTTAACTTAGTTTATAACAAATCATTACATATTTAATTTACAGATCAAAAAGAATAAAATCATATGATCATGTGAATTATAAAAGAGAGTTTTGGATTGTTGAAGAAGAAAAACCAGGCGAGCTTGGTTATAATAAATTAGAGAATGTTCTCGCTGAAGAATATCCCAAAGATGATGAAGTGATAAATTTAGAAAATTTGTTGGTAAGTTTTAAAATTTAGAGAAAAAAAAAATTAATTGATTTGATCTGGTGTTAGTTTATTTTTGTTATTGACAATTTATTACAATGATGTTTTAATTTTTGTTTATTTTGGATTGGAAGTTTAATTTTATGTCTTGATTTTTTTAGATGTCATAACTCTTATGTTACAATTTTTTAAATAGTCTAAACTATTTTTTTAATATTTTGTATGTACACTTAAAATACTTAACTTTAGCTTTTATATATATTTGTTCTCATAGCTAATATATTATTATATAATAAAACTAATTCATTTATTAATCCGCGATTCATCCGCGGTTGATCCAATGATCCAGTGATCCGGTAAATCATCTGATTCAGTGTTCGTGTCGGGTTTCAAAACACTGGTTTATAGGATTTCTTTGTATTTGATGTTGACGATGGAGAATATAGCCTCTACAATTCTCCTTCGTTAACGCAATCGACGTAATCGTTCATATAATCAATCCATAAATCCCACTCATCCCACTATCTCCTATTGAATGCTTCTTTAGTTCCTGCTTTCTCAGTTTCATTGTATATGTATAGACGGTGTGAGAGTTTGGACGATAATCCCTTAACTTTTCTCAATTCTATCATTGTCGAATTCCCAGTTTCATTGCTCGGAGTTGGAGACAAATCGGTGTAGAGATATTCAGACTAGGCTACAACAATTTTGGCAAGCCTGAAATATTAAGAAAGGGGTGAGATATTGGGGTTTATATGTTGTTGATTAATGGGAAGGTACACCGGTTTCTTATTTCAGTTTACCAGTTAATGATTGCTTACTTTTAAAGTAGTAGTTTTCTTATGCATTATTTCCTTTTTCAGGTGGTGCTTTTATATGCGTTAATCAACTTTCTCATGTTTAACACCTTCAAACATTTCTTGAAAGAAAGCTCAGTGACATGAATATTTAAGATTTCAACTAAATTAACTTTTTTTACGACTATCGATTTTTACTCTATTTTTATTAATTGATTAGTAACAACTACTTATGCTATTCTTCTTTGAACTAAACAACTTCAAACAAAATAATATACTACGGTCGCAAACCACTACCAAAAAGATTAGAAAATATCATTTTTTACATATTTTCAACATATTTTCTTTACTAAAACTATATAATAAATTAAAATTTTAAGTAAGAATACAACATACGAATCCGGCGCGTAGCGCCGGAATATCACTAGTGTAGAATAAAGTTCACTTCTAATTGATACCAGAACAGCTAAAACAAATATAGAAAATCCGAAACAAAATCCAGACCTGATCATATCTTAAAGATTCTACCGGAAAGGTTGTTACCTATAGTTCAATGACTAAGAGAAACATACCGTATGTGACTTCGTAGCTATAATTTTTATTAGCACAAATTTTGAGAACTTTTTCTTATTAACTTCATATCTATG
This sequence comes from Brassica nigra, assembly GCA_016432835.1. Classification (NCBI taxonomy): domain Eukaryota; kingdom Viridiplantae; phylum Streptophyta; class Magnoliopsida; order Brassicales; family Brassicaceae; genus Brassica; species Brassica nigra. The sequence goes on along the minus strand of CM028246.1, from coordinate 6,927,063 downwards.
ATTTCTCTTTTGCTCCTAATGTTTTTTTTGATGGGGCTTAGTTTCGGTTATGCTTTGCAAATATTTTATTTTTATTCAATTATAGTTGTTCAATGATAAAATTCTAAAAATATGGAAATGTTTCCTTATGAATTGTAATTTCATTATTTCTAGCATTTTCAGAATGAAAATGTATCTTATATACAGTGAAACCTCTATAAATTAATGATGTTGGGACTACACCAAAACTAAAAATTTTATTAATTTATAGAGATTATTAATTTATCGAGATACTAATTGAACCCAAAATTCAATTTGGACTATGAAATTATATTAATTTATAGAGATATTAATTTATAGATTATTAATTTAAAGAGGTTATATTGTAATTGATAAGCTGAACATGAAAATTTGAAGTTCATATAAGAGAAAATTATAATACAAAGGATATGAGAAAAGATACTGATTAGAAAAATTAAAACAAAAATCAAAATCAGTGGAACTGAACCGATGTGTTCCGACCATTATCCCCGTAACTAGGTCTGGGCACGGATCGGATATCCGGATTTTTGAAGATATTTGTGATTTGTTTCGTATGTCACAGATATCTAATTTTCGATTTGCTTTGCTTCGGTAAAATACGGATATTCGGAAAAATGGATTTTCGGAAAATAAATAGATATTTCGCATATTTACGAATACATACGGATATCTCATTTGTTTGGATTAATTCAAATAATCTTAAAAATTTGATACAAATTTATTTTGTAAAATATTTTTGCATGATATAAAAGATAAAAATTAAAAGAAGTAGTGAATCTACTACATATTTTGTAAATTTTTAAACTTAGTTAACAATTATAATAACACAAAACTTAAGAAAAAAATATAATTGTCATAATTTTTTCTCTTCCTTTTATGTAATACTTTTATATAAGTAATAATGTGAATAGAATTTGTCAAATCATATGTTATAATAATAATTATAAAATTTTATACATTTAAAACTTTAAATAAAATCAAGATATACATGTATTTATATATTGCCGGATCGGATCGGATATCCGCTTCCCAAAATTTTAGTATTTGTGATTTGCTTCTATTTTAGCGGATATTGATTTTTAGTATTTGCTTTGCTTCGAAAGTTTATGAATATTCAGAATTTTTGGATCGGATCGAAACGAATAACGAATCGAATCAAATTTAACGGATAAAATGTTCAGTCCTACCCATAACAACATGGTTTGCCTTCTTCCGCACGTGGGTTTTGTCTTTCTCTCACGTGTTTGTTCGGCGCCGAATTGGCTTTCGTATAAATCATCAATATTTTGCTTAATTATCCAATATAGAAGAAAATATTGAGCAATCTGAAATTTCAAATTAGTACTGGAAAATAGATGATACCTACAAGATCGGCAAGATGTATGGAGAGAAACCTCCATCTCTGAGCAACTCCATCCATAATATAAAGATGAGATTCTAAGAAATAGATCTAATTATTAATAAAAATGATTGATGGGATTCTCAAAACTCCCTTAGATATCCGTCTAATAGGTTCTTAAATATTTTATCCCTTTCATAACCAATGTCAATTAGATACCTTTTATACATATTAAAAATGATTTAAATGTATATATGCTTTTATTAATTTATCTATTTAACTAATAGTATTTTAGGTAAATAATTTTATTTATAAGATCAATGTCTTTTATAATTAATAATGAACTGAAAATAAGTATAAATTGCATTGAAATTGTAGAAGGACACTTTTGTATAATAAATAACAAATGAAAAGTAACACCTTTTAGAAAACATGGAGAGTAATAACTAATTACTTTTCGAAAATCTCATCCTCGTATTATGGATGAAGGTGCTCTCACAACATATTATTTTTAGGTTACCAGATGCCGATCTTGAAGGAGATGTACCCAAAATCAAGGAAAATCTAAAAGCTTGCTTGTGTCGTTTTTTTTTTGTGCTTTCTTCTTCATCTTGTTTTCTTGTGAATGAGTGGAATCGCGATCTACAAAACAAACGAGAGATGAGATGGTTAGAGAGAGTAACAAACAAAGACGAGCGAGTTAGAGCAAATCAATACGACCTTGTATTGAATCGGATTCTTCTACACAAATGTACCGCCATTTGTATTACAGGTTTCAGTTATGTTAGGAAATTTGTAAAAATATCAACTAAATTTTTGTTCAGTTTTAATTTGTTCTTTTCAAATGAACATTGCTGACTGTACTATTTTCCAAAATTATAAAACCCAGCAACTCAATTTATTTTTTATGGTGTTAATAGTTCATATATATAACAAAAATATAACTTGCAAAAGAGTGATCAAGATAACAAAACAACCAACAATACTACATTAAGAATAAACAGAACATGCAAAAGTTTTCTTGATAAAAGACATTGCTCGTTTCTAAATACTTTTAACTTGCAAAAGCATATGAATCAAAAGACATGACATGACTCACAAGTTCTTCTAAGTACTTGCAAGAAGACCCATCTTTACTTAAGCAAACATTAGCTCTCTGTTTCAACTTCAAGCAACTCTCTCTCATTCCATCCCCTGCCTCTAACATTTGCTTTCCTAATACCTTCTCGATCTCCTTCCTATCCAACTTGCTTCTCTCTAACATAATCCCAACTTGCCAGACATCAACAATGTACCTAGCATTCACACGCTGGTCTGTGAAACACGGCGTACATACCATTGGAACACCTTCACATATGCTCTCTAGCGTTGAGTTCCATCCACAATGCGTCCAAAACGCTCCAACCGCAGGATGCGCTAATACTTCTAACTGATTCACCCATTTCACAATTTTTCCCTTATGACCAATGTTTTCCCAAAACCCACAAGGCAATGACTCCAGCCAGTCGGTCCCTCGGACCAGCCCCGACCTAACCACCCACAAGAAAGGCCGTTTAGTGTTTCTTAGACCCCAAGCAATCTCGAGAAACTCCTTCTCCTCTATATCTGCAAGGCTTCCAAAACTCACATAGACCACAGTCCGCGGGTCTTGCTTGTCAAGCCAATCAGTTGTTGCATGGTCTTCTTTGTTCTTTGTCGTTGGTAGAATATTTTCGCTATGTTTGTAAAACGGTCCAATCGGAAAGACAGGAACTTGAAACTCGCTCCTAAAATCCATGAGTGTGGTACTTTCAAGATCTTCGAATGTGTTCCATATGATTCCTGAAGAAGACCTGGCTCCTTCCACCATGTTGTTAACTACCCGGTATAGTTCCTCCGGCTCATTCGTTTCCATGACCGGAAGATCTTTCACTCTCAAAGGTGGAAGCTCTGTCACTAGCTCATCCAATCTAGAATCTTGAGCAAAACATATATATATAACTATTTAGCTTTGGATTATTTATTTTTCCATCAGTCTTTGCGTTTACATGTTATACAGCGCTCTATAAAAAATGAATATACCATCTTAATTACTTTGTTTTATGAGAAATTATAAGAATATATATTTGAGACAATGTTCCACATTGATAATTAGAAAGAATGAAAAAAAATCCAGTTACTACCAATAAGTTTTATGTTGAAAATCCATATAACTTAACCATATATGTCATTTTATGATTTTTTGTTGTTAAAAACACAATCCAAATAGGAAAAAAATGTTTGAAGGATTTGCAGCCAAAGCAAATGTTGTTTAGTGAAAGCTAAAATCGTCTGAAAAGCCTCTTTGGCAAAATAATTTTCAGAAGATAAATAAATCAAAGTTGAAGAAGTGTGAAATTTGTATCACCTTGTATAGGGAGATAATGCTTATCTCTAAGGAGAGGGTAGGCGGCAAAAGCACAAAAAGACGTCACACCACTTGTGGTCAATACCATCCTTCTAATCCCAACCTCTTCCGCTGCAACCTCCGTGGTCCTACCCCAAACAACGTCGGAGACCAAACAACACGCCGTCTCTCCTCCACCTACTTCCGCCTTCAAAGACTCACGAAACGGGTCCGCGTAGCTTTGTCTCAGCTGACGAATGAAGGTGACGAGGTCCATACCTGAAGCATCTGGTTTAGATAGAGGGTCTTCTTCTTCGTCTCCTCCTCCTTCGTTGTGGTGATGTATGGTTCGAAAAGTGAAGTTTGGGTAGTGAGTAGGATCAGGAAAGTTGAAAGAGGTGTGGATGATCGTGACGGAGAAGCCACGGTGGTGGAATATTCTGGCGAGTTGGATCATCGGGTTGAAGTGTCCTAGAAACGGTAAGGGGAACATGATTATGCTTCTTTCTTTTCTCTCTTCCATTATTATCTTTTCTTGTTATTGGAGAGTTGAGGGTATTTTTGTTTGCTGTTGGAGTGGTTTTAAACTTCTAGTACGCCGCCGAGAACCACTTGGGCAAGTTGGTGTGCTATCTTCCTATGCTACTACACGACTCGAACTTTTGATAGGGGGATTACATGGGGCAGTGGACCTCGAGGAAAAAAATATAATAAATGATAAATATCTTCTTCTTTTTTTTTTGTCAATAAATATCTATTACTAGAACGCCCTTATCGCTATGTATCTTGAGTTTGGGGTGGGACGGATCCGGATATCCAGGATATTTGGAATATCTGGATTCACCGGATCCGTAGATTTAGTATCCGGATCCGGATTAGGAGTTTTCGGATATCCGGATCCGGATTCAGATTCATAAAATAAATAATAAAATAAAAAATAATTGTTTTAAAAATATTAAAATTCTAAAATATACATAAATTAAATATTTAGACAAGATTTATAAATATAAATATGAATATAATATTTAGAAATTAAAATATAGTATTATAAAACTAATTTTATGAATAAATATTAATATATCAAATATAATTATTAATAAAACTTAAAAAAAATATATATTTTAAAAGTACGGATGCAGATTCGGATATCCGGACCTAAAAATTAAGATATTTGGATCCGGATTCGGTTTTGACGGATCCTTGATTTTACTATTCCGATCCGATCGCCCGGATATCCTATTTTTGGAACGGATCCGAGCGGATCTCGGATCGAATCCGATCCCGGATAATAAGTCCCACCTATCTTGAGTATCTAATATAGGGAAAATTGTTTTTTTCGCCAAAAAATGATAATCATGTTCCATTTGATTAATCTCATATAGTTTATATTTTATTAGACTAATTATTTTTAAAATGGCAATAATATCCTTAAAACTTTAATTTTTAATTTTTAATTAAAATTAATAAATCAAAATTTCTATTTTAAATTCATAATTACAGTTAATAGATCATTATAATTTTTTGTTAAATGTGATTAAAAAAATATATTTTCTAATTTTTCCTTTTTGAAAAACAATTTTTAACCTTTTTTTTTGAAAAATCGATTTTTGTTTTTTCTTTATTTTTTTTTGAAAATCGACTTTTTTGAAAAATCGATTTTTAAATATAAGGAAACTTAATATTTCCAAATATTTTTATTTTAAAAAAAAAATATAAGGAAACTGAATATTTCCAAAAAATCATAAAATCATGATTTTTTATTCCTATTTTTTGAAAAATTGATTTTTTAAAATACAAGGAAAATGAATATTTCCAAATCTTCTCTTCACATATTTTCGGAACTGATTATCCTTATCCGTATAATTCATTAAATATGTAGAGCTCGGTTTCTACAAATTTTTTAGATTTCGATTTCTACAAATTTTAGATTTATAGTAACATGTAGATTCAGATTTATACATATTTTAGAGCTATAGATTAAGCATAGAATGTATATTCTAAATATTTTTAAAGTATTATTTTTTTTTGTAGATCATGTTTTTTAAGCATATTAATTCAATGAAAAAAGTGGATTTCATTTTCTAGTTCGTAGTTATTTCATCAATAGTTACTATTTTCTAATTTTTTGTTTATTAAATTATTTATTTAATTTATTTTCGAAAATAGTAAAGGATATTAGAGACAAAAATATTAAAAAATAGAAATTAGCCTATTTTGGGGAAAGAACAATTTTTCCACAACAAAATAATAATATACTCAGTAAATTACATAACTAAAATACTGGCACTATTAAACCAGTTATTCTTCTTCCATCACCACTATGATTGACTACAACTTTGCTTCCTTTATTCAAAACAAACAACCAAAACAGAAATTACAGACTCTATTGCAGCCCCATAGATTCCAAAAATAGCAGAGAACACCCTAAAGTACTCTCAACACATCCTCTATGTTGCTACACAGCAACTACAAAAGACATAACATTCACCCAAGGAAGAGCAGCTGAAAATTCCTCCCAAGGCCACCAAAAAATAGTTATCTAAACCTTTTTTTGTTATTCTCCGATCAACAATATAAATTAACCAATAACTAATCAATATCAATCCAATTTCACCCCACATAATTCTTCTTCACTATAACCAGTATCCATCGCAATCTCAACAATAAGTCTAACCCACTAACTACGACCATCTCTGACTCCTACAGTACATCCACTCTTGCTGAACATGTCTTTCTTCCTTCAGACAGCCACCGTTACTGCAGCTTCGGGAAGTGAGTTTCGGAACTGAGGTTGGGAATGTTCGAACTAGTACTAGGACGAGCTTGCGAACGTGAGTTACACCGACCAGGGGATGTTCCAGTTTTAAGATGTTGTGTCTGAACAACCTTTGTCGGGAGCTTAACACATCCACCTCCTGAAACCAAGTATTTATTTTAAGATTCTAAGGAGCACAAGGACTTAAATCCATTGAGAAGTTAGCTTAAAGTTACCTCCTTTCTTCATGGAATCTGAAGGGTTTCTGTGATTTTTGGGAAGGAAAACGCCGGTGCCAACAGACGGTTGTTTAGCGGCGGTTGGGGCGGTGAAAACGCCGGTGCCAACAGACGGTTGTGTAAGGACGATTGGGGTGGCGAAAACGCCTCTAACCGAATGAGATTGATGATAGTGAGAGATTTGTAGCCAGTAGTAGTAGCTACCAAACGCAGCGTTTCGAGGAATGGGAATGAAGGTGTTATTAGGATTAGGGTTTGGGCGGCTGCTGGGTTTCGAATCAAGATTTGTCCTTTTGATCTTGGCGACTTCTCCAGCTGCAGCAGATATGACTTTCAAAGAGTCTTCTTCAACACACGGAGACTCTGGCCTTGAAGGGGCTTGCGAGAAAGGGCCGTTGGGACTTTTGTCTCCAGAGGTTGTCAAGCTTCCGAGTACACTCCGAGTTGACTCAGTCGAGTTCACCTGAACAGAGATTGAGAAAAATGTTAATGTTTAGTTTGCATTTAGGAGAAGATGACATTTGAAAAAGAAAGAGTGGAGCTTTTAACAAAACCTCAGCAGCTTTGACGAAGGGAGGAGGAGGAGGAGGAGAAGGGAGGCGCTGAGTAGAGAGGGCGAGTCTGCGAGTCAACCCGGCGAAGAAGTCATCTTCGTCTTCGCTTGTTTCGTCTTCCGTCTCTGTTGAGTCTCCTGGGGAGGTGAAAGCGGAGGAGTCGTATTCGTAAGGGAACTCGTTAGGGAAGCCGAGTTCACTCAGCGTTGATTCGGTGAAAAGGGCTTTCTCCATCGGTTCAAGGTCAGAGGACACGGGGGCGAGTAGCGGCGCGACCATAACGACAGCGAGTAAAAAGAGAGAGAGAGGTATTGACTCCAGAGAGGGTTTTCTTTTTATATACTAAAGTAAGAAGGGTTATTGAGGAGAGACAGCTATTAAAACATTATTTTATTAGACTAAATTTTTTAAATGGTTTGACCACCAAAATATAAACTCAAATGAGAAATCACATGGGCTAGTGGTCACACACTATGTGGGATTTCCACTATAATCATGTCGGTGCTTTGAATCTGTGCGACCGAAAACAAGGTTCTCGTCGGCGATCGCACAAAACATTTTTTTAAATATTACTTCCCTACTAATATATAAAACATTCCAAAAATTTATATTTTATATGGATGATTACCAAAACTATATAGTATATCTGTTGAGAAAAAATCTGTATGGTGTAACTTAGCATACAAACTAGATATCTATGATAAGCAAGAGGGAGTTTAAACAAACTCTACCAAGAGTATTAGGATAAATTTGGTGAATGATATTTTACGACAGTAATAATAGGACACAATTTGAACATTATCTTAATTTTATTAACGCGTGTCACGTGCATTTAACACATTATACAAAAACGTATCTATGTTTATTACATAAATAGTATTAAAAACCGATTTAGTCTTCAACAGCTGCTCACAGAACCACTAAAAGTTTTAAAATTAGTCACTTTAAATGATGATATTGATACTAAATCTGCACATTAGAATATCATCGAAATAAAATTCATCGCATTTTCAGATCCCGAATTACACAAGATAGCAGAACGATTTCTTTTAACGTTGGGAAGAGAAACATTCCTTAAAAAGGAAGATAGGGTTAAAACGGATTCTATTCTCCAAGGATAAGGATGCTAGAGATGATGAAGATGATCTCGGTGAACCCACCTGTAAATGAGAAAGGAGAACATTCTTCAAATAAGAGAGATGAAGCATTGTGTGCAAATCGACTTCGATAAAAATCTCGGTGAATCTACCGATAATCTTTAGACTATTAGTTAAAGAGACGAACAACCTCCACAAAATGTAAGCTGTGAAGTTAGGGGTTGGGCAATTGATAGATATAAACTATTTGGTTTAACATGCCCATAAATGGCTCATGAAATCTCAACTGGTTTATATATTTTAATTAAAATAAACAAATATCCAAATTTTACTAGAACTTAAATATAGCCATATTTAGAAATAGGTGATAACAGACATGTTTAAAAGAAATATTCATTAAATAAAAATTAATTCAAAATTTTATTTTTATAAAATGTAATTTAAAATTTATAAAAATTTAATAAATTAAATTGAAATAACTAAACCTAGTTAAGAGCAACAAAGCTAGAAGAATACATTTATAGTTTTTTATTTATTTCAAATTGATGAATTAAAACTAAAAGAATAATGCCAAAATCTAAACTAAAAATTTCTGTTAAAATAAATAGTATTATATTTAAAATTATTATTTCTAGCATATTTATAAATATATAAACACTTTCTTTGTGTCTTCAAAATAGAGGATTTTTAAGCATTCGGACATTATGAATGGTATTATTTTATAATAAATAATTACGATTATAGCATTTTTTATATTAGATATAGACTAACAACAATAATAATCTTCTTTTCCTTACAAAATATCGTCCCAAGGGAAACAAACAGGATGTTTCAGATCATCTCGATTTACTCGACACATAGCTTTCTCTTTATTGTCTCTTCCCACCTCCCAAATACATAATTTACAGACTCCATAATCTCCAAAATTGTCGTCGTCTCTTGCTACTGTAAATATATTAAATTCGTGAGATTCGCCGATACCCCACGTAAAATGGCATCTAAACTTCGTAGTTTTAAAGAGGTTAACATGAAATCGGAAACCCCAGGTTTGGTTCCAAGGGATATGGATCAACCCCAAGTCATCTTCAGTAGATTTGCAATGAACATTCAGAGTTTGCTTGCTATATAAAGTGTTGTTGATTATGACATGCTTTGGGGCTAGAGGCCAGTAGCCGTCAACGCCTGCAGATACTGATGTTGATTTTTCCTGCACAGCATTTGAGACATCTAACACTGATGCAAAAAGAGTATAAAGACTATAAAATGAGATCATAACCATCAAAATGCTATGAGACTTATCAAAGAGAGACATTGCTAATGTAAATCATGTGGAGTGGGTTGTTCGATTAACTTAACATATGCATATTTGTTCCCTATTTATAGATTTTAACAGAAATGTATTATGTTCGACGTTGAATGCATTTATTTGGTATGTAGTAGTATTTACTCTATCCGTTCCTAAAAGATCCATGTTTTAGAAAAAAAATTGTTTCAAAAAGATACATTTTTCATATTTCCAATGTATAAATTAAATGTAAATTATAAACTTCAAAAAGTATAATTATATTTATTAAAATTCTATTGGTGAAAACTTGTGGAAAATAGTAGATTACGGAAAATAATGTATTGATAACTAAAATTTGATTTATTTTCTTAATAAGTGTGAAAATTCTAAAATATGGATCTTTTAGGAACGAATAAAGTATATAATTGTACATCGCCGTGTAAATATTAATTTATTGCTTTCCTTTGGAGTTACAAATTTATTTATTTTGACAACAGTTATAAACTTATTTCTGTTATAATTTACAATTTGGAAACAAATTAATGTATTTTGGTGTTGATTGACTCATTTACAATTTCAAAATTATGAAAATCTCTTATAAACATGTAGATACGAGGAGATAGACTTTAAAATAAATATGTTCGTTGGATTCGGATAGAGTTTATATTCCAAAAAAATCTACTGTTATTTAATGGGTTGGTTTTAATTCTTTTTATATATTTGGATTTATTTATTTTTGTATTAAAATATTTTTAGTGTAAAAGTTTAAAATCTACTGTTATTAGTTCTTGTATTTAAAATATCTTTATTAAAAGATTTGAAGTGATAAATTAAAATTTAGTGTTAACTTTATGAATAAATTTTAGCAATCAGAATCTCAAATTTAACCTGAATCAACTCAAAGTTTATCAACTCACTTTTATCATGTGTGTTATCTTTATTTCTTCTTCACATTTTCTTTTTTCTTCTAAAACAGATTTAGGTGAGCATTTTCATGTTGAAACCTATTTTCCAGTTTCATTATTTGCTCAATCTTCAATAATTCATTTGTTATATAGAATTGATTTTCTTGTCTTTTTAATTCGTTTGTACGTACTTGTATTTTTATCCCGCATCAGACTTCTTGTTGCACGATTAGCTACATAATCAAACCCGTTTATATTTTTATTAGTATCTAGCTCTCTCCTCTTTTGCTCTAACTTCTCTCATCCTGGTTTCAGAAAAGATCATTGTTTAGTTGATTTCGGCGGTGGTTACGTGTCCTTCCAGGACCGGCTCAGAGGGAAAGTCATCATACCCATCGATTAAGTCATCTAAATTAAGTGGATATTTTTTTTGTAAGCGTATATATTTTTAGATAAATATTACTTATTGAGAACTATTAGTTAGAATCATGTTTATAGGACTTTTCAACAATATTTATAAATTTATTAAAGTTAAATATATTATTAATAACTAATAGTGAATTTCTATTTAAAATATAGTGTATTACAACTAAAATTTTAAATTTTATGAATATGAATATGAAAAATGTATATAGTATATGAGAGCCAAAGAGATATTTTTTTACTTTTTTTCTTAAGAATATAGAAGTAAATATAATGTTGCCCAAAAAAAATAGAACTAAATATAAAACAATTAAATATAGACATTAATCGTATAGTATTAAAATTTCGAACCGAGTTTTATTTTGATTTTTAGAAGTAAATATAAAACATTAGTTATATGTAGAAGTAAATATAACACATTAGTTTATGTTGATTTTTAGAAGTAAATATAACACATATAGAAGTAAATATAACATATTAGTTATATGTTGATTTTTAGAACCGAATTTCCAAGTTTATCCGGATCACCGATTTTATCGGTTTTTAATTTTCTCAAATCTTTGTTTTAAACCAATCCGGACTTGGTTTATTCAACGAGTCACAATTCGATCGACCGGTCTGGTCCAATTTTCAACACACTGATCAATACCTAGGTTCTATGGAGTAACAATTGACATGTTTGGTCTAATTTTCGAACTTGAGATCTTGATTAGTTGTCAAGCTTTCCGAAATCGTTTACACTATAAATCCTTTAAACTAATATTTTTTGTTCATCTTTTTTTTTTTTGAAATTTAGCACCCACGTTGAGAACTGAACAAAGTTTTTTTAATATTATTGTGGTTCCTTTCATCTTTTTTTTTTGTTTACGTACGTCAAAATTTATTTAGCTTATCTAGATATTAAAAAATCTTACAATAAAAATAAATATTCAAAGAAAGCTTTTAAGCATCGGAACATTATGAATGGTATTATTCTGTTACAATCTATTAGGATGGTAATAACAATAAGCTAATTTTCTTACACATCATCGTCCCACGTGAAACAATATCGAACTGATCCATCTTGAGTTATTCGACACATAGCCTCGTCTCCGTTGTTTCTTCCCACCTCCCAAATACATTCTTTACAAACTGGAGTCTTTCCAAAATCATTATCGTCTCTCCATGTACTAAATATATCAAAATAGTGCGATCCGCCAAAATACCACGTAAAATGGCAACGAAACCTTGTACTTTCCCAAATGTTAACACGAAATCGGAAACCCCAAGAATTACCAAAAGGGATATGGATCAACCCCAGGTCATCGTCACTAGATTTGCAATGTACATTCAGAGTTTGTCTGTTCTGCACAACGTTGCGGATTACTACATGCTTTTTTGCTAGAGGTATGAAGCCGTCACCACCCGATCCTGGTCCTGGTGCTTCGGCCACAGCAACTGAGGAGACTTCTAACGTTGATGCAAAAAGAGTAAGGGTATAAAATGAGATCATAAACATTAATATGCAATGAGGCTTACTAGAGAAAGCCATTGGTCTGTAAATTTTGTGGAAAGGGTCGTTAGATTGAACTTAAAATATTTGAAGGGGTGACTAAATATTTATGTTACGTTGAATGCATCTATCCGGTATGTGATCGTACTCATCGACGTGAAAATGTTTATTGCTTTCCTTTGGAGTTACAATTTTTTTTTTTTCTACTGGATAATTTGGAAACAAATCAATCTATTCTTATCTTGACTCAAGAGTCAAGACTTTTTTTGGGTCAAATCTACAAGTCTCGACTTAAGACTCAAGAAGTCCTAAGTCAAAACTCACAAGACTTGACTTCAGAGGCAGACCACACCACCTCGGAAACAAACAAACAGCACATGCAGCAAGTCCATAACGTTGGCGTGATTCGGTTTGAGCAACGGATCTTGACGTGATACATCAATGTCCTCAAGTCTTGCCTCAAAACGCAAGACTTTTGATCTTTTAAACAATATTTTTATTTTAAAAATATTTGATCAGTGTTTAAGGTGTGAAGTAGGTGGTGACCCAATGCAGCCTCAAAGAAGGCTATAGAAACTTAAAATAAATTTAAGCATTTTGTGAATATAATAATATATTTATTATAGAGCATGTTATTTAACAAAATTCATATTATTTTATTTTGGATAATTTTACTTGAGTTATTCTTGGGTTCACTCTAGAAGGTGAACCAGTACGTTTCCCAACCAATAGAAATTTGTTATTCTATATTTAGTATCTTTTAAAAAAGAAAACAAAATAATTGTCAAGTTATATTATGTTTTTAAAATAAAATAAAAATAAATAAAAATTGTAGTTGACATAAAAACGAATTTTTAAAAAATAATTAACTATATCAGAAAAACACTAAACCCTAAACCCTAAATCCTAAACCGTAAACCCTAAACCCTTGGATAAACCCTAAATTCTTGAAAAAACCTTAAACTTTTGGATAATCATAAACACTAAACACAAAATCTTAAAAATACTAAACCCTTAATCATAAACCCTAAGCCCTTGGAAAAATCCTAAACCCTAGGATTTATGGTTTAACAAGGATTTAGAGTTTATGGTTTAGTGTTTAAGATTTAGGATTTAGGATTTAGGGTTTTGCTGATGCGTTAAATTTTATTTTTTTAATTTCCTTTTTTGACAACTATTAATAATTTTATTTATTTTTACCCTTTTTATTTAAAAACACAATATAACTTGGCAATTATTTTGTTTACTTTTTTAAAAAATACTGAATATAGAATAACAAATTTCTATTGGTTGGTATGATAATTTATAAATAATGGACTATGTAATTTTGTTACTATAATATTAAGATTTTTAGATTGTAAAAGATATTGCCGTATGAAATCTTAGCGTGTACGGGCCCATTTAACAACCCTCTAAAACTCTTTTTAAAACACTATATTCTCACTTAGTTTGTTTTCGGCTAACTTGAGAGGTGAGTATTTCAAAAAAAAAATTACCCACCAAGTGGCAGAACATAAGTAGACCTAAGTGAGCAGTAAGGATATCACCTGAACTATATATGTTGAATTATAAAACTTAGATTTGCATACTTAAGAATATGATACTTAATTTAGCTAGTTTGGTACAAATTTTAATTTGTGGCTGACTTCATGCCATATTTTCTAAGTATATTACGACACTAGTGAAAATACATGCTGGGGTTCCAGAGTACAACCATCCCACATAGAAACAGATTAAACCAATTATATGATATACCAAAGTCGACTAGCATCCCTTCTGTACGAAGAAGAGGTTTTTGATGGACCTGAGAGGGTAAGATCAGCTCAAGATTAGCCAAATTAACAGCCCTAGGAGGCTTTGTCCATTGCATAGCCAGTCCCTGCGAAATCTCAGAAACGAGAGGCAGAGGATTGAGGTTCTTATTTTAGAAGAGACTTGAAAATAAGCATAACTAAGTAACCGTTTACCATATTCTTCACTACGATAGTAGCAATATTTTTCGGATGGGAACCTCTAGCTCTACCCTTTTGATTCTTCAAATTTTATAAACCATATATTGATATTAGTGTTTTCAATTGTTTTTGACCACTTGTTTCTTTGGATGGGAAACCTCCGATCTTCATTCTTTTATTTTCTCTACAATGTTTTAGCATCAACGGTCAAGTAAAACCATGTTTTCAAGAAAGATTTTAAGCATTGACAACTCTTGTGTGGAGTTCTCGGCTTTTTACACTTGGCAACAGATTCGTACCTCTAGTCCGGTGACCGACTGGAGTAAAGTGGTATGGTTCTCACATGGAGTGCCAAGATATGCTTTTATAACCTGGCTTGCAGTAAAAAAAAATAGGCTATCTACCGGGATCCGCATGAAATCGTGGGGTCACATTCAGAGTTGTTCGTTCTGTTGAGACCGAATGAGACAAGGTACCGTCTATTTTTTGCTTGTCCCTATATATGTGGACTGAAGTTGTAGGAAGTTTGTTGGGTAGGAAGGAGAGTACACTTAGCCATCTCTCCTTTCATACTTCTGATTGGTTGTCCTATATTCTACTAAGGTTAGTGTTTCAAGTCACCACCTACATGATTTGGAAGGAGCAAAATAATACGAAGCATCTCAAACGACCTCGCCAAACAGATCATCTTGCGAGGGTTATTGACAAAACAGTGAGAAATACGATAACGTCTACCAAATACAATGTTAATCCCCGAATGAGAGGACTTCTCCAGTTTAGAGTTCACAGATAATTTTTGAGATATAACTACTATTTATTGATTATTTTGTACATAAAACTTTTTTGGCTTGATGATTAATAAATTTTGTACAGACGTGTATCTCTTCTTGTATCTGGAGAGCTTGAAGATAAGGCTGCAAGATCCCAAACAAATAAAAATCAAAAGCAAAGATTTCAAGCATGGAAACTTACTAGCACGTGTTTTTGTTTAAATGGAGAACATGTCAAAATATCCAATGGTTCCAAAACCTCAAGATACACCTGCAAGTCTGCAACAATTAGTCATTTTCAACATCTATATAATGATTTGGTTGTTAAGTGTAGCCTTAGCATTTTAGGTTGAGAGCACTATGTAAGAAGGAACTCCACCCTGCAACGGAGGCAAATACTTTAACACGACGACCTTAGGGTATCAAAATGGTAAAAATTAACGGGTCAAGCTAAACCAATCTAAACCATGAATCTTAATAGATAGAGAAATTGGATATAAATGGATTAATGGATAAAATGGGTTAATGTACTTAATAGATTGAGTTAAAAATGGTTTTGTTTGTAATGGGTAATGAGTTATCTATAACCAAACCAATAAGAATTTCTAAAAAACATAAACCTAAAAAAAAAACAAACTAAATTTCTACACCAATTTTACTACACCAAATATTATTTATTTTCACATGTATATAGTTAAATTTTAATAAACTAAATATAAACCAAACAAAAAAAATCTATAACCAAACCATAAGAAAATATAGCCAACATAAAATCAAATCAAATATAAAAAAACTCCAAAATTTTCACATGTATATAGTTAAATTTTAATAAACTAAATATAACCCAAACAAAAAAATCTATTAGCAAACCAATAAAAGATTATAACCAACATAAAATCAAATCAAATATAAAAAATTCCAAAATTTTAACACATATTACTAAACCAAGTTTTTATTTATTTTGTCATATATTTAAATCAATTTAAATAAACTAAATGTAACCCAATTTTCATACATTTTTTTGTCAACACAATTTTTCAACGATATGCATATTATATGTTATTTTCTTATTAAACTTTAACCTTTTTTGGAAAAAAAAAAACCATAAAATCAAGTTTCTCATCAAAATTATAAATCGAAGTTTTCACCAAAATTGTAAAATCGAGTTTTCCTGCAAAACTACAAAGCGAATTTTCCTGCCAAAATCCTAAGACCGAGTTTTTCCGCCAAAATCGCAAAATTGAGTTTTCCCATCAAAATCGCAAAATCGAGTTTTTCTGCCAAAACCGCAAAATCGAGTGTTCTTACCAAAACTACAAGACTGAGTTTTCCTGTCAAAACCGCAAAATCAAGTTTTCCCGCTAAAACCACAAAATCAAGTTTTCTCGCTAAAACTGTAAAACCGAGTTTTTCCTCTAAAATCGTAAGACCGAATTTTCCCGCCAAAACCGCAAAACCGAGTTTTCCTCGCCTATACGTAAGATCGAGTTTTCAATTGTGAGACTGCGTCTTCGAGCTGGAGAACGAGACTCATGAGACCATTAAAAAGTGAAGTGATTTTGGAGATTGGTTGTTATTAACATAAAGCCTGCTCTTTGTGATTAAAGACCGCTACAACAACAGAAGGAAAGAAGAAAGAAAAAAAAAGCTAATTCTTGCAATAGTAATGAGATATTCAAAGACCACAAAAGATATGAAAACTTCAAACATTGACACACTTGGGGATGTTGATATGTTGTTGTGTCATCAAAGCAAAGCAAAACTTAAACATAAGTATCGATCAGAGACTTCCTCATCTCGTCCACAATAGAGCTGGGCTGAGCTTCCCTTAGCTTGAAGATGCTGTCAATAACAGAGAGCTCTGTTGCGGTTGTGTCTGAACCACAGAAAGCAGTCCAGTCATTGACAGTCATACCCGCAGCTATGACTTCACTACCACGGTTAACGGTTCCTGCAACAAGAGGGACTTGAAGAAGTGTTGAGAGCTCGTCCAAATCTTCCACTGAGGTGTGAGGATGAACCTATTCGAGAACAAGATATATATGTCAATACAAGTTTTTAGTGAGAGGGACTTGAAGCAGTGTTGTAGTCTCTTACAATTCCACCTCTGTTGGACAAGGCACAGTAACTTCCCACAAGAATGTTGCCTGCAATTGTCTGACGAAAGACTTCAACACCAAGAACATCTGCTATTATTTCCTCAGTTTCCTGCCAATGCAGAAAACACCAACACAAGAACCAGGTCTCAAACTAAATACTACACGTACAATGAGTCCTTTAACATGCCAAAATATAAATCATCCAAAACACATGCAGTGACAGTGAGTGAGCATATGATTTTTTGTAAAAGAACATTGGTTGACAAAAAAAACTCATGTTGATTCCAAATTGATCAGATTACATTATCCCTGCAACTTCTGTATCTCAATTAAAGTCGTTAACTATTTCTTTTCACTCATTTGGGAACAGCAAATATGTTTTGCCAAGCAGTTTCATAAGAGAAATTCAGCAGGACATAAATATTTACCTTGTCAAGATCGGTGTGAGCAAGAGCAACATGGTCATTGCAGGCAATGCAATTCCCAAGAGCAGAAAGACGTTCCTCTATTCTCTGGACCACAACTTGATCAGGTAGACTGTTCCTCAAGTGTTGAAGCTCTGTCAGGAGAAAAAAAAACACGAGTAAAATTAAGGAGATGCAACCATCCTACAGACTACAGACCACAGAACCAGTATATATAACATTTTCCATATCAAAAGAAGAGAAATCATGCATATAACACAAGGTTACAGATTTCTAAATGATTTAGTAAATGGAGGAGAAATATTATTCTTCACCAAAAGCATATATTAAGATAAAAGAAAGCACTCATAAAACTCATCAATTTAAACAGAGATAGGCAGTGAAAATGCTTCAGCCAAGTTGCATAAAAAGATATTCAGCAAAAACTCTACTACTATCTCAGTATAATATATATATCAACAGGGTCATGGTTTATCAGGAATCTCAAGAGAAACGGGCTGGTGTTAAAAAAAAAAAGATGTCAATAAGATTTTACCTTGGTCAGTAGTTGTATGAGGAACAAGAAGACCATTCTTGTTTCCTAAAAAACCAAGCAAGGGAAACAAATCAAGAAGCTTAGAAGAAGTAAGATAGAGAGATTATTTATAAGTGATGAGAAAGCTAACCAGCACAGAGACGACCAATGATTCGAGTTCCTCCAATAGAGGTCTTAACGATAGGGATAACATCAGCTAACTCCGACTCAAAAGCACTATTCAAACATAAACACCAACAATTATAAAACTGATACAAAACTATATATGGAAAACTTTAAAAAAAAAAAGAAGATACCTGTAAAAGTTCTCAGAGCCTCCAATAGCAACTAAGCAATAAGCATTAGTGAGTTTTGAAAAGACACCAACTTCACAGTTGTTCTCAAACTGAAGACCTGCCATATTACAAACCCCATTAAAGCCACTTAGATAGAAATCTTCAAAACAGTAAAACACAAGTAGAGGGCTCTGCTGCAAAACTTACGAGTCGCCATGAGGAAGATAAAGCTACGAACTTTGCTAAAACGTTAACCTCCGTAAACAAGGCAAAAGGGAAACCTTTATCATCAAAAAGAAGAAGATGAAATTAGGGTTTTGATGAGTCCAATTTGGTTGATTTGCTTGGGCTTCACATACTTTACAGTTAATGGGCTTTGTTAATGGGCTGTATCGTTTAATTGGAAATAGTCTCTTTCATTTTGCGTTTCAAGCTATAGTAGTGGATCTTAACTTTGATTTTACCTTGCTTCATTTTTTTTAAGCCATATCATCTATCCGGTCCACATCAGCATAAAACACTTAATGCTACCGAGTGGAGTAGTTAAAAAATGTACCACTTCAATCTGACTAAACTTGGATATCTTCCAACTAATATAAAAGATAAATCAATTGTCTATTACAACCAACCATATTAATCACCTAGACCAAAGTCTAAACCATATTAATCAATATCAATCAAACAGTGACAAATTAGTTCATTATAATTGATATCTTATTGTTTTAACCGAAACAATCTAAACAGACCAAAGAAGGGATAACGCATCTAAAATGTGAACAGTTGTAACATTAAAACCTATTTAAAATTTCTCATAATGCAATGGTGATGAAATCACATTTGACGATAACATACAACTTGTAATCGAAAACTTTCAACCATGCATAGAATGTCCTTATAATGCATGGTAATTATTCCTTATAATGCATTGCAATTATTTAAAATTACCATAACTTTTCAGTGTGTTCAAAACTATATGTCTATCAGTTTAATGGGTTCAAAACTATAAATAGTCGTGCACCCCTCTCATACTGTAGCCTCACCCTGTTCCTTTGTATCTGCACTAACTACATTTAAAACGGTGACAGAAAAACTACATATTCAACTGATAGACGTATAGAGGTACGTATCCACTGATTAAATGTATTGATATAGATGTAGGTATGTAACGTTCCGTTCTAGTGGCCATTGGGGCCGGTGGTGGTGGCCTCCCTTTAATTCACTTCATTAAAGAAGGGAGACCAAATTCATTATTTTGTATTATTTATATTTTTGACATCACACCTAATTTATTATTATTGTTGGATAAGGACAATGTGGTCGTATATCAGACTTTACTTGGATGTGGATATATTTATATTCTCATTACACATATTTGGACTTTTAATAGGCTCCATAATTAACATCTTTTTATTAAAGCATCCACCAATAAGAAAATTTGTCAACAAAGTCTCAACCAACTAAACTCGCAAGACAACAAAAATGCTTAAAATATTATAAGGTCAAACGTACTATAGATTCTGCTATACTGTTTTCTATTACAAATTTTTTAACATGAAATCACAGTATAGAGATGGATTATACTATAGTCAAACGTTACAACAACTTCTAAATAATAAAATAGACATGGCTGAAACTTAATTCTAAGATTTGTTGGTATAATTAATTCTAAGATTAATAGTATAATCCAAGCTAAAGTCAACTTTGTTTCTCCTTTTCTACGGTTGATCTTCCACCATCCAACCTAGGGGTGAACATCATTACTCGATATTCGCCTTAGGCCATGCGCATCGGTAAGCTCTTCTTTCCCGAATCCCAAAGTCACATTTATAATTTTTATTTCTTTTTTCGTTTGATTTTATTTAAAAAAAAAAATTAATCAACCAACCAATCGCGGATCGCCACGTGTCAGTGGGGGTCCGCGAATAGTATTGATACCGGGTCATCCCAGTGACTCCCCAAGACTCGAGTTCAACGAAAATGTATTATTATATTGTTTCTTTTTTTGGGAAATGTGTGAACTTCTTTAAAAATTTACCAATGCTGCTGCTCTTATATTTGGATTTGACACAATCCATATTCGCTTTGAAAAACTGAGTATTCGCCGTTAGCAAGGCAAATAACAAGTCAAAAAATTTTACTACTCGTAAGAACAAGGCAAATATCAAGTATTGCTTCATTTTTTGATATTTGTCTCATTGCTCGTTATTTGTTACTCGTTCTATTAAATACTCGTTAGTTTAACTTCAAATGTTTATGGAAATTTGGTCCAAGAAGTTGCTTAACTTTGGATGAAGAATAAAATGTTAGAATATATCTTGTTATCTTATATTGTCTTATATTATCACATACGTTTGGTTTGCATTTAAATACTTTCTTTTGCAGTAATAAAATGTTTTTTTTGTTTTTCAGGAGTAATCACATGATCAAGAAGTAGAAAAAAATATTTTTTGAAATACCAAAATAAAATGGAAGAACAATGAGTTCCATATGGTCTTTCAATATTTTGAATGTTTATTTTCATTTTTGTCTCTACTTCTTTCTAAATTCATGTGACTATTGGATATTAAAAATTTAGAATATGTATTTTTTGTATGTAATCAAAAATCGATTACTTAATTTATCAAGTAACAAGGCAAGACAAATTATTTGCAAGTATCAATTTTTTTTTTCAAATACTTAATAAAGTAAGTACTTGTTTTAAGAAAGTTAAGTATCGAATCGAAAAACAAATTAATCGGACAAACCAAGTCAAGTAGCAAGTAACCGAGAATTCGCAAGTAATTGCCTTATGCCCACTTCTAGTCAAACCATAAAACTTTGTTGCCAAATATGGATCTAAAATTGACAATTGAGGTCAGGGGTAACTTAATAATTTGGCAAGTGGGTCCACAAAAGTGAGCAATCCAGGCCTAGTGTGTTAGAAGAGACAAGGCGTGTCTAGAGAAGCTCGCTCAAACTTTTGCACGACCACCTAAAAGTCCAATGGTCCAAAAGGACGGCTCTGGTCGACAGAGAGAGAACCGCTTCTAACCAAAATCACAACTCATCATCCACCATAACTCCTTATCGTACGCCTCTCTAAAAATCCCCTTTAACTAACGTACGCGCACGCCTATATTTGCCGATGTACGAAACAAAAAGAGATGGTCCGAGAGTTCTTACTGCTTTCAAGTACAAATCTTTGCCCCATCAAACAAATCTTTCTCTCTAGAAGAAGAAACAACAAAACATAAAAGTACTTCCTTTAAATGATTTACATAAAGTTTATATTTTTTATTAGATTGGAAAATAAATTTTGGATTTTTATGTTTATGAGTTTATTTTTCTTGGTGTTTTAGATCTGATTTTTTTTTCTCTGTCCTTTTTGTTCAGGTACGTTATATGATAGAGAACAAAACATGTCCCATGTCTTGTGTGTCTGTTTCATGCAACATGTTGGTTTAAATTTGGTTAAAGATGCAATCTAGAGTTGTAAGATAAGGTTTTTGGATTTTCTCCCTCTCTTGTAATAATAGTTTCTTGTCTGAAAGTCACAAAAAGGTTTTTATTTTATTTTTACCGGAGAGAAGGAAAAAAAAAAGAACTAAAGCAATGGCGAATCCTTGGTGGGTAGGGAACGTTGCGATAGGTGGAGTCGAGAGTCCTGTGACGTCATCAGCTCCGTCTTTGCATCAGAGAAGCAGCAATAACCAGACTATGACCCGGTCGGATCCGAGATTGGACCATGACTTCACCAACAACAGTGGAAGCCCTAACACTCAAACTCAGAACAGCCAAGAGGAGCAGGACGAGTTGCCCGCCGTCGAACATGGATCTGGATCCGGTCGACGTCCGAGAGGGAGACCTCCTGGTTCCAAGAACAAGCCCAAGAACCCGGTGGTTGTCACCAAAGAAAGCCCCAACTCGCTGCAAAGCCATGTCCTCGAGATCGCCACGGGTGCTGACGTGGCGGAAAGCTTAAACGCGTTTGCTCGTAGACGCGGAAGAGGCGTCTCTGTTCTGAGCGGTAGCGGTTTGGTCACCAACGTCACTCTGCGTCAGCATGCTGCGTCTGGAGGAGTTGTGTCTCTTCGTGGTCAGTTTGAGATCTTGTCCATGTGCGGTGCTTTTCTTCCCACTTCTGGTTCTCCGGCTGCAGCCGCTGGTTTAACCATTTACTTAGCTGGAGCTCAGGGTCAAATCCTGGGAGGTGGAGTTGCTGGACCGCTTATTGCATCCGGACCGGTTATTGTAATAGCTGCTACGTTTTGTAATGCTAGTTTCGAAATGTTACCGGTTGAAGATGAGCAACAACGACCACAAGTAGAAGAGGCGAAGGAGAAAGAGAATGGTGATAACAAGAGTGGGAATGATGGAACTGAAGGGTCGATGCAGGCGCCGCCGCCGATGTATAATAATATTACTCCTAGTTTTATGCCAAATGGTCACCAAATGGCTCAACACGACGTGTTTTGGGGTTCTCCTCCGCCTCGTGCTCCTCCTCCATATTGATAGTTAGATAGGTGGTGGTTGCACTTGTTCTTGTAGCTGGGGTGGTTATAATTTCTTTATGTTGAGGCTCTCAAAAGTTTTCAGTTTTGTGATGGTAATGAGATGACATTTAGCTAGTTGTTTGTTTTGTGGCGGTGATTACTGGTCTTTCCGACTGATTATTTTGGTCGCGGATAGCTTTTTATGAAGGTCGACTGATTATAGGATTGCCTTTGAGCTTTGATGTTTATCCATCTTTTCTTTCTTTAAGATGTGGAAAAACCTGAGCTTTTGTCTTTGAAGAGAAATGGTGTGTGGCTTCTACATTTAAATCATTTGATTATCATTCCTTTCTTAATGTTGGTAAGTGTGATTCCTATTGATCTTTCGAGTTCTTTGAGCCCTTTTAATAGATTTAAGCACTGTTCGAACCATTTCTTCAAACTCTTGTTGAGGTTGATTAGTTTAGTTAGTGTATTTTACTCTATTGATTTGTTCTCTTTGAGCTTGTGATGCGGTGATATGGATGATCATATAATTTTATCTCTGGCCATTTAAAGAGTTGATATATGCTTCATTTTAAATCTCTAGGCACACATCCCATTTCTAGCTTTGTGGATTGGGGTTTTGATGTCCTTAAAATTTGATTTCTTATTTACATGTGTGTTGTTTACTCTTCTAGTGAGAACTGTTTGATATTTCGACGAAGGTTATTTGGTGCTATTGTTTGGCTTTGATCCCAAGTTTTTTGGTGTGTCAACCAACTGTTAAGGTTATATTAAATTGGTATTTTGCTTCTTTTGATAGTTTACAATATGGCCTTACAAATTCCTTTTATATAACACTTGCACTACAAGCAAATCAAAAACAAAAGTACATCTATATTTGATTCTCTTTTTGATAGGCTCAAGAGTAACTTAATCTGATTAAGGTTCAGGATAAATAATTTCGTTGCTTATTAAGGAAAACCACTGCTCTTTAGCCGCTAATATTGGTGGAGGTTGATTCTATTTTTTTGTTTGTTTGTTTGGCTTCGGCTCTGGATTTGGTCAAAACAGTTAGAAGTCACTGAGCCAAACTTTTTAATTTTACTCGGTTGAAAAATTTCTATTATTTTAAGGGAAATTAGGGGACATAACCATTATAGGAAAAAAATTAAGAAGATGACCATTATAAGGCATATGCTATGATATTCTGTATATAATCTACAATATATACAAAATTGCCCTCACATATTATCACCTAACACACGCGCTCCTTCTCCCTCTTCGTTTATTTCATTTTTTTTTTCTCTTCATCAAGAAAAGTCACAAACCTGTATATTCCGCCACAAATTTTACAAAGGATCTCAAATTCCAATCAAAACGAAAGAATCAAAGTAAGTCCGGTTAGATTAAAGAGCATAGTAATCTATCTCTTATTTTGAAGTCATCCCAACGTGTATAATGGACACTTATATAGGAACAGACGTTTAATTTTTCAGACCAAGTTTTAATGGGTTTAAGAAGATGAAGAATCGGATGATGGATTGAAATGGGGAAGATAAACAATACTTTTGACTAATCTATTCTATTTTATAATCACAGTATAGTATGTTACAATTCTCTTCTTTCTCTTTGATAAATTGTATCTCTTTCGCCTTCTGATTCTTCTCTTTCACTACTCAACTAGCTCCATGACTAACCATCCTATTCTATTTTATAATCACAATATAGTATGTTACAATTCTCTTCTTTCTCTTTGACAAATTGTATCTTTCGCCTCGATTCTTCTCTTTCACTACTCAACTAGCTCCATTATGTTTTCCTTCAGCAACGTTTCCACTCATCACCATCCTCTAATAAGATGTTGGGCTTCACTTCAGAAGAAGTACAATTCTTTATGTTAGTATGTTTTATTCTATACTATTAAAACAAATAAAATAGAATGCAAATTCATGAAAATAATACAATTTGTATGCCGAGATGAATCATTTGTTTAAAGTTGTCTAAACACAAAAAATATATATAATGCATAGACAATCTCTTTTCATGCACATCATAACCAACCTTGAATCAGATATTGGGTTGCAACTCACATTGGCGTAGAAGTAAAAGCTCTTTTTAATGTGTGTAAAATATTATAGCCATATATGTTTTGTAATTTTGTACTAAATATAATAGAATGCAGTAATATTAAAAGTTGAATGCCAATAAAATGAACCAATTGAATACTACATTTCAATGAAGATTATACACAATTTTTTTACAATAATTCTTGTAAATACTATACTATTCTCTTTTATTGTCTAAGTATAGTGTAGTCCTCCTCCTCTTTCCCCTCCCCCTCCTCCTACCCCTACCCCTATTATACACTTTAATAGTATAGTACCGGGTTATGTGAACCGACACAATATGTTACATCATCCTATCTCTATATGCATGCGTCCGTGCATGTTGTTATGTATGTCTTGAATGTCCTGCCTAAACTGTAAAACATGAATAGTTTTATTGCTATATTGTGTTCAAATGAACATATGTTGACATGAGTTGTTCATTGATGTTATTATAAATCTGTAATGGCATAGTTGTGTTGCTTGTTTTGTTTGAATCAACCATGTACTATACCACCTAACCTTATAGTATAGTGTGATTTATTACATATGCGCTTCCATATTATATTGGATGGTGTGAAAACTCACTATGCGTCACTTGCAGTTGTAGCGAAGACATACATTTGCAGCCTTCTCGACTTCAACCCGACCAACTCCCGTAATGATATGTTGGATGGAGCCCCTTTGTGCTTTTCTACACATATGCTACTTACAGTTTTCGGTTTTACTAAGCTTTGCTACTAATATCCCCATGTTTACTGTGGTGGGCATCTCAATTTTTGTATTATTTCGGAAGTTATGTATGGTTAAGTACAACGCTAACGACTTGTTTATCGTTTGCCATTCATTTATAACAAAGTTTTTATTCATCTTCCTATTGTGTGTCTAACTTATGCTTTTCAGCAGCCAAACTAGACTTCTACATAAATGTTTTTGTCTCTTTTTCCAATGTTTATTCAGACACCATATCTAATTTCAGGTTTCCTATGTAGTATATACCAGTTGTACCTGTGTCATTTCTATACTATTATCTTTGATAATATAGAATAACTTTCAACTGCTTACTAAATGTTAGATTATATGTGGGTCTGCTATCAAAATTCGTAATTGTGGTCCCATTATGGTTCAGTAGTTTCTTGTGTTTCTTCATCGGAAGATAACACATTCGACCACCCTATATAACACAATAATGATCCGTCATTTACGTACCCCAGTGAATTAAGTAGGTAGGATGTTTTGTTTACGTTAGTAGATACTATAATACATACTTTTGTAGTATAGTATCGGCTAACCTTCTGTCCGGTTATTCTGTATCCCAAATTGTGCAACATCATATCTAATTCACTCATTTTTCTTGTTTTTGTTTTCTTCTTCATTCATCTTGCTCTATCATTGTCACCATCACTACTACTGATTGTTTTGTCGCCGCTGCCTCCAGTGTAGGTTCTTTTCCTCCTCCCACCACCTATTCTTCTCTTTTACTTTACGTAACAACAACATCTCTTCATCCGCGCTCTTTTTATACCTTCACTTTTAACCTATTTACAAAATGATCTTAAGAAGATAAACTAAATTGTATTTTTTCTCCTGTTTCATTATATTATTGATGTGGTAAAGTTTGTAACATAATTTGCTCCTTTTGTTTCTATTTTCATTCTCCTCCTCCTTGTCCTTCTATTTATTTTAGTAGTTTCTCTCTTCTCTCTTTCTCTCTCTCTCTCTCTCCTCTCTCTCTTCTCTCTCTATATGTCTCTCTCTCTCTCTCTCTCTCTCTCTCTCTCTCTCTCTCTCTCTCTCTCTCTCTCTCTCTCTCTCTCTCTCTCTCTTCTCTCTCTTCTCTTCTCCTCTCTTTTTATTCTTCTTATCTTTATCTCATCTTTATTCTCATTTATAAATTATTCTATATTAACATAAAGTAAATTCAATATTGACCGGAAAGGAGAGCGTTGTCTATTGTTAGATCAAATTGACACAATTCCCCTTATATGGCTATATTCTTAATTGTCAGATCCCATATGAATATTGGGCAAATTGACCCTTATTTTAATAATCTGTTATTTGTCATTTGAATATTTGTCTGACATTTTAGTCATCACTATAATCAACGTAAATCGTTTTTATTATTTTATTAATCTGTTATTTACTTATTTATTATTTTAATCAATCTCTTTTCAACAACCATTTCTTTTGTTTTGAACGAAAGCCTCCAGAACATATGGACTTCTCCCATTTTGCTTTCAATAGCTTTATTATTTGATTTGTTGACATTTTGATTTTATTGCCTATTCCAAGAATATTGCCTACAACTTTTCTGAAAGTCTGCATGCATTTCAATAATTTTCAATGTCAAGTGGATGAACCGTTCACACAATTCATCTTATATAGAAATGCGTGTCACAATACTTTATCATATTTAACTTGATCAAATTTATCGAATGGTGAAAGTATATAAAGTTGTTTTCTTGGTATCAGGTTAAGTGAATTTGCTCAAGACATTGTCACTGGTGCCGAAGCCACGTTACTGATTACTTGACCAGGGTGTATACGTTTGAGTTACTCCAATGTGGGAGTAGAATCTAAGAATATCTTTCTCACATATGCATATGCTTAACACAAACGAAAAGGACTACTAACCGAGGAGGTAGTTAAAAAAAAAGGACTACTAACCGAGAATTAATATATGGCGTTTAAATTTGTATGCAGAGTTAAAAACAATGCAATAACTCTTTTTAAAACGTTCAGAACTATCAAATACGTTGAAGCTAAAAACAAATTATTCCCTGCATGTACTATTTTTTTGATGAAATATTTATGTAACATCCCGAGTTATGATATAAGTAAAGGTTTAAGAGAATTGATTTGCTATTTATATTTACCAAAATGCACTTACCTTTTCAAGAACACATTCATTTAGTACTCTAAAGTTAAACGTGTTTGAACTGAAGTAGTCTAAGAATGGATGACATATATTCGCGATATCGTGCAAATGAAGCCAAAGTATAGAAAAATATCACGTGGTGATTGCAGGGTCAGTAAACAAAACTTTCGAGCATTCGAAAAAATTAACGGACCGACCATCAGATAGGATGAGATTCACTGACCAAGTGATCGAGCGTAGATAATCTATTAGCCGTTGTCGGTTGGTACGTTACAATTTCCTGCATGTATTGTTTCTGGACCTACGTACATATAGATTGTCGATCGGTAAACTAAAATTAAAAGGAACGAAAATAATAGTTCTAAAGATTTCTTTAAACCATAACATACCAGTTTAAAAATCATCAAACATCGAGCCAGAACCTATAACATTGTCGTCCATAACTTAAAAAAAAACGGTTTACTATTTGGACTTATAATAAAAACACAGTTAGTTACATGTCCCCACATACTCCTAAATTAATTGTTGATGGTATATGTATATAAGAAATCCATTAAGTTATAACTTGTAAATCGTTAGTACTTTAATTTGCTCATCGCTTAAACTAATCAATACCAAAGATCTTGACTGATATCAACAACATCAATATATTAAATAGTACTAACCTCGTATAATTGTAGTTGAAGTAAGTTCAGTTTGATGTTTAGATATTGAATACAATATATACTGTAATTGTCTAGATATAATCACATGTTCCTGAATCACCAACATCATTCTCAGCACCACATGCTTTCATAATCGTCATTCGTCACCATCAAATCTTCCTCTTTCTAACCAAATCTTTAGAACTATAGCCTCATAGCTCATCAACCATATACAAGTCTCTTTACTACTCTCTCCTAACGAAACAATTTACAGAGAATCTCTAAAACTCTAGAACACATTGTTGATGGAGACCTTTGTCTTCGTCTGGCTACTTCTCATCTTCTTCACACACCTGGCTTCATCTCTAACTCAAGACTTCTCTTTCAGTGGCTTCAAAAAAGCCGCTCCAAATCTAATCATGTCTGGAGTTACAGAGATCGCCAAGACTGGAGCCATCAGGCTCACAACAGACACAAGCCGTGTGATTGGTCACGCCTTCTACTCCTTACCAATCCGGTTCAAGCCACACGGACAAAACCGAGCTCTTTCCTTCTCCACCTCTTTCGTAATCGCCATGGTTCCAGAGTACGTCACGCTTGGAGGTCACGGACTTGCCTTCACCATCACGCCAACTCCAAATCTCCAAGGCTCTCTTTCTAGCCAGTACCTAGGTCTTCTGAACTCGAGCCGAGCTAACTTCTCTAACCACTTCTTCGCTGTGGAGTTCGACACCGTCAAGGACTTGGAGTTTGAGGACATCAATGATAACCATGTCGGAATCGATATAAACAGTTTGGAGTCAAGTACTTCGACTCCAGCTGCTTATTTTCTCCCTAACTCGACCAAGAAAGAGCTGTTCCTCGACAGTGGTCGAGTGATTCAAGCTTGGATTGATTACGATTCAAACAAGAAAAGGTTAGACGTTAAGCTTTCTCCACTCTCTGAGAAACCAAAGCTGTCTCTTCTTTCTTACAATATAGATCTCTCCTCTGTCTTCGGAGATGAAATGTATGTTGGATTCTCTGCTTCGACCGGTTTGCTAGCTAGTTCTCATTACATCTTAGGTTGGAACTTTAACATGAGTGGAGAAGCTTTGTCTCTGTCTTTGCCATCTCTCCCTAAGGTTCCCCGTCCAATTAAGAAGAAGAAGAGCCCTGGCTTGATCCTTGGAGTATCTCTCTCGTGTTCCCTTCTGATCATCGCGGGTCTTGTCGCTGCAGTTATGTTTGGTTTAAAGAAGGTCAAAGATGAAGACAGAGTTGAAGAGTGGGAGCTTGACTTTGGTCCGCATAGATTCTCTTACAGAGAGTTGAAGAAAGCTACGAATGGTTTTGGAGACAAGGAGCTTATAGGGTCTGGTGGATTCGGGAAAGTGTACAAAGGGAAGCTTCCGGATTCAGAAGAGTTTGTAGCTGTCAAGAGAATCTCTCACGAGTCAAGACAAGGTGTACGAGAGTTCATGTCTGAGGTCTCGAGCATTGGTCACCTAAGGCATAGGAACCTTGTTCAGTTGCTAGGTTGGTGTCGGAGACGACAGGATTTGCTTCTGGTCTATGACTTCATGCCTAATGGAAGCTTAGACATGTACTTGTTCGGTGAAAACCCTAGAGTTATCTTGACTTGGGACCAACGCTTCAAAATCATCAAAGGGGTTGCTTCTGCTTTACTCTACCTACATGAAGGATGGGAACAGACCGTTATTCACCGCGATATTAAAGCAGCAAACGTTTTGTTAGACGGTGATATGAACGGGCGTGTTGGAGATTTCGGTCTTGCTAAGTTATATGAGCATGGATCAAACCCTGGAGCTACGAGGGTCGTTGGTACGTTTGGGTACTTGGCACCAGAACTTACTAAATCAGGAAAGTTGACAACAAGCACTGATGTTTACGCGTTTGGGGCGCTTCTACTCGAAGTAGCTTGCGGGAGAAGACCGATAGAAACAAATGCGTTACCGGAAGAGCTTGTGATGGTTGATTGGGTTTGGTCAAGGTGGCAAAGTGGAGACATTAGAGATGTTGTGGACAGGAGATTGAACGGTGAGTATGATGAAGATGATGTGGTTATGGTGATCAAGCTAGGGCTTCTTTGTTCGAACAACTCGCCTGAGGTTCGACCTACGATGAGACAAGTGGTTATGTATCTTGAGAAGCAGTTCCCGTCGCCGGAAGTTGTCCCTGCGCCGGATTTTCTAGATGCGAATGATAGCATGTGTCTTGATGATGGAAGCGGTAATATTAATGCTGGCGAGTTTGAGGACTTTGTGGACTCGGCTAGGTTTTATAGTGGACCGAATCAGACTTCTACTTCGTCTATATTCTCATTCGGGGGTAAAACTAAAACCGATGGGAGATGATGGGATTTGTTTAAGGTTTATTTTAGAAGCATTTTGGTAACGTTTTATGTACAATATTTCACCATGGAAAAAGTAAGATGTATGCTAAATATATGAAAATGTGTTTATTATAAACAAGTATATGAGGTTTCTCAATAAACCTAAAATAAATCAAGTGATGATGGTATAATGGTGGCAGAAAAACTTTGGTCCGTGAAGTTGTTCATTGATATCACATATGTAGTTGATTATTATATTTTTAGAAATTATATGATGATGGAATGTATTACTCAATAAAAAAAAAAAATCAATTCAGATATGAAAGCATCTCATTATACTCTATCAGATAACCATGCGGATATAGATATATTATTTGCAGCTCATTTAAATATTCCGCGAGAAAATTCATTTGTGTGTTACACCTTCTTTTAAAAAATAGTTTGTGCATTTTCATAGATTTGAGATACGTTCAAATTTTCTTTAAAAAAAACTCAAGAAAAAATTGAGAACTCTTTACATAGAGATACATGGCTCCTTACAATTGGTTATCTATTTATCAATAGTATTTTAATTGATATAAATTAAAGTCAAAACTTCAATATTAAATTAATACTATTTTATACTATTAAAAATCTCAGATTTAAAAATTAAAAGTTAAATTTTAAAATTTATCATGTGTATATATTGTTAATTTTGCCTTTAAAATTATTTAATGATGGAGGTGCTCTTATATCTTCATAAAACTAATGGTGATTGAGAGCTAATTAAAAGATTTGATCACAACAATACTTCTATCTACACTAGTTTCAAAAAAAAAACTTCTATATACATATACATACATGATATATCAAATAACCGGTTTTATATTAAAAATATATAGTATATCTTACTCAATATAGATTATAAATTTATAACTAATTCGAATAAGTATATTAAACTTTGACAGACCACATACCTAAATGATGTCAGATTCTAATACCTTATGTTGCTTACCTTGACTAAATTTAGTGACTTAACCAAACGTCTTTCAATGTGAATATATTAATTTCCTTATACTATTTTCCTCTTATCAGTCTTTTATTGGTTAACTATTAATTACAAAATCAAACGATCTTCTTGTAGTATCCATCACGTATCTTCTTTGATTCTAAAAAGCATTACCAAGATTTCGTTTTTGGTTCAAAGTTCCTCAACCTTTTTAATGCATTTGCATCCTAGTGATTTGCTTTCCTTACTTGCCAAAAAATAACACTCACATACCTATTAACACTTATAAAGGATGCATGAACATGACTCATTACAAATTTACAAGTCAATACTGAAGACAAAAAATGAATTAGCAGAGATGTCATCAATATTATCATCGATTCATCTCCAAATCATATTATGCCTTTTAATAATTTCCCCTATTGCCTTCTCAAGAATATTTCCTACAAACCAAACACTCATCTTCCCTCTCACTACCCAAAACAATTCTTCAACAACATTTCTCCAACGACGTCACCCTTCTTCCTCTCTATCCATCAAGATTCCTTTCACGCACGATGTCACACTCACCGTCTCTCTCACCGCCGGTTCTCCTCCACAAACCATCAAGATGGTCCTGGACACTGGAAGCGAGCTTTCATGGCTCTACTGCAAACAATCCTCAACATCAACAACCCCCATTTTCGACCATGCTAAGTCCTCTTCTTACATTGCTATACCATGTTCTTCACCCGTTTGCACCACCCAAACCCAAGACTTACCCGCTCCCGCCACGTGTGACAAACAGGCTAACCTCTGCCACGTGGCTGTCTCTTATGTCGATGGTTCCTCCTTAGATGGGAATCTTGCTAAAGAGACGTTTGGTATCGGTTCGTGGACGAGACCCGCCATGGTATTCGGGTGCATGGACTCAAGCTCCAGTGACGCAGAGACAATAACAGGTTTGATGGGAATGAACCGGGGTCGGTTATCGTTTATTAACCAAATTAGTTTATTAAAATTCTCTTATTGTATCTCCGGTTCTGACTCTACCGGTGTTTTGGTTCTCGGTGAGGCTTCTCTTCCACCTCTCAAATACTCACCTTTGGTAACTAAAACCGACCGGTTACCTTATTGGGACCGGTTCGCATACACCGTCCAATTCGAAGGGATTCAGGTCGGGTCAAAATTGTTACCTATCCCTATCTCCGCTTTTGTCCCGGATCATACGGGAGCCGGTCAGACAATTTTGGATTCAGGAACTCAGTTCACATTCCTGCTAGATCCGGTTTACAGCGTTTTGAAAACCGAGTTTACCGAACAAACCAAATCGGTTCTCACTGTAGACCCGAGTTACGTGTTCCAAACGGCAATGGATCTTTGTTTCCAGGTAGGGTCAACTAAACCTGATTTTTCGAAGTTGCCAACGGTGAGTCTGATGTTCAGAGGCGCAGAACTGACCGTGTCGGGTGAGAAGCTATTGTACCAGGTACCAGGATTAGGATCCGACCAGAAGTATTGTTTCACGTTCGGAAACTCTGATCTTGCAGGGTTTGAAGTGTTTATAATTGGGAATGTTCATCAGCAAAACGTGTGGATGGAGTATGATATTGCAAATGCTCAGGTTGGGTTTGCTAATGACGTCAGATGTGATCAAGCGAGTCAACTCTTATAGCCATTTTCTATAATTTTTCTTGGTTTTACTAGATAAATAGGTATGTTTCTTCTTTCTATTTGTTCTTTCATATTGTTCTGAGTTTTTTTCTTAATTATATTTATGAGTTAATTATCAGAGTGGTTTCAAAATTTCTCTTCGTTTGTAGTCTTTTTTTTTTGACTAAAACAAAATTCCATAGTTTCGTTTTGTGTGATCGTTAATGGAAGTTCTCTTTTGAAAAATTATACAAATTTAATAGATCACTTGATTTTGATCCACGTTTTCAAAGCGCGAGATTAGTTTGTTGATAAAACTTTTGTTTGTTAGTTCATATAAAAATAAAAAATCTATATGTTCAACCCGTTTCTACTTGATAAATAGTTTGTATATTCGATGAATTCCCGGAAAACAGTAATTGTAAAAAATGTCAACTCATTATTATAGGTTGGTTCGGAAAAAATCAACTTTATTTTAAGTTTTAAATATTTATTTAAAATAATTAGAAATTTTAATTAGGATTTATGTAAAATTATAGTTTTGTAAACACATATATTAAAGAAATTTACGTAATATCAATTTAGAAAAAAAAATATATTTAATTTTTTAAAATAGAAGATAAAACTTATTCTAGTATAACCAAAGGTTTGAGTATTAAATGTTTAAATTAAATGAAAAGTATAGATTTCATAGGAATTAGAACTATCATCATTCACATAATATGGAAAGATTATCATAAATATAGAAAATATTCAGTTGGTTATTTTAAATAAATAATATTTGCTTTAAAATTAAATGTTAGTACAGTAGTATGTTATTGTAATTTTCTCCAAAAATCAATGGCAGAAATGGCATGACACGAGTGAAACATGAACGTCCAAGATTACTAGCTCATTTACTCTTCAATATTCATCTCAGTTTGATGTTTATCCCAGAGGTTTGAGGATCTGAATTTATGAGTTTTTGTTTACAAAGCAGGCATATCAACCTCATCCATATTGAGGTTGGTGATCATCCAGTGATGCAGTTTATAGTCTCTCACAAAAGAAATCATGAAATGGCCAGTATGATAAATGATGAATTGCCAATTGAACATTCAAGCTAAAATCATGAAATGGTATATACTCTTAAAGAGTTTACAACAACTTTGGTCCTTTTGGTTTGTGACTTATTTAGATTTGCCTTTACCTTTTCCTTTGCCTTGACCTTTTTTAGCGTCTAGCTTAGCTTGAATCCTAGCAGCTGCAGCAGCTTTTGCTTCTTCTCTCTTCTTCTTATCATCCTCTTTAGCAGCCGCAGCCATCTCTCTCTGCTTCTTCAGATCTCTGCAAAGGGTAAGGGAAAATCAAAAGGTAGTGAGGGGTCCACAAGGTGTCATGATGCTTACTCTAGCCTGGCTCTGTCCTCAGAAACACTTCCAACACTAGCACCTTTCCTCGGTCTACAAGCAACCAATTCCACTTCGAATATCAAAGTTGCACTGCTTGTCAATAACATAAACATTAGAACATAAATTTCTCTGTCCTTTGAACGAGATGCAACAAGTGAGGAACATAACATACTTAGGTGGGATGTCCGGAGGAGACCCTCCACTTCCATAAGCATACTCTGGCTTACATGTGATTTTTGCAACTTCTCCAACCTGTAAGACACAAAGATTTGCCCAAATCAGTCGTCTAATGCAAAGCTCAGATTCAAAGAAACAGCGAAAGTACAAGAACCTTCATGGTCTTAAGTGCAATGTCCCATGAACGGATGACACTGCCTGATCCTAACTCAAAGGAGAAGACAAGATTGTCTTCGCGTGTAGTGTCAAAAACATGTCCGTCTTCAGCCAGTATACCCTCATAGTGAACTAATACAATCAAACAGAGTCGGTATAACTCTATGCAGCTCTCAATAATAAAACTGATGAATGCAAAGCTAAAATTTTGAACATACCATCGACGACAGGAAGATCATCAGAAGGTGAAACAGCATCAGGTTTGGCTCTTCTTACAATCTCTTTCAAGACGCCACCATCTCCACTCAGATCAATCGCATCTCCCATAGCTTCAAAATTTAACCAAGTGGCTCGATTCAAAGAGACGAACTTTATGAGCTTAAATTGAACGGTAGAAGGACAACGTAATTGGGCAGGATTATCGAACTTACCCGATTCCAGGACAGATTAATATTTTTCCGACCGAAGCGACTGAGAGAAGGGGCACCCGAAAAGAGATCGCCCGGTTCTTGTCCGATGCTTTGAAGTCACGTGTTGATCTTTGGGCCTCATGACATTCATATTGCGTGGCCCATTAGTCGTCTATCTACTATAAGAAACAAGCCTATGCTACTATTCTTTTGCCTAAAAAGTCATTCCTGTTTAAAAATAAAAAAATAAAAAACATTGCAATCCCAAATAATTACGATCAAAACTAAAGTACAAAAAATTCCATAAAGTGAAAAGAACAATGAAATATAAAACGGAATTTGCCTAACGTTGTTCGCATGTTGTCTATACAACAATCCTAAATTAAACATGCTGATGAACAATCAACATTTTATAACCATTTATCAAATATACTTTTTGATTTGTAGAGATGTATGCTAAAAGTATAAATTTCAGACATACACCATACACCGTTATTGCATCAGTTGCCAAAATATTAGCATTTTCCTTTTATAATGAAAATAAGATATGCATCTCTTCTACTTTATCCGTTTCATAAAAATATAGTTTTTATATTTCAATGCATTTTTATCAATTAATAATGATTAATCGTAAACTTAAAAATTTACATTTCCTAAATTTTATTGGTTTAGAATTATAAAAATAAATAATCACAAAACTATGCATTTAATACTAAAAGTTTAATATATTTTATGAATATATGTCAGTAAATCTAAAGTATACATCATTTTAAAACAGAGAGAATTCTATTTGTAATCTGTCATTGCTTTAAATTATTCATTGACAATTTTTGAAAAGTGTCACTAATTCTACGTTCCAATTTGATCAAACATTCATCCATACATTAAAATTTTCAATAGACTAATAAAATTAGGTCCATTTGAAAATATATAGTTATACAAAGGTAATCAATTTTCTAAGTATAAAATTCTAGGGAATCCATAAATTCATAAATATTGTCATAAAAATTGAATAAAAGAATCATAATATTAAACTTTTTGTAGTTTCATAGTTTTAAAGCTGATATGATATTAAAAATTTTGTTCAGCCTTTTTGACCAAACTGTTCATGACTTTGGAAATATATATATATATATATATATATATATATATGCATATGATATTACAACTTACTAGTAGAATGAGCTAACCAAAATTACGAATAATTTAATTATATATTCTTTATATTCCGTATCTTATTATAAATTTTATAAATTTTCACTAAATTGATACTTACATGTGGTAGTAGATAAATGAATACACAAATGTAAGAGATTGTTTTACTATATGATTAGGTCTGTAGAGATGGTGTGTAATTGGAATGCCATATTTTGTTATACGCAGTCACTGACAAATAAATCGTAAGAATTGTTACAAAATTTTATATGATCACAGACAAACATAAAGAAATACTTATTTATTGTATTTAAAAGTAAAGCAATAGTAACTCTAAGAACTTGATGATCAAATAAATCATGAAACTATACAACAACAAAAAAAATGAGAAAAAACCAACATGCACACACCTATATATAATATTTTATTGGTATTATTTTTATCTATTTATTGATTATATTTAAAAAGTATCTTCTAAATAAAAATGAGACTAAGATCAACAATAGTATATAACATCTGTAATATTACATATAAAAAGATTAGTCTGAAACGCCATTAGAAATCAAAATATGCGAACTCACTTTAGGAGGATTGAAGCAATGTATGTAATTATTTTTCAATGTTCCAAACAATTAAGTTTATTGGGGCTAGGAGCCTTTTGTTTAAAATAGATTAATTTAACATGTTATGGTTTATGGTACTAAATGTTATTGATTTTATATTTTGGTTTATCATTCTAAAAACTATTATCTATATGTTATATTTTTATGGTTCTACAAAATAGATTAATTTTACATGTTATTGTCAAAAAACAGAATTATTTCGTGTAAGAAAATATTTATTTATTATGTTTAGTTTATTCCTGTGTTCTAAAAAACTATCTAGGTGGTACTTAGGCCGCTTTCAACGTAAATCAGACCTAAACGAAATAATTTTTTTTGAACTGTTATTTTTAAAAAATCGGTTTATACATTTAAATAAATCGGTGTAGATGCATGTTTAATCAATTATCTCCTATAAAATGCATAACTACCGCATAATGATTTCTTGAATATTGGTTTATTCTAATTAGAGTTTAAAGTATGCTCCCGCATTTATAATGGTGTTACAAATAAATATCATCTTGAACCAAAAAAAAACGGCTTGAGGAGAAATGGCAAATAGTTTAGTTCGTTGCGTACAGTATCTAGGCAACAATTCGTTCACAGCTCATGCAGCTTGTTATATTCAAAACATGTACCTCCCATAATGTTGTAATTGCATATATTGAATTTTTTCTCCAAAAGAAATGACATAAGACAGTTTATATATTTCAAATAAAAGTTCCCTTACGAATATTTGGCTGAAATTAGAAAAACCAACATACTTGTAATTATATAGTAAATTCTATTAATCTCAAGTTAGATTTAGACAGAAGCTTAATACTAGATATAAAGTTAGACGTGTTCATTTTGGTGAACTCGGGGTTTCTTTCATTTAAATATTAATTAATGATTAGATGCCTATGCAAGTCCAGCACTTATAGCTGAAGCTCTTGCGGTTCGAAGAGCTGTGATGACAGAGGCGGCAGTAAACGCAAGGGCATGATTATTGTAAGTCTTTTAGGAAGGGTCTCTTAGCAAAAATAAGAAACAGTCTCTTAGTTTTTAACTAGAAAAAACTAAAAAACATCTCTTAAACAAGCGATTAAGAGACGTCTCTTAACTTTTTAAGAAAAACTAAGAGACTGTCTTTTATTTTTGGTAAAAAATTCTCCTTAAGAAACCTACAATAATCATGGCCTAACGCCTCTGGTTGTTAAGTCAGACTCCCAAACTCTCATTCGTTTGTTGAAATCTAAGGAACTGCGTTCTGCTATCAATGGAATTATGTTTGATATCTTCTATTTCAGTAAAGTCTTTGAGTACTATTCTTTTGAGTTGTTCCCCCGTTGGGTTAATGTTGAAGCCGATTCATTGGCAAAATTATCTTTATCTTCTGCCTCACGTAACTCCATGCTTGGAGATTATTGAAATCTTCAACATTAGAAGAGATTCACCTTGTTTTTTTTTGCCAAGGCGAAAACGTCTTCTATTTTACACTTTATTTTTAACAAAATCTTCTCATATTTACATGAATTTCACATTTTTGGCAAAAATAATAATTCAAGTTCTATGCATACTCATAAGAATATACTGATAATATATTATAGTGAATTTGTTGAATCAGATAGTCAAGATCGAATGTGCTGGTAGCACTTGCTAAAATGCAATAATAATAATAATAATAATAATAATAACAATTTTGGTTGCAAAATATTCACGCGGGCCGGTATAGTCTCCGCATATCCTAATGTTTCTCAAAATTTTTATAATATATTAAGTGATAGGGTAGATGAGGTAAACAAAGTTGACGATGATAACACACAAAATCTCTAAGCAAAAAAAAAAAGGAAATTGCATCCAATATACACACAAAAAACCAAAATTCACTAACTAACTAAAAACACTCCCTCTCTCCTCTTTTCTCTTCCTATCTCTCTCTACCTTCTCTCTACAAATTTAATTTCCTTTTTTTCTTAGCTATTTCACAAATAACCCCCAAAAAAACACATAAACCTTAAAGCAAAAAAAAAAACACTCATAACCCTAAACCCTGATCAATTTGTTTTGGGGAAATAGTCTTTTGCCCATTAAAAGCAGAATTTGGAATATATATGATGTTCGTCTGAATTACCTATAATCTATTAGCTCGTCTGAATTACCTATAAGAAGTGGGTCATGACACATTGACACATTGATTACATTCAACACATCCGAAGTAAATTACTGTTTGTCGAAATAATTGAATGTACTGATACTTGGTAAGTTTGTATAGCCGTTAAATTTCGCTGACAATACAGCAGAAAATGGAGAAAGTGAGATATAAATATTATTACTCTGAATATACATAGTCTATTCTTATTAGCTTTCTTCATTTGGAATACGCTTTGGGGTTCTCTTAACCTCTGCCTCTGTCTCTTCTTATACCTCTTTCTCCTCGTCTCCAACTCCTGCCAGCTGCTTTAAATTTCATCACAATATTAGGATGATATTATGTCCATTTCAATAGCTTATCAAATACCAAACTATCTTTCTTAAAAAAACGGAAACTAATTAAGAGTATGTCAATTGCTTAGGAAGTTAAATTCTGAAAAGAGTAGAAGATAATATGGGTTATTATTAGAAACCTATATATATGAACCACATGTTTTTTTATTCATCGCTGCCTGCTTCAAATATGTTACCTATAGTTTCATCTTTACATTTGCTAGCTAGAGTTCCTTTTCATATTTCTTCTTAATTGTGACGTTAGGAATTTTTTTAAGAAGATAAAAACCTCTACATAAACTCTTTGAGGACTCGTAGGTTGGAGAGGACCTATGCCTATGAGTTGATTCCACTGGATCATGTTAGTCCTTTTGTTTGAAGCATCGTTGCCTTAGACATTTGTTAATTACATCCCATAAAGAAAAAAAAAAGGCATATTGACATAATGAATTAATCACATTCCTTAACAGATAATTCATCCAAACTCTTCATGTGAAGACAGAAGCCAACATTTTTTTCTATAGCAAGTATGAACATTTTGGCTCATTGTCTCTTTGTATTAAAAAACAAGAATGTCATAATAATTGTGGCAGATTCACAACAAGGGTCTCACTCCTTTGGTGTTTAAAAAGGGGGTTCTCACTCCTTTATGTTACTTTTCTATTTGTAGAGAAATTTGTGTAGAAGTTTGATTGTAATATCGAATTTCATTATACTATAATTTATCATCTACTTATATATATTGTACTAAATTAAATTTCTCTTCTCCTTTTCAATTTTATTTTTAAAATTGTTGATGATATAATAGTTTTCCTACGAACTATGGTATTTGCAAAGTTTAAGCAAAAAAAAAAAAACTATGGTAATTTGACTTTTAGGTATATTATTAACATATACTAAACCAAGTTAACTTTAAGCTCCTGACTTTTAATCGGATAGAAAAACAAGATGGGCTTAGGTTTTTATAAGTTCGAATCCGAGATTTCTTTGATCCATATTGAACATTGTAAAATAGTGCCATATTTATACTACAAGATTTCTTTGATCATAAGCAGTGTGAATTTTTTTTACTTTTACATTTCATTTAAATGAATAACATTTCATTTAGAGCCCAAAAAACATTTGATCAACATTTCTCTTCACATTAATCCAAAATTTTACACAACCCAAAGGCTTACAAGATTTGGATTCCAACAATATGTCCATGTTTATTTGTGAATTTACATGTGAATGTAACTTATATATTAGCTCTCTTTTGGTTTCTTTAGGCGTCCAAATGAAGTATTGCTATCCATCAACTATTTTCAAAAGGACTTTGGAGATACAAATCCATTGGTTAAAGTTTGGGCACTTCGTACAATGACTGGGATTTGATTATATGTAATTGCTCTTCTAGCACTTGCAGCTGTGGGTAAATATGTGCGAGGGATCCAGGGGTTTATGTCCGGAAATGTGCTGCAAATGCTATAACGGTTCAGATTTCAGCAGTGATGGTGATGAAAGAACGATATACAATGATGCCAACGATCTAGCTGATCCTCTAATTCAAATTTCAGAGATTGATGTTTTGGCTGACAAGGAAGAAATAAGGGCAAAAAGGGCCTTGGATTTGTGCTTAGATGAGCAGCCTAGCACATCAAATCAAACTTCATCTGTGTTAGATAAGAATCATAGTTCTTATGCGAAAATATCCATTGGTGACATAGGAAGCCAAGTGAAGCCTAAAATCTATACTCCTCTTAGACCCTAGAAATGGCAATGGCTTGAAGATAGCCTATACCCTTTTATCTGAAGTCTCTACCGCATCTCCGTTACATATTTGTGTTGAAGTTCTGGTTGAGAACAGTTCTACGAAACCTATCCTTGAAGTTACTTTGGTGGAAAAAGCAAAGTGAGTTTTATTTTCTTTTTGCCTATTTGATCTATCGCTGAGGTATCATGAAAGTGCATTGTATTAGACAAGTTCTCATCGTGAAGTTTAGTCATGGCAGAAAACCATTATCTTTTATTGCTCAGATTATCTCATTTACCTTTTAGGAAACACTGCAGTGCATCTTACAAAAATGTGACAACACTAACTCTAATGAAGAAAATCAGCAGCCTTGAATCAGGTTCGGTTATTGTTTATCAGGTTCGGTTTCATCACCACCTGCTTCCCATGAGGCTAAACTTACAATCCAATGTGAAGAAGGTTCCTGTCAAGTTAAAACCTGATCTCGGATACCTTGTCAAACCATTTACAATAGGCATCGATGATTTCTTAGCCACAGAATCACAATTACCTGGATTGTTTAAGTATAGTCGAAGGTTAGCTTCTTTCTCTGCTTTTATAACTTAGACCAGTTTCGCTTTTGAACCTCTCTTGGCTTTTGGTAGGTGTACTTTTGCAGATCATGTCAAAGATTCAAGAATGGAGAATGGGGAAGACAAGTTTCTTAGCATCCTTTAAGATTGTTACCAAAAGAAAAAGTTTCTTAGCATCTGCGAGTCTATAATACTAGCTTAGCAATTCAAACATGTACCTTGTGTCCGTGGATTTCCAGTTGCAAACATACTTGAAGA
This sequence comes from Brassica nigra, assembly GCA_016432835.1. Classification (NCBI taxonomy): domain Eukaryota; kingdom Viridiplantae; phylum Streptophyta; class Magnoliopsida; order Brassicales; family Brassicaceae; genus Brassica; species Brassica nigra. The sequence goes on along the minus strand of CM028246.1, from coordinate 6,884,574 downwards.
TGCAACTGGGCTGCGTCTAAGATTCGGGAGCAAAATTCCGAGCAGTGAGATCCCTCTTTTGATTACCATCACAGTGGAAGGTAATGCAATGAAGTTCTGAACTTGGCAGTAAAGATCAACTGCGAAGAAACTGTTTTTGGTTTAAACCTATTGAACAGGATAGATAATTTCATGGTTGAGCCATTTTCTTCAGCCAACGAATCAACAAAATGGAGGGTTTTTTAATATATGTCATCACTATGTGAATGTAATTTTTTTTTTTTTGCTAAAACATGAATGTAATATTTTACCAAACGCTTTTTTGTAACATTGTTTATATACATGTTTGTAAAATTTAATTATGAATACAATGACATCGAAGCGTTAACCTTTTCTTGTTCATCCGGTTTATACATTTTTAATAGTTTTAGTAGTTTTTTCTGGTTCATCAATTTTAAAATTCAACATACAGTAATCACATGATCGGTTCATGGTCAAATTTGGTCCAACCATCAGATCGATATCGATAAAGTTATTAGAACACTACAAATAGACAAAAAAAAATAAAGTGATCCAATCAATAAGTATTTCAGGAGCAAAACTATAACGAGTGTCACAAAATCACTTCACGCAATATTAAAACACGCTGAGACATCTTATATTATTATAAATTATTATAAAGAACACTTTGTTCTCTCCTAAAGTGTGACACGTCGCCATCCAGCGTAGAAATAGGGTTCCTCACGCATCGACACGTGTATTGCTTGCTCAAACCGCACCGTATCACTAAGACTCATGCATGCATGATGGGCTTTTCATTTCGTCTCCGTATTGGGCTTCAGAAGCCATATGTTTATTCTTGAAGGATCGAGGGATTTTCGTCTCACCCGAAACCCTAAAGTCATTTGGAGGAGAAAACCTAAGTCGCATCTGAGCTTCTTCCTCGACGGCGAGACGATGACGATTCGGTCTCTTTCCGCCGTCTTCAATTCAATCCGTTTGTTCATCCACTACGTCGCCTTCAATGCTCATATTCGATACGAGAGACGGTGGTTTCGCAGTATAAATAGGTGTGCTATTTCTTCGTTTCAGCTCATCCTCTCTTCGATTCTCACTCATTCATCATCATAGTTCTTTTCCAACCTGAAATCCGGCAGATGTAGCTCCGTCGTCTAGACCAGACTCTTACGGTTCTAGGAGGCTAGATATCTGGTGGTTTTTGAAGGAGAAGGGAAAGGAGGGTTTTAGGTGTGAGAGATGAGAATATGATGTTAGATCCGAAGAAAATTGAATAACGTAGAGGGCTTTGAAGCTATGGACGTCACTGCAACTATGCGTACTCTTCTTTGTGAGAGAGAGAGGTATTAACGAGAAACATGGAAGAAGAAATGGAACATTCAATAAAATAAGGTAAACAAACTGAAGAAAGAAAAATCATTGAGTTTGATTGTAGTAAGTACTAACCAGAGTCTCTAACTTTCTTGATATTGTTGCTCAAAGCAATATAGTTAAAGGATTTATTTAATTTTATTGATGTTATTTTCACAGGATGTTGAAAAACTGTAGTAGGGAGATACTCAAGAGTACTTTAGTTTCTGGCTTCTAATGTATTTGTTTGGATTGATCGTGATCCCTATGTAGTACGTATACAAAAACATGAAAGGTAGTGAAAAAGAGTGACATGCTTTCGTCTTAACTTCTATGTTTCTTCTTCACTACGTGTATTTAGATCATTGTTAATGTTACATTTTTGGTGTGTCATAGGAGTTTCTTTGGTTGAACCTAGCAGCAGAAGATCCCAAGAGTTGAACAAGTCTGAGTGCAGCTGCACGATGAGATGAAGAGACATGAAGGTCTAACAACAGCATATGAGGTGGAGAATATAAAAACTGATGAGAGGTAAGAACTGAGAGTAATCTTGGGAAAGCAAAGGAAAATAATATAAGTTTAGAAATAGAGGCCAAAACGTTGAAATAAAGGAAAAATGTTACGAGGATGACATGGAAACAGAGAATTTTCAGAGGACTTTTGTTTGTGTATGTTTATGCTTCATGTAATACAAAAATTTTGTGGGTACGTGTCTCTGAGATGTGATTAGTGTATGCTCTTTTCTGATCTGATATAATAACATAGAATACGTTCAATTCATACAAATATATCTTAGCCCATATTATTTATTTTTCTTTTTTAATATGATTATTTTGTTATAGTTTATCAAGCTATCAATGTAGTGGGTATGTTGTGAATTTTATAATGATTTGTAACCGATTTACAACCAATAACCATTACATGTTTATGAATCCATCATATAGTGCGTAAACAAGAGCCAGGGCCAGAGCCTAAATCAAATTGCTCTGTATCTTCCTCCCCCTGTATTTATTTATGGTCAGTTGTATGTGGCCATGTCTAGAGCCACCTCACCGAATGGGCTTAAGATATTGGATGAGACTACGGAGATGGACGGCGAAGATGGAGTGACTAATACTGTCTATAAAGAAATCTTTAAAGACACCCGAGTGACCCAGGTTAATGATAAAATTTTTGTATATACATTTGTAAATACCTCGTTCGGTGTCCATAGACTAACCATCGTATTCTGCATTGTGACTTTCGCTGCCTCATTGCTCGCAGTGAACTCAGACATAAGGATATAAAGGATGGTGCACACACTGAGCAACCATCGAACCGGATACGTTCTTCTACAGTCTCCATTCCGTCTGAAAAAAAACAGCTTATTCTCTATACTTACGGCCAGTGGTTTGTTTAACTTTCTTATACTTACTGAAAACGTCGTTTACAAAACCACACTTCATAACATTGAGAGCCACATTCCTCTGTTTCAATTTAATGTTCACTATAATTTAATGTTCACTATAATTTAATTTTACAGAGCCTAAAACACATACTCAACATGTTTCAAAAACACTAACATATCAGTTGGTCGTACTACCTTAAATTTCAAAGAATAAAAGTATGTGCGTTTTGACTGAATCAATACATAACACATAATTATCATAGTAATATTAAAAAAAAAACATACTACAGCCATAATATATCATTCAAAACAGAGCACTATAATATCTACTCCACTAAATTCAAATGAACTATGATAACCGTACGTATCAAATAAAATTATAATTCAACCAGTACATCAGACTCGCGCATTTCCCTCATTAAATTTTTTTTTTACAAAAATACGAAACATAAGAACAACCATTGATTAATACACAATAATTCATAATACCATACAACCAAGGGCTTATTATACGTATACTTTACCTATTGAAATAATTCTGTAATTCACATCCCGCCCTTCGGGCGGGCCGACCCTAGTGAGACCTAAAACCACACAAACCACATCTTTATCTACCTTAACTACAAACCAACTATTTTTTGTTTAAACTCAGTTTCTCGTACTTTTCTTCGGTTTTCAATCCCACAACTCTCTGGGTATCTTTACCCGGGTCAACTTTCGCCGGTTTAACCATGCTTTCCTGCAGTTGTAGCAAAGCTCGGACCACTTGGTCCATGGTCGGCCGTGACTTTGGTTCAGACGAGATGCATTGCACAGCAATGCTTGCCATTCTCACTGCCTCTTCAGGTTTGTACTGTGAGTTAAGACGTCTGTCCACAATTAGTATAACCTTTCGCCTGCTTTTGAGATAAGGTCGAGCCCAGTCCACAAGGTTTTGCTCCTTGGTCGGGCGGTTATGGTCCAATGCTCGCCTTCCAGATAGTAATTCTAGAAGCACAACTCCAAAACTGTATACGTCACTTCTAGCATTCAAGTGACCTGAAAAAAAGAGAAAACATAAGAGGATGAAACAAGTGTAACTCTTACTCTCGAAATTCACATTAACATCATATCTTAGCAGTGTTCTAAAAATCGGTTTCATGGCATCTAACCGCCCGGTCTATGCTGCAAATCGAATCTGTCTAAAACATTTTTAAAAGGAACCGGTCTAGTCACTCGGCTAAGCACTAATTCCATATAAAACAGCCACCTAGCGATGTCTTCAACATTGTATCTTAGTGTTTTCATATGTGAGTTGACATAATGTACCTGTAGACACATACTCAGGAGCAGCATAGCCAAATGTACCCATGACTCTTGTACTAACATAGCTTGTTTCTCCCATTGGACCGTCTCTTGCTAACCCAAAGTCTGAAAGCTTTCCATTGAAGTCCTGTAGACATAAAACAGAACCAAGTCAGTATCATTTTAAATAATAAAATCCATGATTAAGACAATAACGAGACTTGAAAGATGTTCTAACCGAGTCCAGCAAAATGTTCGAAGCCTTGATGTCTCGGTATATGACTTTAACAGGGTCGCTGTGTAGAAATGCTAGCCCTTTAGCTGCATCAAGTGCAACCTTAATCCGTAGAGTCCAAGAGAGCGGCTTGCACTGCACACCATCTGCATCAAAGCCATTCAAACATGAAGAACAAACAACTCTACAATCTCAAGATATTGATTAATGACTCACTTGTGAACAGATGATCCTCGAGACTACCCTTATGCATAAACTCATACACAAGGAGCCTTTGTTCATCTTCCAGACAATAACCAATCAGTTTAACTAAATTTGGATGACTCAACTGTCCCAAGTAGTTGATCTCTGTCTGAATTCACAACAAAAACACACACAACAGATCAGATTCAAGAACTGGAAGTTTGAGATTGTAGAGACATAATAAGAACAATGTTGTATCTAACCAGCCATTCTCGGTGACCTTGAAACCCATCAGGGTTAAGCCGCTTGACAGCAATTACAAGACCGGTGCTAGACTTAGTTGGAGCGAGACTTGTTTCATCGATCCAACCTCTATAGACAAAACCAAAACCACCTTCTCCAACAATAGTGTCTGATCTGAAGTTTCTGGTGGCGAGTTTGAGGTCGTTAAAAGTGAATCTTTTAACGTTCGCCTTGCTAAGTATCTTTCCTTCTCTCTTATGAGCCGCTGATGATGATGATTGATAGCTCGAGAGGTGAAGGTCGTATAGACCACTGCTCTTATCTGCAGACCACACACAAAGCGTTGACCAAAAGTCAAAGTTGAGGAGAAAGAAAAAGAGATTTTCTCAAATTTCATTCATTTTTTAAACCCATCATTAAAAAACAGATACAAACTGAAATGGAGGAGAAGCACATGCAAGAGAGAACTCAGGACTTTCCCGGAAAATTTACAGAAAATGGGAGATCAAGAACGTATTGAAGAAAACGTTTTGAAGTTGCAGGGAACATACTGTTGACACGAGAGCTGAGGCAAGAACCCATTAATAGAGAATAGAATGAAACGAAGAAGAAGAAACTTGTTTTGCCCTTTCTGATAATAAGCTTGTTCTGTGTTAAACAGATTGGTATGTCAGATACAAAGAAACATGGGAAGGGGTAATGAGTGAAGAAGAGCCATTAAAGCTGAACAATATAAGAAAGGCAACCAAAGAACAAGGAGAAATTTAGCACATAAAAAAGAACAAGGAGAAGAAGATGAAGAAGAAGAAGAAAGAAAAAAAGTCCTTTTCTGTGTAGAAAAATGTCCAAAAACGAATTGAGACAAAAGTGTTCTTTGACTCCCAAGGCACATATCACTTTTGGGGTTCTAATCGATGGAACCGTGTGGTAGACAAATAAAAAACAATAATTAATAACTGGCGAAACTTAAAATTTGGGAAAATTTGCTCAATATACAAATTACGAATAGAAATTAAGAATATATCGGTGATTTTGACATTATTAAATCCATATCAATATTTTGCAAGTTTCATCCGGTTTTAACCTTTTTCATAACAGGTTGCAGGTAAAAGAAGAAAGAAATGATGATGTTGATGGTAAAATATGTGGACCTAAAAAACCAAGACTGTAGTTGGTAAGAAAATCAATGGTACTCAACAATGGAGGATAGACGGTGGTGGTTACCACAATGGCAATCGACGGAAAATGCGGTGGTATTGGTTACAACGACGGTGGTGGAAACAATGGTAGTAGTAGTACATAAAGAAGAAAAAACGGTTGTGGGTATATAAAAATAGTGATCTTTCAAGACAGATTACTATGGTTGTGGTGGTGCTTGTTGTGATCACCGACATAATTAATGTGGATTGAAGAAATAGACATTTTAAATAGAATGGAACATATCAAATAGACTAGTACATATAGTTCAAATTTCGAAATATCTATGATTGCACGGAATGATGTAATTTTTATCCCAACGTTAATCCAAACCGTCCATATACTAAACTCAAAGCACTAATCACTAAACCATAAAAGGAAATATAAACTCTAATTCAATATCAAATATTCACATAGTACATAATATGAAGCAGTATCAAATAGAATAGTAACAAAGGAAATAACATAGTATATATTGTTCAAATTTAAAATGTTTATGATTGCAGGAAATGAGGTAATACTTACCTTAACCTCAATCCAAACCTTCCATAAACTAAATCCAAAATACTAATCACTAAACCCTAAAAGGAAATATTAACCCTAATCCAAATATCAAAATATGTCCAGTACATAGTATGAAACAATATCAAAATAGAATAGTAACAAAAGCAATAGCATAGTATATATAGTTTAAATTTTGAAATGTCTATAATTGTAAGGAAGGAGATAATGCCTACTCCAACGTCAACTCAAACCAAACTAAACCCAAAACATTAATTACTAAACCCTAAAAAAACATAAACCCTAACCCAAATATAGATAGAACGGAATAGATGAAATAGTATAGTACATATTGATCAAATTATCAAATGGTCTAGAAATAGTATGCTATATATGTGCTAAATTAGCAAATAGGATAAAACTCAATTGTACATTCGTTATATTAAAATGTGATGGTGGTTATGAAGAATCATTGAATTGATTGGAAAGATGTAGCGGGGGTTACACTAGTTAGTGGTGGTTGTGGTGGTCGTGGTGGCTATGATGATGGTGGACGTATGAAGAATGTGTTCATGAAGGAGTTGATGGTGATTACGAAAGAGTTGATGGTGATTACGAAAGAGGTGATGGTTGTTATAGAAGAAGAAGTGGTGGTTAAAATGACAGTAGAGAAACATGTGGTGGTGGTGGTTATAGCAAGGATAATTGTTACCGGAGCGGCGACGGTTATCGGATTGGCGAGTGTTACAGGATCGGCGATAGTGGTTATAAAGTAATTGATGATTGTGATTTTCAAAGGAAGCTGTGATCGTGGATACAAAGATGTATTATGGTGGTGGTCATAGTGATTATAGAATTGTGGCTTATTTCTATAATATTATTTAAGAAGTTAGTTTCCTACGTGCCGCGCTCACGTTAATTCTTACGACGGTTAATTACTGAGTTACCCTTAATGAATTAATAATATTACATCTAAATACTATTATTGATTTTCTCTTTAATTTCCTTTTACTTTTTTTTCCAAATAACATATATAATAAAAAGGAAACATCTATAAATTCAAAACGAAAATATATGTATATATAATATGATTTCATTAAAAAGTAAATATTCTATTTAAAAATATTTTTAAATAACATAAAAAGTAATTTTGAAGTAATAAAATACTTTCTTTATATCTATATTTTCTTAGATGAAAAATATATTTTTGTATATAATGTGATTTCATAAAACGAAAATTCACACCGATAATTTTGATATTAGAAAAAGAAATATTATTTATTTCAAAACATAATTTTAAATCATACAAAATATATTTTTCAAAGTAATAGAAATATCTATGTCATATCTATCTATTTTCTTTGATGATTACATAATATAATTAACGTAACAACACTAATATATGTTTAATTGACTAAAATAGTTTATAATTCGTATTATTGAAATGTTTTTATTTATTTTTCATATATTTAGTTTTCTATAATATCTTACAACTACAGCAAAAAAAAAATCTATAAATTATATTTAGTATATAATATTATTTCTCAAAAAAATCACAAATTTTTCTTATTACTTATTTTAAGAGATATTAAAAATAAAAAATAAATTTTAACAATAAACATCTTTTGATTAAATAATTTCAAAATATTTAAAATAGCATAACACTATATACTTACCCGAGGTAGATATATTATATTTTAGCATTATTAAAACTATTTGTTTTCTTCATATTTAGTTTTCTTTTTAATTTTATGTTTTTATATTTGTGGAAATTATTAAAACCATAATCAAAATACCCAAGCAAATTTGAATTCTCTTTTTAAGGTTATTTAAATTTTAGTTTACCATTCAATAAATCTGAGACATAAAATTACTTAGAATTTATAAAATATCTTAATAATTGTAAATATTGATATGTGTACATGAGCTTCCAAAAACTTTTCAATTACTTTTTATGTAACTTCCTATTGATCGTAGGTTTATTTTCTAATATTTTTTAAAAACAACATATAATTTGATAAATATTATGAAAATACTTGCGTATTTTAGCAATAAATAAAACTAATTTGATTTGACTTTATAAGCAAAAATAATTATCAGTTTGAGGTTAAAAGAATATATGTAACTCAATATACTCACAACATGAGTGACTCCACTAATCCAACTTATATTTAAAATCATATATTTAACTGCAATAAGAATATGTAATTTTATAATAATAATATACAAATAATAAATTAATTCAAAATTAAGTAAATATCTATCAACTATCATTGTATATTTATTTCATAAATATTTATACCCGTGCATGAGCACGGGAAAATCACCTAGTGAAGTAATATATGTGGATATGGAAGAAACAATAATAGGTTGTTGTAGTTACCGGAAAAAAATAAACAACAAATGAAATTGATAAATAGTGAGGGTAATATTGTATATATTATAGAAATGTTAGAGGCAGATTATTTTTTAGTTAGTTTCCTAATTATAATTTGTTTGGATGCTATTGAGTGCAATTTCCCTTAAAATTTTTGGTTTTACTTTTACCAAATTGTAAATAATACAAATAATATGGCAAAAATAATGTATTAATTACACCAAAAATGTATACTCCTTCTGTATTTAAGAGATTGATTTTTAAGGTACAATAACTACACTTTTTAAGATCACTTTTTAGTTTTATTAATGAAATTCCACCATTCATAGTTTTACATTTCAATTATATTTTAGTTTTAAATACAAATGCATTAGTTATATTCTAAAACATCGATCCTTTGTATATAAGATAAAAAGCTAGAACTTCAAACATTTATATACGGAAAGAGTACTAATTATGTAATCACATGATGATATTTATGATGATATTAATGAATTTATAAATGTTATTGTTGTTAACACTATCAATTTAATTTTGATACTCATACAAATTTATTTAACTTGTAATCCGTCAACTTCTGATGATATATCTTAACGTATTATTACATGTTATTTATTGTATGACAATATAGTTTGAATGTTTGATTTATGTGTCTATTTTGTTTTGATCATTTGGATAGTATTATGATTGTTTTAAAAAGTACTTTTCATTAGATAATGATAAATTCTAAATCTGACACATTTTATCGTGTTTAAAACACAACACATATAAGTATAGAAATGTTATATCATGTAGTTTTTAGTTTATTACTTTTGTTCATACTGTGATGTATTTTTTTCTAAAAGTAAAAAATCTAAGTAGACATGTCTGGTAAGTTTGGACAAGTTGTTATGAAAGTAAAATTTGTAAGAAGAGATCTTCTTCTTTTTTGTAAACTAAGAAGAGATCTTCTTTTGTTCAATATAGTTTATACAAGTAGGTAAGAAAAGTAAGGATTTGTAAGAAAATATACTCTCTTTTCTGGTTAATGGTGAACAATACGTGTTCAATAATGTAATTACTTTGCCAAAAGCACAACCATAATGTAATTAACGAGTATATAAAATCAATGTTCACACAAGTAGATAAGAAAAGTAAGTTTCGAAAGAAAATGTCTACTTATGTTTAATAAAATCAACCAGTGCGTAAATTTAGGGTCATAGATACATAATACAGTGGTGAACAAAGCAAATCAATGAACGAAATATATTCACTACACGTTATCGTCGTATACCAGAATCTTAAGTTAAATTCATATACCTTCCAATTCTAGTTTAGACTGAAAAAAAAAATCGTTTGTTTTCATATGATTATTGGAACATATGGATCATGCTAATACCATAGTTATTGTTTTTTTTTGTTATTACTATTTGCTAGACCGTTTTACTGGCATTGTATAAGTTTGAACATATAAAACTTATTCAAACAGGTTGGTCGAGGTATTCGCAAAACCTACAGTTTGGATTGCAAAACTCCCCAAATATAATGATTTACTTTCCCTTTAATTAAAAGGTCACATGGTCACTAAATTTGTTTTCTCTCACAACGATGTTTTGGAATCAGCTCGATGTTTACAAAACACCATTTTGTGGTAGTTTTTTAATATAAAAATTTGACAACAAAGATTATAAACTCAATTTTTGTGGTGGAACTGGACTAGCGAAACACATATAATGTGTTTTTCAATGAAAGAAAATGTGTTTGCCGATAAATACACAGAAAAATTATCCGAGAATAAGATTATGAATTTGAAAAAAGAATGGAAGTTTATAGGTACAAACTCGCACTAGTTGGAGAAAAAAAATGTCTAGACGACGTCCCCTGCCTAGTGAAACACATATAATGTGTTTGCCCCATTCTGATATTTTTAATATATTCAATTACTTCATCGCCAAACTAACAAATTTTAAAAACCACAAACCCTTACCTCAAATATGAACCCCAAAATATGCCATCAGGAAAAGATGGACGACTTATTCAAACCACCCTTTGACCCTTTCTAAGGTCACAATTATTTGCTCGTTACGCAAATAAGTCCAAAACAAATATAACACTCAGAAACAAATTTCAACTCATATTTTTTAGCCAAGAAAAGAAAACAATTTCAACCCATATCATTCTCGAAAGGTACATTTTCCGAAAATGAAACATAGCGGAAATTTGAATATACTATAAACTACTAATGAGAATCTCCAGAAACGTGGGTTGAGTTGGGAAACAAAACGCAGATCCCGTTGTGACTTTTTCTTTAACTATGAATCAATTTAAAGTTTTGATCCCGACACAAAGCCTACAACTACAAGGATGCAGTCCTTTCAGATATTCCGATCGTTACAAACCCGTTTATAGCTAAGTCACAGTATTGTTTTTATATTACATCTGTTATTTGCATTAGTTGGATTCTCGCGGACAGGTCAAATCAATTTTGACATTGGGAGCTCTTATTTGGATTTATCCTTCTCTTTCACATTAATCACCTCATCATAATACTCTTTTCCTCTCTGTTTTTTAAGAACTTTCTCCATGTTTTTTTTTTCTTAATCTCAAACGTTTTTCATGATCACCGACAATAAAGTTGAAAATCAAAATTTTCTAAAATACAAAATTTCAAAATTGATAAGCTAAAAAAATGCATAAACCGATATATAAAAAATTAAATTAAATACGCACTCATTGGACACCGTAAGTTTCATCACTCATTCAGCACTTTACTTTTACAGTGGCTGACACCATAACTACCACAAAATGCTAATGGAAGAGAGACAAATGACATATATTATATCATCTCTAGATTCAAGTTGCATCGACAGAGTAAAAGGTAGTTATAACACCTTTTTGTACGGTGATTGTGTTACCGCGCACTGAATTTCATACATAGAAAGCAGTACAAATTTGCGTTGATTTTGTATCAGTGAAACAAAGGTTAAAGAATAGAAAGAGTCGTCACATTTGTGATTTGAGCTTTAATACATTACTGGGCTTGGGCTTGATGCCCAAAGAAACTGTCTAGGCTGGGTTGTTTTTTTTTCTTTTAATAAGATAGCAAGCACTTACATAATCATCAAAACACAAAGCCAGGACCTTAAGAAGACCGAAGACAACAACTCCACTCAGGAAGATTAAAAGGGAGACATTGAAAGTTGACAGCTATTTGTCTGTTGCGTTCTCAAGACAACGTACAACCGAAGCAAAGAAAAACATAATACTTGTATTAACTTATTCATTTTTTAAAATCAGAGTTTAGACTGAATAAACAAAAGGATTTGAGATTGCTTAGTGAACTCATTAAGCGCTTTTCTTCACCTCCGCAGCCTTAATGATGTCGATAAACTCAGGCTGCAACAGCAACGATGAAAGAAGACGAAGACACATTAGGTAATGGTTTTGATTAAAACAAACCAAGACATCAGAACACAATAAATGTACCTTTAGAGAAGCACCACCGACCAAGAAACCATCAACATCGGCCTGACCACCTAGCTCCTTGCAGTTACCACCATTCACGGATCCTAATAATTTATTTGCATAATCAAGCTAAGTATCAAAGAAACTTTGTGAGGTCATTTAGATAAAATAAAAGGAGTCAAAGGACTATTTACCTCCATAAATGATGCGGGTTGTAGCAGCGACATCATCACTCACGTTCTTTGCAAGCCATTTCCTTAGCTCATCATGTACCTAAACAAGAGGGAGAGAGTATTGGTTTTCATATCAAATCATGACAATAAGCAATAATACTTCACTGCTCACAGGCATAGATAAAATATCTTACTTCCTGAGCTTGAGCTGGGGAAGCGACCTTTCCAGTTCCAATGGCCCACACTGGTTCATAGGCAATGACAACATTTGACCAGTTCGACACACGATCTGCCATTACCAACCAAAGGAAGTTCATTATAAGAAAATGGGCGATAAAACATGCAGTTTACAGATAAATACTAGTGTATGGAGATGGTAAAGTCAACATGTACTGCCTTAATAAAGCAGCTATGCACTTAAAGCGAGTTGAAACGAGGACTAATATCATCAAAACAGTCCCGCAGTATCAAAGAGAACAAACTAAAACCGAAAAAAGAGATATAAGTGCTTTGACGAAATACATACCAGCAATAGCTTTGGTCTGGGCAGCCACAACATCCATGGTCGACCCAGCCTCTCGCTGCTCAAGAGTCTCACCAACACAAGCGATCACTTTCAAACCTTGAGCAAGTGCATAGGCAACCTTGTCTCCGACGAACTACAAATGTAGAATTGAGGTTAAATACCAAAACAATAGCTCTCAAATCCAAATGGTAGAGACATGAATGAAAGGTCACCAACCTCGTTTGATTCATTGAGGAGTGCCCTCCTTTCAGAGTGACCAAGGATAACCCAGGGGATGTCCAAGTTCACAAGCATCTCCGCACTACACACACACAAGTCACAGAAGGCATAAGAGACATGAAGTAATATGAAACAAGACAGAGAAGAGCAAACAAAACAAAACATTAATCTGTTTTTAAAACAATCTAACCCAACTTCAAAAACCAAATATATTTACTACATGATAAAACCATAAGTTAAAAAAAACAGTTTGAAGTAGATCAGTGGCTAGAGGATCTCACCTCACTTCACCAGTAAAGGCACCTCCTTTCTTCACCCAGCAATTTTGTGCCGCAACATGGAAGTCAGACCTCAATGTGCTCTTAACCAGAGGAAGAAACACGTATGGAGGGCTAACCACAACCTCTACATTTGAAGAATTTCAAGTACGTTACTACCAACAACGTGGATAGTTACTGCTATATAACATTGCATAAAACCAAATCATATGAGTATAAGAATGTAAATGAAAAAGAAAATCCAACTAACAGTAACTCCTAGATAATCCTTGCAGACAAAATGCAATTCAGAAACACTTCTAGCAGTTATTAGCCTTTCAAGATCGAGATTCATAGCCACATACATATATCATATCCCTAAGATGTCATACACATGCAGAACAACAAACATAAAATTATATTTCTCTCGAAGTAATTGAGATACTGCACATACCAACGACATCCTGTGATGGTACTTGAGCTTCGTTAAGAGTGTTCACAATCTTCTTCACCTCCTCAGCAGTTCCGTTCTACATTCATTCAAAAATCCAGAACATAGCATTAGCTTCTTTCTCCCAGTAACAAGAGCCTAATCCAAATCAATCCCAGCATGTATATAAACTACTTCATCAAACAAAATCCACGCCCAGATTCAATCAAACCTTGAGCGCAAGATCATCTAATGAAGCATTCGTATTATTTATTTTTTTCAAAACTGAGATCCAGCATCGAATCGACAAATCTCAACCATCGGAACCAGATCACATACATCTAATCAGAAACATGGATCTGAAATTTTAAAAACTCAATCGACGCAAACAATGAACCAAAACCTCAAACACGATCTACAAAAGTGAGATTCTCCGATCTAACCATAACAACGACTAATAATAGAGAGAAGAAGAAGATGGCTTACGCATTTCCAGTTGCCTCCGACGAAGAACTTTCTAGCCATCTTTCTCAACGATGATCACGAGAAACGCTTTTAGGAGTCACAGAGACGACGATGGAGTGTGTGTGTGTGTGTGTGTGTTGGGTGTTCAGTGGCCGTTGTATCTCGCAGGGGTCACTAATATAGTAAATAAATAATACTAATATACTTGTAATATTTGATTTGGGAAATGACGATCTTGTCTTGGTATATAAGAATATTCGCGGAGAAAACAACGGAAAGAAGAGGGTAATAACGTAAATCACGAGGGATGAGGATATTGTTGTGGACGTGTAGCCCACGGTTTGGTCGGTGGGGTAAAGACGCCGTGGTTAGTGCTAAGTTCTAGCCCACTGAAATACGTCAAAAACAAAATCAGGCTCATTAACAATTTTTTATATTCTTATATTAATTTTGTTGTTCTTCTAATTGCATAAAAAAATCATCTTCTTAGTTTTAGGTTATAAATGGAATTATAGAACCATGAAGAGACATCTCTCTCTCCTCTCTTCCAAATCTTTGAGAGAGAGAGAAAGAGTCAAGTTTCTTAATGTTTTTTCTTTGATTTTTTGATTTTTCTGGTTATATCGCATTGTCGAATTTCATAAATAAATTCTAACTTGATCGGATACTTTTGTTTAACTATTTTTCTCCTTCTTCGCTAAAACTACTTTCTGATTGAAAGTTACATTTCGACTGATGTTGGAAGTCTATGTGCTCTTCGTTGGTTATTCTTAAAACTTAATCCGATGAATGTTATTCTTTGCTTTATAGATTATGAAAAAAAGTCTCCTGCTTGGATTAGGTCCAGAGTCAATTGATTAAGTTTTGGAAGTTTATGCAGAATTAGCAGAGTTGAGGCTTTCCGTATAGGTAAGCGTTTCAACAGAAGTTTTGTTGTGGATCTCAATGAAACGTGTTCGCAATTTTCACTTTGGTCTATATTGATGGTGTGTTATTTGACATGCATGTCTGTTTTTCATCCCTTTTATATTATTTTAGGATATTTAAGAAAATTGTAACCTTAATTCGTATTAATTACAATTTGAACTTGCTAAGGTGTCAGCCTCAAACATCATCTTATTGCTTATGTAGAACTTGTACAATGAATTTGGACAAATTTTATTCTAATTTATTTTTTCCTAGAATAATTTATTAGGATTATATTAAGAGAAATTGGTGTGGATACACCTAATTTGAACACTAATTCACTATCTACCCATCACATTTGAAACTCATTTTCATTCCCATTATACCTCTGGCGTACTATAATAAACTACAGACTAGCTTCTGCATATGTCAGGAAAGACATTCTTTTATCCTTCGGGTTAAGCAATGTTACTTGATAGGTCTGAATATAGGTTTGTAGTGACTGTTGTGTATGGTGGTTTTAATTCCAGGGAATGAAAAATCCAATTAATTTGACATCTAATGACTAGCTTATTTCTTTTCATAAAATTTCTTCCTTTTTAACCAAGTTTATACTTAGTTATATTATACCATTTTATGTTCAGTTTTATCAGTGGAAAACATTTTTCGTTAGTTATTATAGTAAAGCATCGCTAATTAATAGCTAATTGGTAAAATGTTACAAAAGTTTTTTCATTAATTGATACATGTTTGTTAACTAATAAATTATTTGATAAATTGTTTGTCAGTTTATATATTGTATTGATACATGATTTATTAGCTGATAAATGGGTGGATATGTGGTATGTGAGTTAATATATTTTCTGATAAATGATTTGTTAACTGATATATGTAATACTAGATGATGAGCTCCAAATGAATGAATCGTTGTTTCGGATGAGTTCGTGAAACACGGCGAAGGCATTTCAAATCCTCCACCGTTGTGGTTAAGGTTAGAAAATCACTGATCAGGATATATGTCTCGTTAGATGATACAAAATTGTTATTAGATGATCCAACTTTTGTTAACTGCAACAAATATTACAAATTTTTAAAAATAAGTGTTGTTAACCGATACATAGTTTGTTAATCGATACATAGTTTGTTAACGGATATATGGTTTTTTTTTCGTTTAACAATATATTTTTTGGTTAACTATAAAATTTGCTTCTAACATTGTTTTTATCGGTTAACATTGATCAGATGTGCTTATTACAAATATTGCTTACATGCTAACGTTACTGTTAACTAGTAAAATTATACGCTAATATAATTTATAACATCTACAACACCTTGTAACAGCCGCATGTTTTGTTAACAGGTTATAAATATTTGTCTCATTCTTTGGTTATAATATGTATAACATGTAACAAAATATGTATCAAACAATAAATCAAATATATACTAATAATCATGTCCACAACAATGTATTGATATATTGCATTTTTTTATTTAGCATGTCATTTTAATTCATTTATATTATTAGATTGCATATAGGCGTATTTTTTTTATATAGCATCTCAGTTTAATTCATTTAAGACTATGGAACTAGAATAGCATAAATCAAAACCGAGAGATCAATCCTGCAATTGCTTAAAGGGTTAAATTTCACAAATAAAAGTCTCAAGTCAAATTCGTGAGGTTATATCTACAAATCCTAAAGTGTTGGGATCAAAGGGAGAATGTAGGCAAAGTTGGAGGACCATATGTGCAATAAAGCAAACTCAGGCCATTGTTGCTCCTCGAGCTTTTGCGACCAAATCTGCGGCGAGGCTGGACGGCGAAGGTGCAAAGGACGACAAAGGAGCTGAGACGACCTGAAGAAGAAATCTCGTGGTGGAAGATTTTATAGCTTCGACTCAGTCTCGGGTTTGAACCATGAGGAAAAAGTCCGAACATTGACGGAATGAAAAATTGTGGAGAAGGCGTAATTGCTGAGATTAGTGAGCATGAGCACGGCTAGGAGAGAATGAAGAAGACGACGGCGGTGGTAGCTGACGACGACAAGGGAAGCTTTGAGACAAATGAAAATGCGGACCAACCACCGCATCGTAACGGAGACTATGGAATGCGACAAGAAAGTCGAGCTTGGAAAAAAACCGACCACATTAATACCATATTAATCTTTATTTTTTTAATAATATGAATGTAAATATAATAAATGGCTAGCAATTGCTATCTGAGGTGTACAAAAAGTAATTGTCTTCTGCAAACCTACGCTACAGCTAAGCTATAATCTCCAGCCTTCTGACGCCTGATGTCAGCACACCAACTGGCCCTTGTACGTTTGATTAAGGGCATTTCCGTCTTCTTATGCGACAAATGGCATCACCTTCTCCCATTACGTTCCGTCGTGTGTACTTTCCTAATATACACTCGTTCTGAGGGTATTCCCCTAATTGTCCCTTATATTAAAACAGTCTTCATGTATGTACATTGTTATTGTTATAAAGAGGATTCTATTAGTTCAAAGCTTCGTTACTCAGTCTAAGGTCCATTAATGTAAGAGTGTCATACTCGACAAGACTTGCAATCACTAGTCTGGTTGTATGGCCATTCCAAGTGATCGTCTGTTAACCACTGAAGCTAATTCAAAGCAGAAATCACCTAGACCAAACAGAAAATGAGAGCATCAATAACACAGCACTTCTAATATGTAATAATTTGATGCTCATAAGATTCTTAGTTGGCAAGAAAACTAGTCGAGTATCAAATTTTTATTAAAATGACGAGGACTGTTTTATGTTACAAGCGTTATCATACTTCACTTACACAACAACCTTTCATAGACCGAGCGTTAACCAAAATTTCACTTCTCATATGTTATAATGCTAGAGAACAAATTCTGTCTAAACCTAAAGCGTAAAAACCAGAACAATACACAATAACAAATATCAGTTTTCTTCTGCAAGTGTAGATGATAATCGATTGTTACACAGAAACAATCAAGGTATGTTTTCAAATATGAAATATCCATTGTTAGTAGCTCCACGACTTTTGTTAATGAGGAAATCTCTATATCATTTGACAAATATAAAATTTGTTGGCTGCATTTTCTGTGTATGCTTTCCGTTTTTAACTGAGGTAACTCTACGGCGTTTTAAAAGTACTTTGATTTAATAGATATCAAGGAGAAGCATAATGAATATGGTAGTGATGTTTATCATGGAATGTTTAGATTTACTTGATTCTCAAGTTTACTTATTTTCCAAGTCCTACTTAATCTCCAAGCTATTGTATAACTATATATATGGTTTATTATCGATAGAATAATACATATCAATTTATTTTTAATATATTGTGTATGATTCTGCATAATACGTTTAATGTAGTATATTTTAATATATTGTGTATGATTCTCTCTTCTTTTTTTTTTTTTGCTACAGGCCTACTGTAAATGATTATGTCCATATGGGATTATATGTTCCTCTATTTGTTATTCATATTTTACTGATCGATTTTTTTCAAAGCCTCATTGGTCTAATCGGATTATAAATATTAACGCATACATATAATTAATTTGTAAAATATATTAATTTATATAGAATAATTTTAAATATAATTATTTAAAATGTAATTTTCTAGAACCCTAAAATCTTTTCATCTTATGTGGGTTAGGAAGATAATGCTTTTAGCTTTTCTAATTTCTTTAATTTCTTACTTGAAATTAACTTATTTTCTTCATAATACTTAACATTTTGTTTTCGTAATCCATACATATTTTGGATTGTTACAATTTCTCTTTTTTGCATTTCTTATATATTACAGATATGTCACAGCTCTATTCAAAAAGATCATTGACCAGATTTTGTCAATGATCTTTCCGTATAGTGATATGTCATGTTTCTAATATGTAAGGAAACAAATATATCTTGATTAGGAAGTGGGAATAATATGCACATACGGCTACATAGCTGGAGCCAGCTAAACGTTCTTATTGTGAAGATCTTATTGTCAATTATCTATAGGAAATAATCTCATTTCACTGATTAGGAATAAAATATTTCACTGATTAGGAATAACATATTTTGTATTTCTTATTCTATTCCACAAAATATTTTTAATTTTCAAGAAATCAACTTCAAGTAGGAAGAGAAATTATCACAAAAATATAATAGTATTTAATTAACCTATAAAGATGTAAAAGAGAAATATGCACATTATGATGTAAAATGTAAGAGAAATAAAATGTAAGCACAAGTAGGAAAAGAAATAAGCACATTAAAAAGAAAATAATATGGTGTGCTTATGTTCTAAAATATTATGTTTTCGAGTTCTAAAATGTAAGCTGCAATGTCCTATTTAATTAAACCATAAAAGATGATAATGACTTTATGATAAAATGAAGCTAAACTTTATAGTATTATCATATTTATACTCATCAAAAAATTTTTTTTTAATGCATTGAATATATTTGGGTTTATTTGTTTTATGTGAATTTATTATTAACTCTAAATATATATAAAGAACTAAATTAATATAAGCATGAATCATTTTGTTATAGAAACTTTTTTCTCTGTAGTTTTAGCTTCTAACTATTATAATAATATAAGAAATAAACAGTATTTCATGGTTGACTAAAAATATTATATACAATATAATATTTTATTCTAAATACAGATATATGAAAATAAACTTATATAGGTAAAATTATCTTACTATAGAAGTGTTGTTATCTGTAGTTCTAATTATAATATCAATTATAAAATAACTATTATTTAAAGAAGTATATCAATTTATATTAGTAAAATCATTCTATTCTGTATATTCATTTCATTTAATTTAATTTTATAACTGATTGTAAGTAAATAAAATTAGACTAATTAGAATCATATTAATAAATATAATTTATTAAATCTAATTTTAGTTTAATAATTTTATAAAAATTTGGATAATATATACTTTTATAAATTCTGTTAGTATGATTTAAAAATAATTAAATAACTTTAGAATTTTTTGACAAATTAAAATATAAAAGCCAAAATTAGCACAAAAATTAGGATGAAACCATAAAAATGCGGCCCCTATAAAAATACTCGAAAACATCATATATTATGATTTTTTTTTGAAATTATGCAACTTATTCATTTATTTTTTCGTAAAATATATGCATGATAAGTAAATTATTATACCTATGATTTTATATATGTAAAATTTTTATAATTCTAGAATCATTATATGCTCCAGTTTTATGTTTTGATATCTTATATTTGGTGAGTTTAAAAATATTTCATATTATAATATGTTTTTATCCTCTAATTTCTTTACATAAAAATCTAATTTCTTTACATAAAAATCTAATTTCTTTACATAAAAATCTACTTATCACAAAATTTTTTGTCTGATATTTATGTATATCAAAAAAAACAAAATACAAATCTTCCCAAAGAAGTTATTTTCAACATTTATATTTATATGAGTAAAACTTACATTTTTGTAGCAAATGAATAAATCCCATGAAATAGCATAGTCATTTTTGTTGTATAGACCTAAAGCTCATTTTCATTACTTTCTCCGTTTTTAATAAATAAAATTTTAGAGTGAATTCTTTGTTTTAAAATTGATGACATTTTTTAGTTTTCAGTTCGAAAATCATTAGTCTTTTAACTTTATGACTATTTGTACTTTACTACACTTGAATTGTTTAGGAAAATAAATATTGATGTTTATGTTTAGGAAATATAATAAAAATGTTTTATTAATCTATATGCACAATCATTAAATGACATTTAATAAAAATGGAGGAAGTATGTCGTAAAAGAAAAATAAATAAATTCTTGTGCTATTTTAAACATATACTTAACATATTAAATAAATAGTATAATACATAAATAACTGAGGCATAAAACTAAATTAAATAAAGTGTACCTCGATAATCATACAACCCTAAAGACTGAATTTTAGAAATCAATTATATATATTTTTTAATTCATACTTTTAATATGATATTTGATATACTAAAATAATTTATTAATTCAAACTATAAATATGACCCAAATACAGTAGTATTGAAACTTTTTCATTATTCATATTAAAATAAATATAAAACTATATTTATAAAATCATAATATTATTTTTAAAAATTATTGTGGATTTATATATATGTATATATATTAATGTCTAAAAATTATAGCAAAATTTTATTTTAAAGTTCTAAAATATAAATTAAAATAATACAAATATGATTTATATTATTTTAATTTTAAATTGTTAATTAAAAATTATTTTTATTTTATATAATTTTTAAAAATATTTTATTATATTTTATCTCTCAATTGTCCACAAACGTAAATTATAACTGGAACCAGCTTTTTTATTTTAAGAATTTTAGAGTGGTGTAAAGATGTTTACATCACCTTTACAGTAACATCCATGAAACAGAACAAAAAATCTGTAATGAGATTTTGTTTCATAAATGGTTCTTTTTGTCCTGTTTTAAGTTTTTTGACAATAAAAAAATAAGGACATACTTGATCCATTTATTATTAATAAAATTTGAGGTCATTCAACAAACTTTAACACCATTTGAAAATAATAAAGGAAAATATTTTAAACCATATATGTCTTTTGCATTTTTCTATATAAATAGCTTTTAAATGCATGGTTAATAGATTATTCTTATTTCTTTCATTTTAAAATGGCTTCTAGTCGTGATAGCATCTCAAGTGATGAACAAAAAACTTCTCTGAACATCAATGATGGGGATAAGAAGATTTACCATCGCCACTCTAATCATCAAATTCAAAAGCTTGAAGCGTAAGATCTTAATTTATTTTGCTAAAATAGATCATAGTTAGTTTTTAAATTAAAATCTTCTTAATTAATAATTAATGTTTTGTGAATTGATTTAAGGTTTTTCAAGGAGTGTCCTCATCCAGACGATTTGCAGCAACGCAAATTGGGCGAAGAACTGAAACTTAAACAAACACAAATCAAATTTTGGTTTCAAAACAAACGAAACCAAGCCAAAGTAATTTTTTCGTAGTTAGTGTTTATTTCTACATATTATAATTGCATACATGACATGAACTGGTTTACTTTAACTAAACACTGAGAGTACTTTACACGGTATTTGAATATTTAATTTTTTTCGTAAATTGTTTCATGTTAGTTCACAATTATGGTTTCTTTAACAAACAAATTATGGTTATTAATATACTTTTTATGTATAGGTTCATAGTGAAAAAGCAGACAACGTATCACTTAGAACAGAGAATATGAAAATAAGACGTGAGAACGAAGCAATGCAAGAGGCATTGAAGACTGTGACTTGCCCTCCATGCGGTGGCCCTCATCCTGGGCAAGTAGATAGCAAACTCTATTTCCAAAACCTCAGTGCACGTAACGCATATCTCAGAGAAGAGGTGTGTTTTCATGCATATTTTCAATTTTAATTAATATTGTGATTTTCATCAATTGTTTCATTGTTAAATGAATTTCTCAATTATAACACCATAAATTTTTTTTTGAAAAACAGTACAAATTTTTTTGTTAGTGTTAAATTTACTATACTTATGGATGGCAATATAAATCTGTGAAATATACAGAAAGAGCAAGTCTTTTAATTAAAATGAGTTTGTTAGTTGATTTTTTTGGCTTTTCGATATATAGTTTTGCTTGTTTTACATGAAATATTTACATATTAGGTAAATAAAAATTAAGAAGATTTTTGTTCAGGGTTTGTCTGTTCACCATTCATTTAATTTATCAAATCTAGCAATAAATGTTTTAAGTTGTTCAAACTTATACTACAAATTTCAATAAAAAGTGATAAAATGATTTAATAAAAACATTTTAATCAAATCATCCATGTGGTGATTCACAATTTAATCACGATAATATCATACTTTCTATGATCTAAAATAATCTATAAGATTTATTTATGTATTTAATTTAATAAGTTATGTATATATACAATTTTTTATAATAAAACCGCATAAGCATCAAATATAAAATTACTAAATGATTTTCTTTGTTTTAAATGTTTTATATAAAGTCAACGTCCAATTTGAAAAAGCATATACGTCTTTATGCATATTTTTTATGAATTTAAAACTTCTTTATTGTACTTTGATTTTACTAATTTTTTAAGAATCAAACACAATTTTTTAGTTAATATTAAATTTAATATAATTATGAGTCGTAAACATGTACATTAGATCAAATGGTTTGATTTTTTTTTAATAACTATTTAGATGAATAATGTTTCATTTTTTCCTTGTTTACATGCAATATATATTGGCAAAATAATGGAGTCTGTTTGATTTACCATTCATTTTATATTAAACATAGTAATACCGTTCATTTAATATATTAAATATAGTAAAAATATTAGAAATACTTTCAAAATAATATAAAATCTTTGTGGAGAAATGATGCAACCAACTTATTTCAAACAGAAAATAAAGTTAAATTGTTTAAAATGATATAAAAACTTCAATGGTAAAATGATAAAACTAATTTTAGAAAGTTATACTTTAGACATATATTCTATGTACAATGATGTTATTAGAACTTTTTCAAGAAAATGCCACTTTTGTTATTCATAATTCAACTATTTCAATATCATAATTCTACATTTTTTTTAAAAAAAAATATGACTTAATTCTTTTTTAAAAAAAAATATGACTTAATTCTTTTTTTTGTTTAACAGATGATATATTTATGCGATTATTTATGGACTTTTTCATTAAATATAAAAGTATCAAATGCACAACCCTTTTCCACAAAAAAAAGATATTATATTTTTGGATGAGTGTTTCCTTTTTTAAACATGTCATTTTTAGTATAAATTATCCTAAGCATGGACATTCCGATATCCGTTTGAATTTGAGTCAATTCTCTTAGGTATCTGTTTTAAAAAAATTTAAAAGTATTATTAGGATATTTTTTAAAAATCGGATTCGAGTCAGGTTGAATAGGATTTTAAACACTGATTTTGGATCGGTTTTGAGTATGTTCTTTAGATGCGATATTTGATTTGATTTGTTTCCTTGTTAATCTGGTTTTACAAACTGTCATGTTTCCTTTTAAGTTAAAGTGTATCTACTTACTAATGTTTTTGTTGATCAATATATGGATATTAGCGTGACAAACTCTCAGTTCTGGTAAACAAGACCGAAGGCCACCCAAAACCTAGTGTCAATGCTTTAGCCTATCCCCATGGCCCATCATTGTACGCATCAACTTCCAACAATCCACATGTCACATATGGAACCTCTACCAACCAACTCGTCGGGCGTCCAAGCTTGGTAAGAGAACAGTACCCTCATGAACGCATCAGCGTCGCCCAACCACCTCAGCCGCGACAATTGCACCATTCCCAACCGCTATCTCAAATGGAGAAAGTGATGATGACGGAAGCGATGGTAGCTGCTGTGACAGAGGTTATAGCTCTGATTCGAACTGAAGAACCAATGTGGATCAAGTCGTCAATCGATGGTAGGCTCGTCATTGATCAAGAAAACTATCAGAAAACATGTACCAAGCTTAGCCATTTTATTCCAAGTGCTCGTATTGAGTCTTCCAAGGAAGACGCAGTAATTCCATTGGATGCCAAAAACTTGATGAACATGCTCTTAGATACGGTACGTAATGTCATCTAAACTTAACCAAAAATATTATTCTATTCGTTCTATATTTAAATAGTCAGAGTCGTGTTCAGTACCTTAAAGCTAGTGCTCCAAACGGACCAAACCTTTTCTCACGTGATAAATTTTAAGGGGCATCAGCAGGGGAGCTCTTCCCATAGTTCCTCCAGCTAAAATTATTATTAAAAAAATAAAAGCAAGAGATAGTTAAAGATGGGAGAAAGGTCCCTCTGCTGAGGGATTTCCAAAAATGTTAGAGAGGCTAGAATCACACATGTCTATATGTCAGTGGTGCATCTCATTTTTAAACATTTAAATTTAATTCAAAATACAATTACTTTTAAATAATAATATAACATTGATAAGAGACCAAGTGTGAGAGATTCATCACCAAAGATGCTCTAAAGTCAATTCCAACGATAGAGTGTTGCAGGGTTCTAAATAATTTTTTTTTAAAGTAAAAAGTAATTCAAAAAACAAAAAATTGTGTCAGAAAAATTTCTTGCAAAGCAACTTCAAAAAACCTGTTAAAAACTTTGAAGAACAGATGTCCCTCCCAATTGAGCAGTTTTTCAATAAATAAATAAATAAAAATTAAACAATAATCAAACTATTAATATTTTTTTCAGTTGAAACTTTGTGTGAGAATCTCCACCATTGAAGATGCCCTTACATTTTTTTTTTACTTTAATCAAATAGTTAACTGATTATATTTTACCTCTATATTTTCAATGATTAACTAATTAATAATAAGTATATGTACTTATTTAGATTAATCTTTTTAGATCATAGTTATTTTATGGTATTATGTTTAATTCAAAAACTATTTATTATCAAAACTTCGTTCTATTTTAATGATTTTTGCTTTTTATTTTTCATATTTTTATCTAATATTTTTGGTCAATATTGTATTTTTTACTTTTGTTATATTATTCTATCACCTAAAACTTCAAATTTACATTGTATATATATATATATATATATTTATATTTAAATTAACATATAGAAATGATGAAAATTTTCACAATCACCTATATAATTTTATATTAAATTTTACTATTATAGGTTTGTCTCTTTGTTAAAATTAATTTATATAAAAAAGTTTGGATATATACTTATGTCAGTTATATTTTCATAAGCGTTTACCTTGAACCCATGAATGCTAGGCACGATACTAACTCGTATATGCCATGATAATATGAAATCATGGAAACTCTTTTAAAAAAAAAAAAATTTCAACATAAAAAATATAAATTATTGCAGGAGAAATGGGCGAGTCTTTTCTCAACAATTGTGAGTGAAGCTAAAACAATCCACGTGCTGGAATCCTCGAAATTGGTATGAATCTTATAACATTTTCTAATTTTATGTTTAACTCTTAATCTCGGTTTACACACAATAAGTGGGTTGATACATTAAATAGATGTATGAGCAACTGCACATACTATCGCCATTGCTGCCACCAAGAGAGTTTATGATTCTAAGATGTTGCCAACAATTGGAGGAAGATCTCTGGGTGATTGCTGACGTGTCTTACCATCAAGTAGCCTTTGAGTTTCAGTTTGAGACTCAGGCTTGCTACAAACGTCCTTCCGGTTTTCTCATCCAGGCCATGCCCAATGGTCACTCTAAGGTCTCCTCTCATCTCCTATGTTTGTCTAAATAGAATTTTTATGTCAATTATGGATTTACTTATTTTTAATAGTTTTAAGCTAGCACTAGCGATGTTTTTACATCAAAAACTATTAAATTTCAGTCTGTCAGATCAATTCAAGTTTAATTAATAGTATCCAGTGAGGTTAGAAAGAAAATATATTTATTTACAAAAATTAGAATGTGATTTATTCATATACTATAATCCAAAGTGGTTTTTTTCAGTTACATGCAAAATCAGAAATTAAAATTAGAATGTGATTTGATCAATTATTGTACAACATACCACAATATTTTGCTGGAAAACAAAATTATTCAAAACATCTAAAACATTGCAATAATATTTTGGCAATACCATATAGAAACTAAAACTATGAGAAACAAAATGAGCAGGTGACGTGGATGGAGCACGTAGAAGTAAATGATAAAGTGCGGCCACATTGGATTTACAGAGACCTCTTATGCGGCGGCTTTGGCTATGGAGCTCGCCGTTGGACCGCTACTCTTGAGAGAATGTGTGAGAGGCTGTCTCTCTACTCTGTCTCTGCCTTCCCAACCACTGACTACCCCGGAGGTACTTATATTATCTGGGGATCTATCAGAATCCCATACTATATAATATCAATCTGGCCAAATTAATATTTTGTGATGTGTGAAAGCTAGCTCAAAGATTTACATTCATAATATTTTGAGCTTTGAAAAGAAAACTCTAATATGCAAGAACGATGTTGACAAGTGTTTGTTCTGAAAACTGGTATAGACAACATCTGGACGTCTGTTTATATTTTTTTTAAACTATTTTTTCCAAAAAATGGCGCCCACTTAAACAGTAATCTTTTATAGAGTACCTAATTCATACTTTAAGATACTCTCTCTCTTTTCTATATAGTTGTGAAAACCATAAATGGAAGAAGGCGAGTCATGGAATTAGGAGAAAGAATGTTGAAGAATTTTGCATGGATACTAAACATGCCTGAAAAATCTGACTTTTCGCAACAGTCTGCAACCAACAGCAGCGGAGTTAATATTTCTGTGCGTGTAAACAAAGAAGCCGGTCAACCGGCCGGTCTCATTGTCTGCGCTTGTTCATCTTTATGTCTCGCTCTTGCTCCTCTCCAAGTCTACAACTTCCTCAAAAATCTCGAGGTTCGCCACGAGGTAAAAATATATCAAGCTTAATTGCACAAGTCCATCTCTATTCAGCTTTAAAAAAAAAATACAATTGAAGTTATTTTCACATTGTTTTCAATTAACAAGAACTAATTTTTTATGTATAAAAGTGGGACGTTCTCTGCCATGGGAGTCCGGTCACTGAGGTCGCTCGCTTTGTCACTGGAACAGACAATAAGAATTGTGTGAATATCCTCCAGGTATATTACTCATCCTTTCTTTTATTGTTTTTACAGGATATGCCCACTTTAAAATTAACATTTTCAGTAGAGATGTTTTATATAAAGTGCAAAAAAGCAACGGATAGTCATTCAAAACATAACAAAAAGTTCAATGGATATAGTCAAGTTAAATATGTTCATATTTTTCACATTTTAGTTGTCATCAATCTCAAGTAGTTCACCATCTCCATAACAAGTATTATATCTTTTCATCATGTCCACGTCTGTATTTTCATGGAAGTATTTACATTACAGTTTGATATATTTGTCATTGCATTAACTTTGATTCTTTTGACCTGATAACTAATGTTGGTTTATCTGCACATTTATATGTTAACTAGCCTTCAAGTGCAGCGGAGAGTGGTGACTTGATGATAATACAAGACAGCTTCATAGATGCATTAGGAGGTATGGTGGTCTACGCTCCAGTAGACCTAAACACTGCATACGCTGCCTATTCAGGCAATGTCAACCCTTCTGGCATTCCTATCCTCCCATCCGGTTTCATCATCTCCCGTGACGGTCGTCCCTCCGCAACCACTGAGCTAGACGGTGGCCGTGACAATGGTAAGACGCTCCTCACAGTGGCTTTCCAGATCCTTGTCACTGGTCCGACTATCTCTGAAGAACTCCAAATGGATGAATGGACCACCACAGTCGATACCTTGATTAGCTCCACTATTAAAAGGGTTAAAGCCATGCTTAACTGCCATGATGGTCAGTGAGAGCTGTTTCACAGTTCTCAAACTATTTGGTTCTATTTCTTTTATTTCAAATAATGTTTTGAGTGAGAAGACTACTCTCTAATGATTCTCTAATGAATCAGACTCATATCTTTAAATGCTTTTGGTTGGTTTAAAAACTTATAATAATTTCTAAGGGAAGGCCCTCAGATAAAAAAAATGTTATGTCTGTGGCCGGTTTGGCTTGTTTGTTTATGATATATTGTTTTTAAGACTATCTAAGCTGTTATTGCTTTCATTTCTATTTTTCTTCTCTAAAGTTAGTGCTTTCATTATTTCAAGTATTTATTCCTATAAAATGTTTCATTTAATAATACAACTAGGTGTTTGTCCGCGAATTCGCGGATATAAATATTGTATATAAATATTGTATGAAAATATATATTTTGTATAGAATGTCATAAAGTTTTCATAAATTTGATCTAAAATAACTGATGAATATTTAATAGTAACAAATGCTTGTGGAATTATATATGTAAGTATCACATTAACCTCTCCATCACATATTATGCTTCTTCTCTGGCCTCTTCTTATTTTTTTCGTTATTATTTGGTTTTTTTATTAAATTTTTTCTAATATTTTCCTAATTTCTTACATATTTTTTGCCAAATATTTATTTATCTCTCTAAATGGTAATACAAACCATACATGAACCAAAAATTTATCTTATAATTCATTTTGAACATAACATTATATTATTCACTTTATTATTTGATTTAAATGCAAGAAAAGAAGATTTTAATTAAAAGTTTTCACACTGTCCAATATAATTCGTCCAATATTCAAAACCTAATTATTTATAAAACATATATGGAAATTATAAGATAATAAGAATTATTATAGATACTATAATATTTTATATCAGTATGAAATCATTATATTGATTTATATAAATTGTTTTCCATTCATTATTTTATTTAGTATATAAATATTAAAAAATTGATCAAATATTATTACACTTCTACAATTTTTAAAATTAGCTACCATATATTATTATTTGCAATATCATTTAGTTTATTTGGCAAGTCAAAATAATTAGCTAGACTTACATTTTATTTTAGATTAAATTAAATAAATAAAAATTATAAAAGTTTAGTTTGTTATATTACGTAATTTCTAAATATAAAAAGAATTAACCAAGCGTTATTATTCTTTATATAATTACAAAAATTAAGTACCATAAATCATCATTTTTAATATAGTTTAGATTATTTGGCAAGTTATATTATTTCTAGATTTGTTCTTTTATTTAAATCTAAACTGAAATAAATAAAATCAAAATTATTGACCAAGCAAATTATAACAGTTTTCTTAAAACTTCACAAATGATCGACATGTATACAAAATTCATTTAAGTGGCTACTCGTTTAAAATTTAGAAAGATATCTATTTTTATAAATGTTTTATAAACTCTTATAAATATTTTAAAATTATGATAAAATAATTTTGTAAACTATGATAGATAATTTATAAATGTTTTAAATATTTTATAAAGGACTGATAAGACATATATGGACATTATAAGACATTAATAATTATTATAATACTTTATATATGAATATGAAATGATGCTTTATATACGAATATGAAGTCATTATATCGATTCGATAAATTGTGCTGTATTGATTATTTTATATAGTATATACATTATTCAATTTTCTATAATTTTGACAATAAGTTACCATAAACTATTATTTGTAATATTATTTAGCTTATTTGGTAAGTGATATTAATTAGTTCTAGACTTACCTTTTATTTAAGATAAAATTAAAATAATTGAAAATTAAAAATTTCTTGACCAATCAAATTATAACAATTTTGAAAAATCTAAAAATTAATACTCGATAAATTTATAATCACGATAAATTAATTAAAATTAATGGGTCATTCAATATATATAATATATAATTTATTTTAGAAAATCCTATGTAAATATATGGTCTCATTAAAACTATATTTAATAACTTTTTAGAAAATTTTATGTAAATATATGGTCCTATTAAAATAACAAATTAATAAGAGAATTGAAAGACATATCTAAAACAACATTTAAATTATATGATCATGTTTCATATACACTAAATAATATAGTAAAAATATGTGAAAGTGAAATTTTAAAAATTTAATTAATGTATATATGTTCAAATCAGCTATTTTTTATTTTACAAAAATTATATTCTAAAATAAAATAAAATAAACATCTAAGTAGAAAATTTTTGATAAGTTAGTAACTCTGAAATTAATAAAATATCACAGTTTCGATATTCTTAATTTATAGAATTTTTATTCAATGTGCTGTGATATTTCATCAGTTAACAACAAAATGTTTAAAATCTCATGTTTGTAATTTGTACTAGATATGTGTCTATGCTATGCGCGGATTTCTCATCTCAAATATTTTAAAATTTACAATTAATTAAGAAAATTAAAATGAATTAGTACATTTTCTGAGTTTTAGTGGTAAAATAGTTTTCTAATCTCTAACAAAACTAGCAAACTGAATTTTTTTTTTGAACATTTAGAAAGTGAATGTTAGTCTTTTGTAACTCATACCAACACACATATTTCAAATGGGTAATAAAAATTATATTATAATCGTAGAATAAAAAAATGGCTGTTCTATTATTTGTTTGCTTTATAAATATATTTCCGTATAAAATAGTAATTATGTTGTTTATTTACGGGAAAATTCCTTAAAAATACATAGACTGATTTTCATTTGTTAATAAAATACACGAACTATTTTGGATCCCCGTTTAATACACGAACTAATTTCCGTTGCCTATTAAATACACAAACTTTTAAAATTCGTAGGTTTTATACATATTTT
The DNA here is from genome assembly GCA_016432835.1 of Brassica nigra. Taxonomy (NCBI): domain Eukaryota; kingdom Viridiplantae; phylum Streptophyta; class Magnoliopsida; order Brassicales; family Brassicaceae; genus Brassica; species Brassica nigra. The sequence goes on along the minus strand of CM028246.1, from coordinate 6,853,154 downwards.
AAACGGCGTTAACTATATTTAACGGAAATAATGACGACGTTAACGTTTAATTAAACACGTGATTAATTGAAAAAAAAAAACTTTAAAAATACACGAACTAATTTTCATTTGCTAATAAAATATACCAACTATTTTTAGATTCCCGTTTAATACATGAACTAATTTTTGTTTCTCATTAAATACACAAACTTTTGAAATTTGCAGATTTTACATATCGATTTAGACGATATCAACTATGTTTAACATGACTTAGACAATATCAACTATGTTTAACAGAAATGAAAAAAAGATAGTGTTTAATTAAACTTGTGGTTAAACTGTGAAAGAAAAATTCTTTAAAATTCCTCTCGATAAATTATATTGTTAGCTTTTTTCTCTATTACGCTTCCATAGTGTAAATTAGCCTGATTGAATCAGAACCACTAGATTCAAATTGAATAATAAGAATCATAAACATATAAATAGAAATTGACACTACAATTCGAAGTAATATAAAGGGAAATCAAAGCGAAGAAGAAGAAAAAGAACATAGTTTGAAGAATAATAAAGTTGAAACAGATTAGGGTGCCAAACTCGAATTGAAACTAACTTGAAATAGGGTTCAATCGATTTGAGAGGTTTTGGCTGAGGGTGAGTATGATTTTCACAGTTTAACCACATGTTTAGTTAAAACTAATGTCAACGTCTGTTATGTCGTCTAGACTGATGTGTAAAACCTCAAATTTTAAAATTTTGTGTATTAAACGGGAAACAAAAATTAGTTCGTGTATTAAACGGGAATCCAAAATAGTTGGTGTATTTTATTAGCAAATAGAAATTAGTTCGTGTATTTTTAAGGAATTGTTTTTTCAAAATTTAAACATGTATTTAATTAAACGTTAACCTCGTCGTTACTTTCATTAGATATAGTTAACGCCGTTTAAAATGATGTAAAACCTACGAATTTCTAAAGTTTGTGTATTTAATAGGCAATGGAAATTAGTTCGCGTATTAAACGGGGATCCAAAATAGTTCGTGTATTTTATTAGCAAATGAAAATCAATCTGTGTATTTTTAAGGAATTTTCCCTTTATTTACTTGTCGTCATGGCGCCGTGGCGGGATAGATCGTAATTACATTTTGGGTCAAAAAGCGATCATGATATCTTGAATATAGATTATAAAAAGGGATAATTTGGAAAATACCCTATTAGGATTTGAAATTTGAAAAACACACCGCCTCTAATTTCTTTGGAAAACTACACTTTCTTTAATGTGAATTTACTTTTTACCCCAATTTAATATTTCAATAATTAATACATAAATTCGTAATTAATAATAATTTATAATTATTTATGTTTAAAATAAATATGTGTTTAAAGATAAATATGTTACAATAACAAAGATATATAAAATAAATAAAATTATGATTTGTGTTGAGTTTATCATGACGTTAATATAGATTTTCATTTATTTTGTTATTTTTAAAATCAATAAAATTTATTATTCAATATAATAAAATTTATAAATATATTAAAAGATATGGGAAAGATATTATGTAGTTTAAAAGATATTATGCATATTCTCTAACGATTTTTCCTTTTTTCTAAAACAATTTTTTAAAAAATATAATAAAATTGAGAAATATTAAGATTGGGTAATTTGGTAAATTTATATATAAATAACTGTATTTTCCAAAAACTTAAATCAAGGGTGTATTTTTCAAATTATAATCTTATTGAAGTGCATTTATCCAAATTTTCCCTTATAAAAATCTTTTAAAATAAAAATATAATCTTTTTTTTTTTAAAAAATATTGTGTTTCAAAAAAAAAAAAAAATTAAAAATAAAAATAAAAAATATAATCTTTACTTTCTAAATGTACTTTTAAAAGTAATTAAATATGTCAATAATAAACGGAAAAGATTGACAAAACCTGAGTTCTCTCTCTTACTTTAGAGAGAGACTCTTCTCTCTTCTCTCTCGTTATCCTCTTAACACACCTCCATCTTTCAGAGGTGACGAGATGAGATTTTTTGTTTGTATTATAGAATTCGATCAGTAGATCGATCTTTGTTTTCGCTAGGCGATACTTTCTTCGCAAAGGCGATTTTGTTGTGTTTTTTTCATCCAAACCTGAGAAAATCTAAAAGCTATACTCTTTTCTCTCGGGTTTGGTGTGAACAATAAATTCTGATAGTTCTTAGATAAGAGTAAAAGGTTGTGTTCCGAGGAATTACTTCCCTATTTCCTTCTTAGTTCCAAGCGGTGTATCCTTTCAAGCTTCAAAAGGGAGTAATATAGAGGCCTCGTCAATCCGTAATCCTTACAGGGACGGTCAAAATTCCTTGTGTCATATGTACCAAGGAGCGAGCTTCGCTTCCCTAGTGGCGAGGAGAAGGCGTGAAGGTTCTGAAGAAGGCGACATCGGAAGAACAACCACAGACTGGATTGGAAAATACGACTCTGAAGATAGTCGCATCAGCTTAACCGTAATCCTCACCGGACGGTTAAGATCTTCGGATACCGGAGATGGAGGCGCTTCAGAAGCGGAGAAGTTATGGGTTTCAACTCGACTTAGAGTTTCACGGTGGAGCTGGGAGATCGGAGGAGAAGCGTCACAGTGGAGAGAAAGGATGATCTGAATGGTTGATGCGTGTCATGTAACGTGGCATTTACTTTTCCATAACTAAGCACGTGTAAACTTAAGTCGGTATTGTAATCCCTTTGTGGATTCTAGGTTTTTTTTTTAATTTCTGATCCATCTATGTAAGCCCAATGGGCTCTTTCATTTCAATGAAATGAAAACGTTGACAAAAATAGAAAAAAACGGAAAATATTAAATAAAATAAACAATGGCGACTATGGTTGAAATTGATTTCATCTCTTGTCCAAACCGACCAATATAATCTTCGCACCTATATATTTCAGACGCATGCTAATGGTCTTTTTTATGTCAGCAAAAGTATGCAGAGGACTTACTTGTTGTGGCTGGAATGAAAGACTGTGAGCCAATGCCTACGCCCTTGCCTCAGCAGCTGAACAGAGTTGAGGATAAGTCGGAATTGTTCTCTCATCCCACATACTTCAGAAGCCTCGCTGGTAAGTTCCAATATCTGACTCTGACGCGTCCGGACATTCAGTTTGCCGTAAACTATGTCTGTCAAAAGATGCACTCCCCAACAGTCTCTGATTTTCACCTGTTAAAGAGGATTATCAGATATGTTAAAGGGACAATCACGATGGGTATTTCCCTACACAAAGATACAGACTTCACTCTCACTGCCTACAGTGATAGTGATTGGGCAGAATGCAGTTCTACAAGAAGATCTAGTGGTGGCTACAACACGTTTCTAGGGAAGAATCTTATTTCATGGTCATCACGGAAACAACCTACCGTATCTAAAAGCTCTACAGAAGCTGAATATAGAACTCTCTCTGAGACAGCGTCGGAGATAACCTGGCTCTGTTCTATCTTCCGTGAACTTGGTCTTCCTCTTCTGACTACTCCGCTGCTGCTCTGTGACAATTTATCGGCTGTTCTTCTCTCTGCGAACCCATCTTTTCATTCGAGGACCAAACACTTCGCTTTGGATTATCATTACACCAGAGAACGGGTAGCACTCTGAGCACTCGAGGTGAAGCACATCTCCAATCAGCATCAGATCGCTGATATCTTCACCAAATCTCTTCCGCATGCGGCATTTTCTTCTTTTCGAGGCAAACTGGGTGTCGATACAATCGGTGCACCAAATTTAAAGGGCCTATTATTATAAATGGGCCAAGTCCAACTTCTACGAAACCCATCTCTCAAATACAGGCCAACTTTGAGAAGTCCAAAACGCAGTGCTCAACTGTTGATCTTCAACGGTCTTCTTCCTGTACAAGACAAAACAAAACATAGCAGGAAGTTAAAGCAGAGTGTTACGGAAAGGGAAAGCAAAAGTAAAAGCAAGAACAGCCTGTCAATATTCTAAACCGCTAAGCTGTGCTACAAGACGAAATAGTCTAGTGTCGAAACCCTAGCTAATCTATCTATAAATGTAATTCATAAGTTGTATGAACCTTTTAAGAGAGAAATTAATAAGAAGAAAGTTCAGAGTTTTACCTTTCTTTGTTCACGCATTCACCAGCAAGTTGTGGTTCATTAGGCTCAGTGTTCTTGTTTGCTTCTCTGTTGAGCTGATCAACACAAATATGCGATTGTTTTTTGGCAACTGACGAAGCTTGTTTTCTTTTATAGGGCATATCCTAGATGTTTTTTTTTTCTTTTTCGTATGTCGTTATCATTCCTTCGGCAATCGGAAATCTGATGCATTGGTGGTAAGTAGAAGTCTTATATGATGTATTTATGTAATGTATGTTCTCTGTTCAGAACACAAGTGTATAAAATATAACTCAGTTTATAGATTTACAGACTATAAAATCAAACGGAGAATTAGAAGCCAGTGAAATTACAAAGAAAGAAGTTTGACATGACCAACTTCAAAATTTTTGCAAGTGATATTTTATTGAACAGCACACGTTATCTACTTTTAAAGCGGGCATAAAGCTACATAAATTCTGACTAGAATTGGTTCCTAATGATCATATAGTTTTCCAAAGCCTCAAACTTATGTTTATCTCGGTTGCACTCAGATCAGAGTCTGGTGGTAGCAGAAAAGAAGACATGAAAGAATCTAAAGAAAGCACAACAAGTGGCTAAAGATTTAGTACAGAAGGATACGTACAGGTTAGAGCATCTCCATTGGTGAACCCCACATGGGGTTCACCATTTTAATTTTTTATTATTTTTTTTACTTTTTCGTTTGATTTAAAAAAAAAAAAAAAAAAATAATCACGGTCCGCCACGTGGCGAACCCAGGTTCACCCAGGTTCACCCCAGTGAACTTTTCTTATGCAGGTTCAAAATTTTTACATTATTTTAATTTTTTTTTTTTTTGGGAAAAGTGTGAACCCCTCATTTGAACTCTCAATGGGGGTGCCCTTAGTTTCTTAAAATATCAGCTTCCCCAAAATCTTCGTACATCGAAACTCGAATCTACTTGACTTTGGTCGGTAGTGTTCAAACTCATACGATTCCATCCTACAAACACGTGCCCATGTGACTATCAGAAACCGCGTCGATGTATCTCTCTTCCTTTTCTTTTCCATTTAATAATTTAAAACTTAATCATACGTTTACTATCAATACCTATATTTTTGTATAATTACATCAAAAACATATTTTTGAATAATAAAAAGACGACAAGATAAATCATCAGTAAAAAATCTCTACTGCAAAATTAACTAAAACCACGGTCAATAAGAAAATCCACTTTTCAATTATTTACAACGGTCTAAATTCAAACCGACAGACATGAAACTATGGATCCGAATATTTGGAATTTGAGGTATCTAGATTCGTATCCGTTGGATCTGTGATTTTAGTATCTGGATTCGGATCCGTGTCTTTCGGATATTCGAACTCGGATATCCGTTTAGATATCATGATATTCGCAAGTATCTAGATCCAGATCCGTAAAAATATTTTAAAAAATATATTTTTTAAAATACAAAAATCTAAAATTATATAAATTAAATATTTTTACAAAATTTATGAATGCATTTATGTATATAATATTATCAGAATTAAAATGTAATATTATAAAACAAATTTATGTATAAATATTAATAAACCAATTATAATTATTAATAAAATTTTAAATTTAATATATTTTAAAAATTGGATCCGGATCCAGATATCTGGACCTAAAAATCTAGATATCCAGATTCGGATTCAGCATATCCGATATTTTACTATCCAAATTCGTATTTAGGTACCTCCGATATTCAATTTTTAGAATGGATTCAGATCGAATCAAGATATCGGATATTAAGTTCCAGCCCTACAGAAAACGAAGAGACCAAATATTAATTTTTCTTTCCAAAAAAAATCCAGCTGTTCGTCACAACATACATATACACTTATACGTATACCAGACGTATACGCCTATACAAAACGGCCATATCTATTTATCTATTGATTTCTATATAGTATATAGTTTTTTCTCAATAACCATTAACTCTCTCAATATAAAAAGATTACCTCAAACGATTGGTTTTTCCATTATTTCGATACTAGCAGACATGGCGAAAGCGCCACCGTTAATCTCTCTCCTCCTCTTCTCCGCCACCGTACTTCTCACCTTTCCCGCCGCGATATCCGCCATCGGCGTCAACTACGGTACTCTAGGAAACCTCCCACCGCCGACTCAGGTTGCAAACTTCCTCAAGACTCAGACTTCGATAGATAGCGTCAAGATCTTCAACGTGGATCCAAATATCCTCCGCGCCTTCGCCGGTACAGGAATCTCCGTCGTCGTCACCGTCCCTAACGGTGATATTCCGGCGTTAGCTAACGGGATGCAAGCTCGTCGGTGGGTTTCGGCTAATATATTACCGTTTCATCCTCGGACGAAGATCAAATATATCTCCGTCGGAAATGAGATTCTTCTCACCGGAGATAATAACATGATCTCGAAGCTTTTACCGGCGATGAGGAGTCTTAACAGTGCTTTGGTTCGTGCTGGTGTCAGGGATATTAAGGTCAGCCTTCTCTCCATTTTTCATAGTCCCTAGATTTTCTACGTTGTTGGTAAATAAATCAATTAAAATATAGTTCGATGTCGTTATTGTTAATTTCAGATCTTATAAGGTCTAGTTTGTTTGTTAATTTGAAATTAAATTTCAAGATTTTGAAAGTTAGCGTATCGAATGATGATAATTCAAGGTCTGGCCGTGTGGACCGACCATCCCACGTGCTGTCTCACCGTCCAAGGTTGTGTATACTGTATAGATTCGGACAAATGGATGTTAAAGTGATGACAAAAGCAAAAAAGTCGTAATATGTCTGCCATGTCTTAAAACTTTCAGTTAATTACATCATCAATGTAAATATGCTCCTAGCAGAAAATTCTATACTCCCTCTATTTTAAATTAGGGTCATTTAAACATTTTAGTTTTTACAAAATTAGAAAAATGGTTACATAAATGTATTTGACTATTAAATTATTAAAAGTATTTATTGTTTTTCTTCATTTAGTTAAGGGTAAAACAAATAAATTGATGACAAAATTGTATTGAAATTATTCACTCATATTTTGTGAAGAAAAATTTACTTTAGAATGATACTTATTCTAAAATGATAATGATTTGTAAAATTTTAGATTCTGATAGGTAATCATTATTTCTAATATACTATTTGTTTTCAGGTTACAACCGCACATTCACTTAACATCATAGCCTATGACCTGCATGGTGCACCAAGCAGGGGTCGATTCAGACCTGTCTGGGACAAAAGCATTTTGGCTCCAATCCTAGCTTACCATCGCCAGACCAAGTCTCCTTTCATGGTTAACCCTTACCCTTACTTCGGTTTCGACCCTAAAAACGTCAACTTCGCCATTTTCCGTTCACCGTACAAGGCGGTCCGTGACCCGTTCACACGCAAAATCTACACAAACATGTACGATGCTCTCATGGACTCGACTTACTCAGCCATGAAAGCTCTTGGCTACGGAGATGTTAGCATCGTCGTAGGAGAGACTGGCTGGCCGTCTGCCTGCGATGCACCTTGGTGCTCTCCAGCAAACGCGGCTTGGTTCAACCTCAACGTTATAAAACGTGCACAAGGCCAAGGAACACCTCTCATGCCTAAAAGACGGTTCGAGACTTACATTTTCGGTTTGTTTAACGAAGAAGGCAAACCCGGTCCAACCGCGGAGCGGAACTGGGGGCTTTTCCGGTCCGATTTCTCTCCGGTTTACGACGTTGGTCTCCTCCGTGGTGGTGGCCGTGGACGTCCAGCACCAGCATTGCCAGCGCCTAGTACTGCTGGCGGTAAATGGTGTGTGGCCAAGTCAGGAGCCACTAACGCGCAGTTGCAAGCGAATATTGATTGGGTTTGTAGTCAGGGAGGCGTTGACTGTAAACCGATCCAAGCCGGTGGCTCGTGCTTTAACCCTAGCAGTTTGAGGATGCATGCTTCTTTTGTGATGAACGCTTATTTCCAGAAAAACGGCCGCAGTGACGGGTCGTGTCATTTCAGTGGGACCGGTGTCGTTGTAAGGAGCAACCCAAGTAATGGTGCGTGTAAGTTCTAAGCGAGGCGTCTTAACAGATTTGTTCTATGTAGCATTTGTTTGGAAAGACCTAACATAATGGTTCTTAAGGGACTGTCATGGATTAGAGAGATCATCTGCTTCGTGTTTAGTTTCGGATGTTCTAATGTTAAGGTTTCTTTATTCATTGCTTTTTCCTTTTATTTGAATGAATAAAGGGGAACTTCTCATGATATTCGCTTTAGACATATATGTTAAAAGGCTTTGATTTGGTTGTCTTTGTGATCTTTATGTTTGATTTAGATGGTCCATCAAGGCATCAACCTATAAAGCAATATAAACGTTACAAACATAATCATTTCTAACAGGTCATGCAAAACTTGCTTTTAATATCGTAAATATTCTTAATCAAATCTATTTTCAATATTCTTAATGATTAAACTGATTAGTTTTTATTCAAAAATGACCAGTAGTTAGTTTTACCTTCCCTCCCATAACAGGTTGGGAAAGCTTAAGGCATCACTTTCTGGTTTTGAAGTTTTAGCAAGATTGCAAAATATGCAGTAATTCTTGTTATGGTTAATGATACAAAACAAGACATTACAAAGGATCGGCTACTCTCTTGGAGTCTTAACATCGACTGATGGACCCTATTTGTATATTGTGTAACGATGTCAATGAATCTCGGAGACCCTTATTATTTGAGTGGACTTACTCTTCCAAATCACACTGATGCTTTTCTTCTTTTACTTTGGCAAGACACGATTTGCCAAATATCAAGTACGGAGAGACTGCGACGATCCCTCCTTTAGGAGTACTGACCAGTTGCTACGACAGAGTGACACCATCATCTAAAATCGTCTTTCTTCCTTAGCTACCCTCTTAGACAAATGGGTTATTTGATCTGTGGTTCTCAAGGTTATGTACTAGGGTTCAAACTCTAAGCTCGTTACTAGAAATATGGATCTAATTAATAAAGCAACCGTTGGTTTGTCCACTATTGTTAAACATTAGCAAATGCATTTTAAAAAAAAAGTGGCTAAAATTACATTGGCACTGACATTCTACAATGATGACATTGCACAGCTAACATAGCGTGATAATGACATTGCTACTATAGAATTATTAACCCTTTGTTGGTCAACTATGCATAATACATGCAATCTGTTGGTCAAACATTCAAATCATATTTGATGTAGGAGTTAAAAAAATAGTAAAACTTGTTTTGAATACTAATAAAAATACCTCATCACAATTCATTAGGGAGCCAAATAATAATAACAAAATGAAGAGGGCCAATGCAATGTCACCAGTGAGCCATGGCGAAAGTTGAACATCCAAAGTCTTCAAAAAAAAAAGGTTGTACGCCAAAAGCAAAAGATGTATCAAAGAACAAAAATGTAGAGGAAAAACAAAAGCTTTATGAAAATTATATTTTTCTTACATAATATTAAAAACTAGTAAGACATTATTTGTAATAAATTTAGTTTTGAAAGTATATAAATTATTTTAATTAAGACGCTATCTATATTTAAATATTTTGTTTGCAAAAGTTAATTAAAAAAAATCAATATAACTTTTTTTGTTGAAATTTTGTACCTCTAATATCATTGGCCCAAGGGCGGTGGCACTCCCAGCCTGCATACATGAGCCGGCCTTGTATACATGTAAGACCATCAGCATTAGCGGATCATGGGGGGTTTACTGGGCTGGGGATCTTAGGGCCGAATGTCCTTTTATTATTAAAATAAGCCCGTTTTCTAGTGAACCGGTTCGTCCGAGTGATACCGTATGAGACGGGTTCACGTGACGTGGCGAACGCTAATTGGAAGCGTGTTTTTAAGTTGAGGGAAGAGAAAGAAGGGTTTCGCGTAGTCTTCCTCATTTTGTCTCCTCTCTTTTTTTCTAGGGTTTGTCCGCCTCCGAAACGATTTATCGTACGACCTCCTCCACGACGCATCCGACGAGCTTTTCTCCATCTAATCGACAACGGACTATCTCCTCCACGAGCTCAGGTGAGAATCGAGTAGATTAACGGTTCTATTCAACCGATTTCGTTTCTTTCGATTTAGGGTTTTAAATCGAAAAGGGGTTTTTTTTATGGGCCTAGTTCGTCATGCTTATTCGATTGTTAATCGATTTGAGTGGCTCGTTTGATTTAAAGCTCTAATTTACGATTCTTAATCGATTTGAGGGGATCGTTTTAGGGTTCTTATTAATCGTCTGCTTTCTGGTACAGATGGATCCAGCAGAGGAGAGAAGAGAGATGAAGAGGCAACAGGAGCACTACATCATGCTACAAGCAGCGGCTGATTCCCAATATGGGATTCCGACAAGGTGTCTGTGTGGATCGAGGATCATTAACGAGGTTCGTGGGAAGGAGGAGTACGACACCCTTCCTGGGAAACGATTTTTCACGTGCAAGAACTATGAGGTAAACCATTTGTGTATCCCCTTTAAATTTTTTCTTTCATTATTTGTGTTTGGCCGATTCTGATATTTTATTTTTATGTTGTAACCAAGGATGATGGATTGCATTGTCGTCATCCTTGGGTGTTTGCTGTCCAGGAGGAGATTGAGAGGCTGACAAAGCGGGTGAAGGAATCAGAGGAGTACATTTTTATGGTGGGGAAACTCAGTAAACAGATTGAAAAACTGGAGGTGAGTTTTTTCTTATTGTAATCTAATACATTTCTTCTGTTTACTTTGATGTTTTAAGTCTGACATTTGTGAGTTCTTTGATTATTCCAGGAACAGGTTCAAGAGCTCACTGTCAACGTTCATGTCCTAGAAGCTCTGCATCGACTGAAAACGAAGGTACTCCTCATTCTCATTCTCAACTGTTTGTGTAATTATTTAATGTGGGTTGGTTAAACTGAACTAGATGTTTAAGTTAGTTGATCAAACTGAAGTAGAATTTAATTTTCTTTTATATCTGATCCGGTTAAAACTTAAACTGAACTAGAAGTTGTTTTTAGGGGTAGAAGTACATTGATTTGACGTGTAATGAATGCATAGCTTTGGTGCATAGCTTTGGTGGTTGGTTGCTGTGATTTGTTGCTTTGATGTCTTTGGTGTGATGTAGTAGATGAGAGGTAGTAGAATAATTAATTCTTTCATTAACTATAATGAATGTTTGGTGGTTAGATAGAGTTTAATTGTTCACTGGTAAATGTAGTTTAAAACCGTAGGACCTCCTCTAGATTCAAACGCAGAAGAACAAAAAAAAGCTAGCAAGTTAAACTAATCTGAACAAAAAATGAATCCTGTCAGCGTTAACCTCTTAACTTCACAAGACACTCAAACAATAGGCGTCGAGTCTTCTGAGTTCCCTACCTTTAGTAGTCAGACGCCCGTAGGTGCTAAGCCACAGGAAAGGCGCAAGTGGACACCAAAAGAAGACTTGGTGCTGATCAGTGCTTGGTTGAACACCAGCAAGGATCCGATAGTCGGTAATGAGCAGAAGGCAGGGGCTTTTTGGAAGAGGATAGAGGAGTACTTTAACGCTAGCCCTCTGCTCATTAGCTTTGCTGATAGAGAGTATAGTCAGTGTAAGCAGAGGTGGGGAAGAGTGAACGACTCGGTGGGGAAGTTTGTGGGTGCCTTTGAGGCGGCTTTGAAGAATCAATCGAGTGGCGAAAACGAGAATGATGTAATGAAGGTTGCACATGAAATCTTCACTAATGATCATGAGTACAAGTTCACTCTTGAACATTGTTGGAGGGAACTCAGGTTCGATCAAAAATGGAGATCACAGTACCTGTCAAAAGATGGTGCCAAGGACAAAGGGAAGGAATCTGCAGACAGAAGGAAGGGACAAGCGGAGGTGGTTATCGACGATGAAGAGGCTCGGCCACCTGGTGTTAAGGCAGCGAAACGGAGGAACCACGGGAAAGAAGCAGCTTATGATCAAATAAGCAACATCCTAGCTGTGAAAAATGACATATCGAAAAAAAATCCTTAGCCGTCTCCTAGCCAAACCAGAAGAGACACTATCTGATATTGAAGTCTCTCTTAAGAACAAACTCATATCTGAAATGCTCTGAATATGTCAGTGGGTTGATGATATTGAAGTTTATTGTTTGTGGCTTTTACTTGATTGTGTTGCTAATGCTGATGGTCTTACGTTTTTGTTTGTGGCTTTTACTTGATTGTGTTGCTAAATAACTTTTATATTCATTTGTTCTGTTGCTAAGTTTATTGTTTCCTGATTCTTTTTGTTTAGCAGGTCACGGGTTGCAAGTCAGAAGTTGGAGGTCACTCTGGTTGAAGTCAGAAGTTGCAGGTCACGGGTTGCATTATTTTGTATGTCTAGTAGCTAAGTTTGTTTCACGGGAAGCCTTTTGTAGTGTAGCATTTTCCTTCTGGCTACACTTCTTTTTCACTTGTTTGACGGATGTCGTGTAGACGGATGTAGTGCACCCACGGGTAGGATGTTTGCAGGATGTCACGGGATAGTGTAGAATTTTGTTTCTAGCTACGGATGTACTTGTTCTCTTTCTAAACTCTATATTAATGTCGATGTATGCAGTCTGTTATTATGTATGAAAAACATCATCTCTCTTTTAACATTGTCTCTTCTTCTCTTCTATTCTCTTCTTTCTCCAAGTCTCTCGACAAAGCTTCTTTCTGATCGTGCCTCTCAACAACCTTGCAAGCTCATCACCTATTTTTCATTTCAACAAAGTTCTTGCAATCTCAACAAGCTTGAAGCCTCTCAACAAGAATCAAATATCAAGAAGATTGCAAGGTCATCACCTCTTTTACAACACTCAACAACAAACACAAGGTACAAATTGAAATATGAAATATAAGTGAAAAAAAAATATAATCTAACAAAAATGAAAAAAAAATAGATTATGAAAGATAATGATACAAAAATGAAAAAAAAATTATATTATGCAAGATAATGATACAAAAATGAAAAAAAAAGATTATCAAAGATAATCTAACAGAAATGAAAAAAAAAAGATTATGAAAGATAATGATACAAAAATGAAAAAAAAATTATATTATGCAAGATAATGATACAAAAATGGAAAAAAAAATTAGATTATCAAATAATATTATGAAAGATAATGAAATCCCCTTTTCTCATGTTAGGAAGAAAAAATCAATAATGTCTTCCTCATCAAGTGATGAAGTAGATGAAGCTATAGAAGAAATGGTGGACGAAGTTGTTGATAATTACATCGACTCAATAATTGAGGTTCAACCCAACAAGTCGAATAGACGCGCTTACATTGAAAGAGATCTGGAACAAGGACACATTCAACTGTGGAATGATTATTTCAAGGATAATCCTACATACCCACCGGAAATGTTTAGGAGGCGTTTTCGAATGAACAAGACTTTGTTCCTTCGCATTGTGGAACGTATAAGTAATGAAGTTCCATACTTTCAGCAAAGAAGAAATGCTCACGGAAGGTACGGGTTGTCTGCACTTCAAAAGTGTACGGCAGCTATACGTATGCTGGCATATGGTCAATCGGGAGATACATATGACGAATATCTCCGACTTGGTGACAGCACATCACGTTTATGTTTGGAAAATTTCACAAATGCAATAATACAATTGTTTGGAGATGAGTATCTACGAAGACCTACAACTGAGGATCTTCAACGATTACTAGATGTTGGAGAGGTACGCGGGTTTCCAGGAATGGTAGGCAGCATCGATTGTATGCACTGGGAGTGGAAAAACTGCCCAACGGCTTGGAAAGGTCAGTACACACGTGGTTCTACCAAGCCGACAATTGTCTTAGAAGCTGTGGCATCACAAGATCTTTGGATATGGCACGCATTTTTCGGATTACCAGGCACCCTCAACGATATCAATGTTCTTGATCGGTCACCTGTTTTTGATGACATCTTACAAGGCCGAGCACCAAAAGTTAAGTTCAAGGTAAACAACCACACTTATCGTATGGCCTACTATCTTACTGACGGAATTTATCCAAATTGGTCAACATTTATCCAATCCATCCCACTTCCTCAAGGTCCTAGAGCCGAGAAATTTGCAGAAAAGCAAGAATCTGCCAGAAAAGATGTCGAACGGGCTTTTGGAGTATTGCAATCGAGGTTTGCAATTGTTAAAAAACCATGTCTACTATGGGACAAGGAAAAAATAGGAAAGAATATGAGAACTTGTGTCATATTGCACAATATGATAGTACAGAACGAACGACATGGATACGCTCAAATTGATACATCTGAGTTTGAGTCAGGAGAGTCTACCAGAAGTTCGAGGGTGAGAAGGCGAGAAAGTATTCATGTCCGTGATATGTTAGGCACCCGCAGAGAAGTTCGAGATAGAGAGAAACATGATCGTTTGAAAGCTGATTTAATAGAAAATATTTGGCAAAAGTTTGGTGATGAAGATGAATAAGCTTTCGATGTTATTCAATTTCTCAATTTATTTTATGTAATGACTCTTAATGTATTGAATAAGAAGTTTTCAAAATCTTTATTATGTATTATGAATAATTAGAATTATTTGAAATTTTTTTTAAAAAAATAAATAATATTATTTTATTCCTATGAACTCCTACTTCAGGTTCACCAATGCAGAAAACATCTAATCCAGGTTCATAACTATTCATGACCCCACAAAAAATTAATAAAAAATCCTTATGAACCCCAAGGGGGGGTTCACTAATGCTCATGCTCTAATGCATGAATGAGTTTTGTAACTTATTTAAATCATATTTGATGTAGAAGTTAAAGAAAAATAATGAAACTTGTGTTGAATACTAATAACAATACCTCATCACAATTCATAAGGGAACCAAATAGTAATAACAGGACCAATGAAATGTCATTAGTGAGCCATGGCGAAAGTTGAACATCCAAAGTCTCAAAAAGAAGGTTGTACAACAAAAGCAAAAGATATGTCAAATATAGGGTGGACGCAAGGCAAGTACTTGCATTTTTACATATATTTGATATTTGTTTTGCCTTGAACGAGTAATGAATTTTTCTACTTGTATTTGTCTTGTCGAAAACGAGTACTTGTTATTTTAAGTATTTGTCCAAAAATATATTACTTGTAAGTTATTTGCCTTGTTCGATTACTTAATACTTACAAATACTTTTGGATATATTTCCAAAATAATTATTTGATAGATAATATTCTATCAGAGAAGAATGAAATTTCGTTTTGCTTACTCGACTTAGTAAAACCACGAGAGTTATTTCAAATAACTAATATAAAATAAATAAAAAAATAGAATATATATATATCGATGTGAAAATACTGTTTATTTTTTACAACATATAAATATCAGTTTAGGACTTTGGTCTTTGGGGTTTAATTATCATTTTTTCAGTCGTTAAACAAATCATAAAACAAGTAACGAATAATATCAAGGCGAATCGTTAATCTTTTTTGTGATACTTGTTAATAAAATTCAACGACTTGATATTTGACTTGACAATAACAAGTACTTGAAAAAACGAAGCAAGTACAGGTCAAGTAACAGGTACAAGGCAAGTAACGAGTATTCATGCCCAGTCCTATTCATTGAACAAAAATGTAGAGGAAAAAACAAAAAGCTTTATGAAATTGAGTATGATCCGTATTAACCTGCAAACAGGCTCAAAAATCAACGGGGCCAATAAAGCAAAGACATGATTTCAGTGTTGTTTTATCACTTTGATCACCCAAAGTTCTTATTTAAAGAATTCATTCAAAAAATGAAGTTTCTTTTAACTGATGGGTTCCTTTCCAATAGCTTTCTGGACGAGCTCGGCTTGCTCTTTGACATGGAAAGTGTAGAAACCAGTGGCAGTGGCAGCAGATGGTCCACGACCAACGTACTTAATGTCTTCCATATCTCCTCTTCCTAAGCTTCTCATTGCTGTCCATAGCCTTGGAGTTATGTAGCTGTATGCTCCCATGTTCATCGCCTCTTCTTGGCACCAAACGATCTCCGCATCTTTATCAAAGCAAAAATCAATAAGTACCACGAGATGTCAGAGAAATATAGTTGATGCAGACCACAAACTAAAACCCCAAATGCTTACTTGGATATCTCTTGAGCTCACGCTGAATGAGATCATATGGGAAAGGACAAAGCTGTTCCACTCTACAAATAGCAACATCGCTTGCTCCAACCTTCTTCCTCTCGTCATCAAGCTCGTAATAAACCTGCAAAAATGCAAAACCAAGAATGATTCCACTGTCTTTTGCTAATCTGGGACCAGCAAGACTATCATATAAAATGAACAAAGCTTGCATACCTTTCCAGAGCAGAGTACCAATCTTCTGATGCCTTCTTCAAGATCGGAGTGATCATTCTGATCCTTGATCAATCGCTTGAATCTAGTTCCCTGCTTGTCAAAACCAGGATGGCCTTGGACATCATCAAACTCAGAGAGGTTTGATTTGCAGTCTTTGTGACGGAGCAAGTTCTTTGGTGCCATCACAATCAAAGGCTTACGGAAATCTCTGTGTAGCTGCAACGTGTTGTAACATTAAGACATTGTAAAATGGGAAACAACACTTTTGAAAGAGCTGAAAACAATAACCTGAGAATATCTCTTACCTGCCGACGAAGAACATGGAAATAGTTGGCAGGAGTGGTGGCATTGACAATCTGCCAATTGCATTCTTGGATTTGCTTTCTCAATGTAGGTTCCATGTCTGGTATCACATAGGGGTTGTCATCACTCATCTGTAACAGAAGACCATGTGCATATTAATGAGAGACGAGAACAAAATCAAGCGCTGAGATGCAAATGGTATTCATAAGAAGGTGAAAAGGAAATAAGGAGGGAGTTTACCTGAAGGTAACGTTCCAGCCTGGCACTTGAATGTTCAGGGCCCTGACCATCATATCCATGGGGTAGCAGCACAACAAGCCCGGTCTGACGCAGCCACTTGGCTTCCCCACTGCTGATGAACTGATCAAATATCACCTGAGCTCCATTGGCAAAGTCTCCAAACTGAGCTTCCCATAGCACCAACGAGTTTGGACTTTCCATTGAGTAACCCAACTCGAACCCAAGGACTCCAAATTCTGAAAGCGAACTGCATACAACAAACCAAAACTTCTCAGCACATCTTTTACAACAAGAGTTCTGATATGCAAGGAACAAACACAGGGGACTTCTCTCAAAATGTAAAGATCATTGAGGAGAAGGATGGAATAGAGGTAAAAAGTACCTGTTGCTGACAGTGAACATCTCAGGATCCTGATTCATGACGAGATGATCTAGAGGACAATACTCTTCTCCAGTTTCCTGGTCATGAAGGACAGAATGACGATGACTAAAGGTTCCTCTTTCGACATCCTGACCACTCAAGCGGACATGGTTGCCTTCCACAACTAAGGTAGCAAAAGCAAGAGCTTCCGCAAGTGCCCAGTCGATACCTTCTCCTGTTTCAATCATTTGAGCACGCTGTTCATAGACTTTCTTCACCGCTCTGTGGGGCTTGAAGTTTTCTGGCAGCGATGAAATTGCCTTGCCAACAGTCTTAAGTATCTCTGGTTTGACTCTGCAAAGGAGTGTAAAGTTATAAGGGCCAAAGAGAAAGAGAGAGAAGAGAACTCAAGGAACAAAATCTACTCACCCAGTGTTTCTAACACGTGAGATCTGCTCAGGAGACTTGAATCCAGCCCAATTGGTTGAAAGCCAATCTCGTTTCTTAGGTAGATAATCTTTACTAGCAACAAACTCTTCGTTGAGAATGGTGTTAACCTTCTCCTGTATCCTGTCGATTTCCTGTTGTGATATTTCACCGCACTCCAAGAGCTTCTTGTGGTAGATTTGAAGCGTCGAGGGGTGATTTTTGATAACCTGTCATATTGAAAAGCAACAAGGAACTTTTAATCCACGGCAGATTCTTTTGGTTTATAAGAAAAAAATGTCAACTCACCTTGTACATTTTTGGCTGAGTGAAAGATGGTTCATCTATCTCATTATGCCCAAACCTCCTGTAGCAAACCAAGTCAACGACAACATCGGAATGAAAAGTCTGACGCCACTCAGCAGCAAGCTCGCAGGCATGAACAACAGCTTCAACATCATCCCCATTCACATGGAAGATGGGAGCACTCAAAGCCTTAGCAACATCAGTACAGTACTGAGAAGATCTCCCAGCCCTTGGATCCGTGGTGAAAGCCACTTGGTTGTTCACCACAATATGAATGGTACCACCAGTGGTGTAGTTCGGAAGAGCACTAAGATGAAGCGTTTCGTAAACCACTCCTTGTCCAGCAAAGCTCCCATCTCCATGAATCAAGATACCCAAGTTCTTGGTCCTGTCCAAATCCTTGGAGTAGTACTGTTTTGCTCTGGTTT
Organism: Brassica nigra; assembly: GCA_016432835.1. Lineage (NCBI taxonomy): Eukaryota > Viridiplantae > Streptophyta > Magnoliopsida > Brassicales > Brassicaceae > Brassica > Brassica nigra. The sequence continues at coordinate 6,834,769 of CM028246.1, read as the reverse complement.
TACCCACAACAACTGAGTCTGCAGCTTCCAAGTGACTTGGATTTGCAACCAATGAGAGATGGATTTTCTTCCCACCTCTCGTAGGTCGATCATAAGATGTACCCAAGTGGTACTTAACATCACCAGTTCCAGTGTATCCAACTTCATCCACAGGCTTAATACCACCGCTGAACTCGCTGAAAATCTGACGTAGCGGCTTCCTAACAACATTACCCAACACATTCAACCTTCCTCTGTGAGACATTCCAATAACAATGCTCTCAACACCAAGATCAGCCGCCCTGTCAAACATCTCCTTCATGCCAGGAATCAAAGACTCTCCACCTTCAAGCCCAAACCTCTTAGCTGTTGTCCACTTGGTAGCCAAGAAATTCTCAAACTGAGTACTCCACGCAAGCCTATCAAGAATCACCTCCCTTCGCTCCCTGTTGTACCTCCAAGGAGTCGGAGTCTCAATCTTCTCCCTCAACCAATTACATTTATCCCGATCCGCAATGTGCATATACTCAAACCCAATGTTCCCACAGTAAGCCTGTTGAAGCTTCGTCAATATAGAACGCAAGGTCTGAACCGGCCGGTTCTCAGACATGAAACCAGACATCTGCCACACTCCCAAGAAGAACTCTCTGTCAAGATCAGCCTCAGTGAATCCATAAAGAGCCAAGTCAAGATCCTCAGGGACCTCCCTCTGCTCCAAACCCAACGGATCCAACTTAGCTTTCATGTGGCCGTTCACCTGATAAGCCCTCACAAGCAACAAGAGACGCATGCTCTCCTGAATCGTCTGACCAGAGATGCCAGGGGAAGTGGCAGCCTGGCCCACAAAGTTCCTGAAGAAGTTATCCCATGACTCGTCAACGCTGGTGGGATCGGATTCCCAGGCTCGCTGAAGCTCCTCGAGGTAAACGCTGCTGGTCCCATCTAAGAAGCTATCGGTTAGCTTGGAGAGAGGGACAGCACGAGGGACGGGAGCAGCACTACTCTGAGGGTTTGGTCTGTAGAGGGTCGAGTGAAAGGAACGGTTTTGAGAAGGGAGGTAGCGTGGCGTTCTCGTGCCCTGATTCAGAATCCTTCGTACGGCGAGCTTCGTCACGCTGGAACCAGCTCGAAACCACACCATCTTCACAACAAAGGTTTCAACTTTCAACGCCTGATGAAGAAAACAAATGAAAACAGAACGTTAAATCAATGAATAAAGAATAAAGGAGAAGCCTTTTTGGATAAGAATCAGATTCGATACATAACAAAGGAAGTAGCAAAGTCTGAGACGATCTAGGATCGAAACAGCGAATCTGGTGAGGAAGAATCGGATTCGAGAAATAAGAGAAGGATGATAGATCTGTTGATCGATAAGAAATGTGGGTAAAGACTAAGAAGGAGGAGGATTCATGTTTCTGCGATTGAGGAAGAAGGCGAGAGAGAGAGAGAGAGAGAGTACCTGGAGGCGGAGGCGGAGGCGGAGGAGGAGAAGAGCGTAACGTAGAGAAAAGTAAGAAGGGGTGCTAACGTGGAAGGAGGACGAGACTTTTTATTGTCGTGGAAAAATTATGAATATATATTTATTTTAGGTTAATGTGTTTATTTAAGGAAATGATTGGTTGAATAACGATATGATGATGTGTTGATTTTTTTTCTTCTGTGGAAGAAATGTCAAACAAATACTCCCTCTGTCCCATTTAAGTTGGTGTTTTAGGTTTTTTTTGTCTCATTTTAAGTGATGTTCTCACAAATCTAGATATAATTAAATATCATTTCAATTTTGTGACCAATTAAAAAATACTGTATCATTTTTTTATTGGTTGAATTAGTTTTATTTAATGATATTTTATGTTACCAAGATAAATTACATAAAAATGTATACTTTCTTAATCCATGTGCAAAAACCTTAAAATTCACTTATAATGTAACAGAGGAAGTACCAGAGACTGGGGAAATGGAAAGTTGTGGTGATTTACTGAATCTTATTTTTCCTGAAATAGATTTTACTAGTTATTATCTGGGTATACATTCATAATCCTTCAGATTTGAGTATATCATATATCTTGTTTATTATGTCTATTTTAACTTTGAACTTATTTTAGCTTAAGTTAATATTTGATGTTTAATTTAATCATATCAAAATAAGTATAAAATTAATTATTTGATTAGATTTTGAATACTATGCGAATGAAATTTTTGGGTTCACTTGTTTAGGAATTTAATTTTTTGAATAGTTATATGAATTTTACTCAAGTATTTCATATGATGAACCGGGTAAATATTCATGATTTTTGGTTCTAAGTTATTATGATTATATTATTAGACTTATTTGCTAAATAACAAAAAAATGAAAATTAGGAAGAGAAAATAGGAGAAAAGATGAATATTGGATAGTTAGTAAATTTGTGTGTTTTTTTTGGTTATTAGACTTAATTTCTCTATACTATTTTTACATCAAAAATTAATAATAATATTATTATTTGATAGTGTTTCAAAAGAAAATTATTATTTGATAAAAAATGGATGAAGTTGTTAAGATGTATTGTTGTATATGTGGTAAAACTCGTGTGGTAAAAATCTTTGTATCCAATTTAGTAAATGAAACAGTTGATGTTGAGTAAAAAAAAATAAATATATATATATATGGATGGAGTTGAGAGCATGTAAGCTCTTTTTTTTGGTGCAACGGAGCATGGGAGGCTAGGAGGAGATGGCAGAATGTGTTCAAGCATGGGGCATGGTGGGGGCCTACACGTGTGAAACGCCCTTCGGAAGTCAATGAATATGAGCCGAACTATTTGTCCTCACAAGACTACTTTATTACGTAAACGCCCTTCCCCCACATGGGCAGTGCTTACACCTCTAATGTAATTGCCAGTTTCCAGGTGTGTTTCTCAATCAGTCTCTGACATCTCTCTCACATTCTTGTAAAGTTTCAATTTTTATTTCCAGAAATCAAGTTCGTCTTGTTTCTGTTGAATAGCTCATTTATCTGGTGCTTTTTTTTTTGGTAGAGGTAACAAACGGTCTCCAGTGATCTGATTTAAACTTAAAAAATTGATGAACACCTTGCTTTTGTTTCTAATGGTTTCCTCTGGTCGCTTCAGTTCCATGTCGTTTTCTTACACATGATCACAAATTCAACGGTGTACAGAATCTGTATTTGGTGAATAAATGAAATATGAAAGATTTGCTTCCACCACCAATGTTCCAAACCTCAAAAGATAAAAACCCAAAAAAAAACAAGAAAGATTTAAAAAAAAAAGAAAAGCTACAGACCCGTCGGGCGTCGACTGCTTCTTCTCAAGGCTCTCTCCTCTTCAACTTAAAAATCGAAAATTTCTACAACAACACGCAGGAGAGATGATGTGGTTCATAGCATCTCTTGCGATTTTCTAACACAGCGACTCACTTTCTTCCTAAACTCTGCTCTGTTGTCTCTCCATTCTTTCGCTGCTTCCACATTGGCCGGTGACTCATCGTTGGGACCAGAAAGCATCGATATGATACTCAACACAATGCTTTCTACCTAGTATATCATACACAACAACAACCGCCCATTAGCTCTCTCTCTCTCTCTCTTATCATATGTGATCTAAGAGCTCTACCACACAACATTACCAAATCCTAACTTCCATAGTGTGATAAGCTTGGGAAAATGAAATGAATGGGGGGTTACCGTATGAACAGGGGTCCAACGTTCAGAGGCAAGCTCGTATCCATTAGGATCATCACCAGGAGGATGAAGAATAGATATGCAAACTTTCCCATCAGAGTAAACTGCAGCCAAAACAAACCATCAGAAGACTCATCAATCTAAACAACGCTCGAGAACGAAGGAGCGCACTCACCATTAGGATGCCACATCTCCGAGGTGAACTTGACAGTTGGTGGACTATTAGGGTAATCCTCTGGAAACGTCATGATTGCATTGAAAAATCCCCCTTCACTGGAATCAGAGAGAGAACAACCAAGTTTTTTTGGAATCTGGTACCATAACAAATTCATCAAAACAACCCTTTTTAAAATCTAAGCGAATCCCAATCAAACACTAACATAAGTTGGAAAAGGAGATTAGCATAACAGAACCAATCAAACAAACGCAAGATAAAGAATCAGCAAAGCCAGTGCAAAAAAAACAAAAGATTAATATTGCAATCAAATAACCGCAAGATAACGAATCAGCATAAGTCAATGCCAAAAAAACAAAAGATTCATGTCACAACGGAACCAAATCAAATACTACAAGATAAGAACGAGCTCAGCCAATACAAAACAAAAGATTCATGTCACAACGTAGCAGACGAAATCAGCTAAGCAAAAAAAAATTGATGACAGTTGCAACCAAACCAAACTAAGAGCATTTAAAGATAGAAAGAAAAAAACAAAAAAAACTCACTAGAGAGTATCAGGAGGACCCATGATTGAGACGCTCCACTAGAAAACGTTATTCTCATCAACGAGGCCAGCTGAGAAACCATCAACGGGGTGCTTGCACAGATCTGAAACAACAAAATTTAGCTAAACCCATAACCGAAATCAAACCCCAAAATCAATCCCAAAAGAAAAAGTAGACGAATCGAACAAAGATGAGAGACCTTTGAGCTGCTTCTGTAGGAGAAGGCTTGCTTGGTTCTTTGCCATCGCAACCCACCGCCGAGAGAGAGAGAGAGATTGTGATGATGGTATATATATACATAGAGAGACACGGTCTAAAAGCTAACAGACCTCTGTTGATATCTTATTTAAAATCTAAGAGATTGTCTTTTATTTTTTTTAACCTGCATTAATCATGAATCCAAAAGATTATCTCTTATTTTTTTAACATGCATTAATCATGTCCAGAGAGTGTTGATTTATATTTATATTTTCCACAAAATTATATTCTCCTTGTTTTAAAGTTCCTGGGCGTTCGTTCAGTGGCCCATTCGATATTGACTCGAATGATTTGGATTTCGGATTTTTGTTGTTATATTCAGAAGTCTCATTTGGATTTTAATAATTATCAGATCGGGCTCGGTTCAGTTTCTTCCAAATTTGGTTCGGAACTGATGTAACTAATCTTTAAAATCGTCCAAAAATATATTTTTAAACCTCAAAAATTGACAAATTTTGTTTTTAAAATATATAAATTATTTACAAATCAAATTAAATATTAATTAAACTATCTAAATTAGCTAAAAAGTATTCAAAATAACAAATAAAACAAATTAGAAAAATATTTTAAATACTCTAAAATATCTAAATAACCTTAAAATATATAAAAACATTAACATATTTAACTAATTTCGGATATTTTTGGTTTCTAGTTCAGATTTCGGTTCGATTGGGATTATAGCCAAACTCCAAAGTATTAAGTTCACAAATCCCGTTAGGATATTTTGGTATAAAAGTTCGGATTTAGTTTCGGCTTTCCAGATTGGGTTTAGGCAGGTATTTCGGTTTGAGGTAAAAATACACAGACCTACAGAGTTTAATGAAAAATCTTGTCAATGATAAAAAACAATAAAAGAGGAAAAATTTTAGGGCAATTCTCCAAATTACACATTTTTAAGTTTATGTCTCGAAAATAGCTTCTTAAGAAGAAAGTTTAGCCTTCATTAATTAGTAAAATGACTTAGATGTCCTCCTCTTATAATTAAACATTTACAAGGAAAAACCCCGTCATTCACCAGCACCCGACTTCGTTTCATCCTCTCAGGCGACGAACATTTCCGGCAGAAAACACGAAGCTGTTACCATCTCTGGCGATGAATACGAAGCTCTGATTCTCCACCGACGCCATCACAGTGTGTTTCCAAAGTTCATTATCATTGATTTTAAATACTTAGGGTATTGCGAGACCAGGGTTTGATCTCCTGCAAACGTAACTTTTTAAAAATTTCTTCTACTACAAAACAACGTTGTTTTATATCTAATATAACGGTTGACTAACATAGGTTTTCATGCTACAGATTGAAGTTTGGATTGAAAAGACTCGAAAAGTTGAGGTTGAAAAATGCCCTTTTCCCCGGTCAAAACATGGTTCCTCTGCTATTTTTATCATTTGGTGTGTTCTAAACATCAGCATAGTTATTTCTTATTGAAAGGACATGGAATTAATATTATACATATGTTTAGCGACAGAGCAACAAGATGATATGCAGACTATAATGAACCAGTAAGACCAAAACATCGAGTCCAATGATAAAGCACAACCACCAAAAAAAGAGATTGTAATTTCTCTAACAAAACTGAGACTACGGAAAAAGAAAACAAGAAAACTCGAAGAATAGCACGGGTTGATATATTAGATTAGAATTAGATGATCCCGATTTTGTTAGCCACATCCAAAGCATCATAATCAGGAGTCAATCTCACGTACGCCTTCTTCGTTCCATCAGGCCTGAAACAAACCATTCATTCATCCATTCGTTTTTATATTATCAACTTGATTAAGAGGCAAGGGAAACACACAAAAAAGGTTAAAATATATGCTTTCAAGTGTGTGTACCTAATGAGGGTGTTGACTTTCTTGGTCTGAATGTCATACATCTTCTTGACAGCATCTTTGATCTTCTTCTTGTCTGCCCGTATGTCAACAATGAATACCAAGGTGTTGTTGTCTTCGATCTTCTTCATTGCGGACTCGGTGGTGAGTGGGTACTTGAGGATTCCGTAATGGTCCAACTTGTTCCTTGGAGTTGCAGTGATGCGTGGGTATTTTGGGTCTCTAGCCTTTGTCAATGTCTTTGGCCTGTGGAAGGTCACCTTCGTCCTGATCTTCTTCTCCTTCTTCTTAATTGTTTGGCCTGATTTCACCGCTTTCGCGGCTTTCAAGGCCTTTGCCTTTGGGTCTTCCTTCTTCTTAGTGACATCAACTGCAAAAAAAAAAAATTAGAAATAACAAATTGCCACATTTAGCACAAGAGAGTGTCAAGCAAGAAACTAATGGTACCAATACACACTTCAGCTCATGAACTAGTACCAAGTAGGATCTTAACAAAAGTGATTGCAGGCAAGACGATATGGATATTTATCCATATTCGAAAACAGGTGAGGTATCGGTGGAAAAGGTCGTACCTTTAGCTGGAGCCATATCTGAAAGTGAGATCCTTTCCACGAAACCTGCTATACCCAATAATCAGTTAACGACGTTATGCAATACCCAGAAAAGCCATTGAAGTTGAGAAGATGTTGAAAGAGAGATCGAGAGAGAGAGAGGACGAACCTGAGTGGCGGCGAAACGAAAGCCATGGATCAGTTTTGAGGTTTTGTTTTATTGTAGGAGCGCAACAAAAATGAGCTCTAGACCATTGCCTGATGGGCCTTACAGGGCTTTCGAAGCCTATTTTGGTTATTGCGTTAATAGAAAATCAGTTTGATAAGGGGTTTACTTTATTAAAAATAAAAATAACGTATCGTTAAATCGATAAATAAATAAATACTTAAAATTTATTATTAAAATTTTACATTTTTTGAAATAATATAAACCATGAAAATACATTTTTAAGTTAAAATAATAATAAAAATACACTAAGTCCAAACTATAATTTTATCGGATTTAACACACAAACACACAAATATAACTGCCAGTGCATTACAGTTTAGCAGATTTTTTAAATAGTCTTCTAATGAACTTTTCTAATGAATCTTCATATATGAAAAACTTGCATATTCAAAGACGTTAAAAACGAAAATTTCAAAAATAAATTTTGTGTTAAAATAGTAAACAAAACAATCACATTATATTTAATTTATAGTTTTAGCCGAATCTAACATACAAACAAATAAAAATATATATCTAAAACTTATAAATCTGATTTTTAAGAGGGGAAGATGTAAACGGAAAGATAAAAACCATGGAATGAAAAAACCTAAAATATAGAAGATAAAATTGTGAGAAAACACGAAACAAAGAGATGAAAAATTGATATCGAAAATAGTGTTTTTAATTTCAAAGAAATTACAAAAATATTAGAGAGTTTTAGAGAGAAACATTACATTTTCGTTGCACCCATTTGAAAAGAAAAAAGAGAAAGAATGCTTAGTTTTTCTTTTTATATGGAGACAAAACTTTTATTTAGATTAAAAAAATTGGTGTATAACACTTCTAAAGAAATCTTCTAATGGATCATAAGTCACCCAACCTAAATTTATCGTAACTTCTAAAAGAGTCTACTAATGCATAATGTCTTGGCGCATTTCTTAAAAAATATTCTATCCCTAAACCTTAAAATCAAATTGTTTAACTAGATAAAAATAAATATTTCATCAAACATAAATCAACTTATAAAAGGTTTATTATATATAAAAGTAATCACTTATAAATCAGATTTTAATTTCAAAAAATATTTAAAAATTCAAAATCTAACCCTAAAGGTAACAACATAAATTGAATATATGTTATCAAAACTCTAACCAATGGAAAATCATGATTTACAATACTCACTATGTGGAAAACAATTTGATTTTATTAAATTAAATTTACATGATTTAGAATATTTTACATTTATTTAATTTCAATTTATTTTCATAAAATATTTATCAAAATCTTATAAATTAATTTTAAGAGTAAATATATGAATTAGAATATTTCATTTTCTCGAGAAAATTTTCCAGGATTATTGACTATTTTTTTGTTTAGTCATAAAGAGATCTTTGTAACTTTATTACGTTTTAGGTTACTTTGCATTTGATTAAATTTTAGGATATAAATTTACATTCAAGTTCAATTTTTTGTTGTTGTTTTTTTTTTTGACTAATGCCCCTTGAAATATTTAAGAAATCTATATGTTTATTATCTTTAATTATTAACATATTTATTTCAAACATATTTATTTTTAGTTGTAAATCTTAATCAGGTTAATATGTCTTCTCGACAAAGATTTTTAAATCCCTAATCCAACATATGTCTTTGACAAAATTTAAATTCACAAATAAAATAAAATTAATCAATTAAAATAGAATAACCAATAACCAGATATTTTATTTTTTTCCCCCAGCTCTCATTTTTATATGGGCCAGTTTCGCTCCAAAATAGGCCCACTAAAGAATCTCCGACACCACTCTCTACTTCAGCTACTACGAGAGGGCTAAGGCGGTCGATGAGATTTAGGGTTTACTCAGTTGCTTAATCCCCAGCAAACGTCTCAGTCTCTCCCCTCTTCTCGACGAGATGTATCTGTACAGCTTAACCCTCCAGCAGGCGACGGGAATCATCTGCGCAATCAACGGCAACTTCTCCGGCGGAAAGACGCAGGAGATCGCCGTCGCCCGCGGCAAGATCCTCGATCTCCTCCGTCCCGACGAGAACGGCAAGATCCAGACGATTCACTCCGTGGAAGTCTTCGGCGCCATCAGATCCCTAGCTCAGTTCAGGCTAACCGGCGCTCAGAAGGATTACATCGTCGTGGGGTCTGATTCCGGTAGGATAGTGATCCTGGAGTACAACAAGGAGAAGAACGTGTTCGATAAGGTTCACCAGGAGACGTTCGGGAAGTCCGGGTGCAGGAGGATCGTCCCTGGTCAGTACCTGGCCGTTGATCCCAAGGGAAGGGCGGTGATGGTTGGAGCTTGCGAGAAGCAGAAGCTTGTGTATGTGTTGAATCGAGATACGGCTGCGAGGTTGACGATTTCTTCTCCCTTGGAGGCTCATAAGTCTCATACGATTTGTTACTCTGTCTGTGGTGTGGACTGCGGGTTTGATAATCCGATATTCGCGGCTATTGAGCTTGATTACTCTGAGGCGGATCAGGATCCCACTGGCCAGGCCTCGAGTGAGGCTCAGAAGCATTTGACTTTCTACGAGCTTGACCTGGGGTTGAACCATGTCTCCAGGAAGTGGTCGGAGCCGGTTGATAACGGTGCGAATATGCTTGTTACGGTTCCTGGAGGAGCTGATGGTCCGAGTGGGGTTTTGGTTTGCGCTGAGAATTTCGTTATTTATAAGAACCAGGGTCATCCGGATGTGAGAGCTGTGATTCCTAGGAGAGGTGATTTGCCTGCTGAGAGAGGTGTGCTGGTTGTCTCTGCTGCGATGCACAAGCAGAAGACGACCTTCTTCTTCCTTCTCCAGACTGAGTATGGGGATGTTTTTAAGGTTACGTTGGATCATGATGGGGATCATGTGTCTGAGTTGAAGATCAAGTATTTCGACACGATTCCTGTCGCTGCGTCCATATGTGTGCTGAAGCTGGGGTTTCTTTTCTCTGCTTCGGAGTTTGGTAACCATGGTTTGTATCAGTTTCAGGCGATAGGGGAAGAGCCCGATGTGGAGTCTTCGTCCTCTAATCTGATGGAGACTGAAGAGGGGTTTCAGCCTGTCTTTTTTCAGCCGAGACGGCTTAAGAACCTTGTTAGGATTGACCAAGTCGAGAGTCTGATGCCGCTCATGGACATGAAAATCCTTAACCTTTTTGAGGAAGAAACCCCTCAGATCTTTTCACTCTGTGGACGGGGTCCTCGATCCTCTCTTAGGATACTGAGGCCTGGTTTAGCCATCAGCGAGATGGCCGTCTCTCAGCTTCCGGGTCAGCCGAGTGCGGTGTGGACGGTGAAGAAGAACGTGACTGATGAGTTTGATGCGTATATCGTTGTTTCCTTCACCAATGCTACCCTGGTTCTTTCAATTGGTGAAACAGTTGAAGAAGTCAATGACAGTGGGTTTCTTGATACTACACCTTCCCTGGCTGTCTCTCTGATCGGTGATGATTCGCTCATGCAAGTCCATCCCAATGGAATCCGCCACATAAGGGAAGATGGGCGTATTAATGAATGGAGAACTCCTGGCAAGAGGTCGATTGTTAAAGTTGGGTATAATCGGCTTCAAGTGGTGATTGCGTTGAGTGGGGGAGAGCTAATATATTTTGAGGCAGATATGACTGGTCAGCTGATGGAGGTGGAGAAACATGAAATGTCTGGAGATGTGGCCTGCCTGGACATTGCGCCTGTTCCTGAAGGAAGACAGAGATCTCGCTTTCTTGCTGTGGGATCATATGATAATACTGTGCGCATTCTGTCTCTGGACCCAGATGACTGTCTGCAGATTCTCAGCGTGCAGAGTGTCTCCTCCGCTCCAGAGTCTCTGCTGTTCCTCGAAGTTCAAGCATCGATTGGTGGGGATGATGGTGCTGATCACCCAGCCAGTCTCTTCCTTAACTCTGGTCTGCAGAACGGTGTTCTTTTCAGAACAGTGGTTGATATGGTGACTGGTCAGCTTTCTGATTCTCGTTCTCGGTTCTTGGGGCTGAAGCCACCCAAGTTATTCTCCATTTCTGTGAGAGGTCGTTCTGCGATGCTGTGTTTGTCTAGTCGACCTTGGCTTGGTTATATACATCGGGGACATTTCCACTTGACGCCTCTCTCTTACGAGACTTTGGAATTTGCTGCTCCTTTTTCATCTGATCAGTGTGCTGAAGGTGTTGTCTCTGTTGCCGGGGATGCTCTCAGAATTTTCATGTTTGATCGTCTTGGGGAAACGTTCAACGAAACCATGGTTCCTCTGAGGTACACGCCTAGGAAGTTTGTTGTACATCCCAAGAAGAAGCTGCTGGTTATCGTCGAGAGTGACCAAGGAGCATTCACCGCAGAAGAGCGTGAAGCGGCAAAGAAGGAAAGCTTTGAGGCCGCTGGAGCGGGAGAAAATGGTAATGGCAGTGCAGATCAGATGGAGAATGGTGGGGACGATGAGGATAAGGAAGACCCGCTCTGTGATGAGCAGTATGGTTATCCCAAAGCAGAGTCAGAAAAGTGGGTCTCTTGCATCAGAGTTGTTGACCCTAAGACAGCTGATACAACTTGTCTACTGGAACTTCAGGACAACGAAGCTGCTTACAGTGTTTGCACTGTAAATTTCCATGATAAAGAGTATGGTACTCTGCTGGCTGTTGGCACGGTCAAAGGGATGCAGTTCTGGCCCAAGAAGAATCTAGTGGCTGGGTTCATACATATTTATAGGTTTGTAGAGGAAGGGAGAAAACTTGAGCTGCTTCATAAGACGCAAGTAGAAGGTGTTCCTCTTGCACTATGCCAGTTCCAGGGAAGACTGCTGGCAGGAATCGGACCTGTGCTCAGATTGTATGATTTGGGGAAAAAGAGACTGCTTAGGAAATGTGAAAACAAGCTCTTCCCAAACACCATTATCTCTATCCAAACATACCGTGACCGTATTTACGTTGGTGACATTCAGGAGGTCAGTGCTTCCTTTTTCCCTTTTCATTTTTGGTTCTGGAAGTAGTATACTTGCTTAATGCTGTTGACTTAACCATAAGTGCCTTTCTTTTATTTTTTGTGTGGTGCAGTCATTCCATTACTGCAAGTACAGGCGCGATGAGAATCAGCTATACATATTTGCGGATGACTGCGTGCCGAGATGGCTTACAGCATCGCACCATGTGGATTTCGACACCATGGCGGGTGCAGATAAGTTCGGGAATATCTACTTTGTGCGTTTGCCGCAGGATGTGTCGGAGGAGATTGAAGAAGACCCGACAGGCGGGAAGATCAAGTGGGAGCAAGGAAAGCTGAATGGAGCACCAAACAAAGTGGACGAGATAGTGCAGTTCCATGTCGGGGACGTTGTGACCTGCTTGCAGAAAGCTTCGATGATCCCAGGTGGATCAGAATCCATTATGTATGGAACAGTGATGGGTAGCATCGGAGCATTGCATGCATTCACATCCCGTGATGATGTCGACTTCTTCTCTCATCTAGAGATGCACATGAGGCAGGAGTATCCTCCTCTCTGTGGTAGAGACCATATGGCCTACAGATCTGCCTATTTTCCGGTGAAGGTGCGTATAAACCCCATTGTTCTCCTCCATTATCATATCTTAGTACTGATGATATTTGTTTGAATGACATGTTTTTCTTTGCTGCATCTGCTTTTTTTTTTTGAAACAGGATGTGATTGATGGAGATCTGTGCGAGCAGTTTCCAACACTTCCAATAGATTTGCAGAGAAAAATAGCAGACGAGTTGGATAGAACACCTGCGGAGATTCTCAAGAAGCTTGAAGATGCTAGGAACAAGATCATTTAGTTTGTTTGTTGTAGTGTGCTTTTGTCTAAGTGAGAACTGATGAATGTTTGTTCTTCTTCTATGTGTGCAATTTCCAATTTAGTCATGTATAAACCCACTATTTCAGCTTACAACTTGGGTCTTGGAGTAGCATACACTTGCCCCTATTTGCTATATTTTAGATGTAATCATTCGTTGAAGATGGGATTATGAAAACAATCAGACAGCATACGGTAAACATAGCGTGCTGAAGAACTTCTGTTGAATCAGTAGGATTTTTTTGAGAGTATTAATGAAAGGAAGTGCGTTTTTCACTAACTTTTATGTTATTTACAAATATATTTACGAAATGTTTGTAATACTAAATTTTTCACTAATTTTAATCACAAACATGTGTTACCAAATGGCCACCACACGGTTTTGCTAAACTTGACTCTCTACAATTGGCTATCTAACTCATGAATTCTACATAGAAATCATAATTGTGGTCAGAGTTCACATAAGATTTCATTAGAAGTTTTTTTTTTTTTGTTTTGAGAAAGGGCTTTTAAGATTACATTAGACGTTTACCAAAGAAAATAAGTTTATAGTAATTGTAAATTGGATGGATAATTATTGGGATATGGTTTAAATTGTTCTTATGTTTGATAATGATAGATATACAAGAGCCGCCTATGAAACCTAAGAGGTATACATAAATCTTATGTTAAGCCTTATCCAACATAACCATAATCTAAATGATATCCAAATGTCGACAAAAAGAAAAAAAAAATCGCTGTAAAAAAAAAAAAAATCTGATATCGAAATAATATTTAATCCAAACTAAACCTATTAGCGTTAAAATATTTTTGTAAACATTAGTTTATCATTGAGTTAAAATATACTACTAAACTATCACCGCATTAAAATATATCATTAGATTGTAATTTGTTTTAGTGTAAACAGGCCAAACCAAAACGAATAAACTTAAGCTCCATTTAGTCACATCTGATACTTTTAGCTATATCAAAATGTATGTAATCAAAATATATAAATGTAATACCAATTAAAAAATTACTTTATATACAAATTATAAGTTTTCTATTTGTCCAGAACGAAAGTAATTTAAACCAAAAGCTACAATGAATCAAAAAAATCCGGAATAAATTAAAAATAAAAATTATACTATCTTTTAAAACCAATTAAACCTAAGCTGAAACGAAATTACAAAGAGAGTCCTTGTGAAATAAAAGGGCTCAGAGTTTCCGCAACCACCACCATATTGAATCTTCCATTCAACTTTTTAAGAGTAGGGGACAAAAGCGTTTAACTCCTCCACGTGCTTACACACCCAACACTCGTAATCGTAACTATTGCTACCTACCTCCTCCCTCTCTTCTCTTACATTATTACCATCAAACATTCAAACCTAACCCCAAACTCAAACCATGTCTTCTTCCCACTGTCCGTCACCGTTACCCTCCGTCACCAAACTTCAAGTAGACTGCGTTACTTTTCCACCGTCCGTCATCTCACCGGCCTCATCCAAGCCCCTCTTCCTCGGTGGCGCAGGTTCGAATACGCTTGCTTTTTTTCTTTTTTTTTTTTTCGTTTTAATCTATGATGTTTATTTGTTATATTTCTACGCAGGTGTGCGAGGTTTGGATATCCACGGAAAGTTCGTGATCTTCACCGTCATCGGAGTCTACCTAGATGCCGTCGCCGTCCCGTCACTCTCCGTTAAGTGGAAAGGCAAAACCACAGAGGAGTTAACGGAGTCCGTCCCTTTTTTCCGTGAAATCGTTACAGGTGCTTTACTTACACCACTTACTTAAGTACCACGTCATGTCAATGTGTTTCAATTAAAAGGGGTTCTACTGTTTGACCAATGTTCAAGAGAAAAAGGCTATGTGCTAAGCGGGGTTGACTCCATCCTTTAACACCTAGAAGGCTAGAACGATTAGTTGGGAACTTAGATTGTTAGTCTAATCATTTATAAATTATTATAATATTCTAAGTATTTACCATGATTTATAAATAATATTAATATATTATTTTGTTTTGTTAAATTTTAGATTATAATATTATTAATAATAATAATTTATAAAATAAAAATTATATTACTTATTATTATAATATTATATTTTTCTATGTGGTTTAGAAGGCAATAGCAGGTTTTAGAGGGTCTGGTCACCGTTATTAATTAATTACCTTTTTGTTTAATTCTTAATTAGGTTCGTTTGAGAAGTTTATTAAGGTGACGATGAAACTGCCGTTAACGGGACAGCAATATTCGGAGAAAGTAACAGAGAACTGTGTGGCGATTTGGAAATCGTTAGGTATCTACACACACGCTGAAGCTAAAGCTGTGGAGAGGTTTTTGGAGGTCTTCAAGGACCAAACTTTCCCTCCTGGTGCTTCGATCCTCTTTGCTCTCTCCCCTAACGGCTCTCTCACGGTATATATATACTCACAAAACTTCTTTATAACATTGACTTGCGTTTGCGTTTGCATGTTATATTAGTATGATTTTTTTCTTACATATAAAACAATAGTTTTTGTCATCGTAAATGCAATTGTGACCAACTGTTATTATCTCAACTGGAAAAATACTATACGCAAAGTCTAGAGGTCACATAATCGTGTTTACCTCTTTAGGAGGATCATGTTTTCTTAATTGTCACTTTTTTTTTTAAAAAAAAGAAGAAGATTGTTTACATATAAAAGCTAATGTAGAGATGACGTTTGAAACATGTACATTTGAGTAAAAATTGTGTTTTCAATTTTCATTAAGTTGTTTAGGTGTGGACGAAAGAAACTATTGTAGTACATACGTGATAGCTTTGAAAAAACTTTATGACATCTCTTTGTTGTGAATTAAAATGTTTGCAGATTGCGTTTTCCAAAGACGATAGTATTCCTAAAACCGGAAAAGCCGTGATCGAGAATAAATTGTTGGCAGAGGCAGTTCTTGAATCGATCATAGGAAAGAAGGGTGTGTCTCCTGGGGCTAGGTTGAGTCTTGCCGAGAGATTATCTCACCTGATGAAGGAGAACAAGGTCGAAGAAGATGCAACAAAGACTGATAATCAAGATGAAGCTAACGATCTCTCCCTTGGAGATAAGTTGGCCAAAGAGAACTGATCGTGTGGGAGGTTTTTCTAGCTTGGTCGTCTTTGAGGGCTTTATGTTTCTATATCTAATCATGTTGTTTAGTTCACATCACGTGTTTTTATTTGCTTCTACCCGTAAGAATACTTAAACAATCTCATAAAACTGGATCAAATCAATCAAAACTGAATTATCAGTGATACTGATTCTATAAATTATAAGAAAATCGATTATCTGATGATGAGTAGTTGAAATCAAATTCACTTAGTTACTAAAGACATTATACTTATACTTTAGTATATATCAGATTAGCTAACCACTAAATGTTTATTATATAGGAGATCAAAGTATAATATATTGAATGTTTATGCTCCTATACATGAAGACCAATTAAGAGGGCATACACTATCGAGCCACCATCATCTTAGACAGATAATACTACTCACCATCGTCTACAAGTGAATCCATGCTTAACATTTTAATTTATTGTTACTCAAATTTCTTCATCTATATAAAATTTGTGTTTTTTAATGTTTGAAAACGTATAAACGTAAGTGCTGATGAATCAGGAGTGCAGATGAGATGATTGCAAATATTCACCCTTGCTTCTCATATCCAACTCATCATCTATAATTAAGATTTTGTTTCTTTAATTCATTTGAGATATCTTCATTTTACTAATGATATTTTTAATCATGGAATGTATCGAAGTTAGTAACAAAATTTTAAGAATTTAGGTTATTAAAATACAAAGTTTTCTGATATATTTACTAGTTTTAAGTTTTTTTTTTTTGCCTAAAAACAGTTATAGGATTAGTGCGATGAGCTGGGCATGTGTTGATATAAATCTTGTTTTGATTTGGCATACGGATCCTCAGGTTGGTCAATGGTTAGCCTAAAGAAAAAAAAAGAATTGGATATATTCAGTCCGAAAAAACGATTTGGCCAAAACCTTGAATTAATATCTATGATAAACTTATTATGAGATTGATGATTACAAAAGACCTTTGTGATACAGTGATACTTAATTTCATAATATGTGAACATGCGAGAAGGATTCACAAGAACAATAACTAAATAAATTGATCTTTCCGTATATTTTTTATGTAACCTCACGGAAAATGACAACTCCATATAAACAATATTTATCATCTCCTACTACGTGAGTGCATGGTGATTACTATTCAGAATGAGTTACTACTTTGGAATGGTCTTGGGCAAAATAGAAACATGGAATGGGTATATATCTCGTTGAAAAACAACCACAAATCGATGGTTTTTGTTCGAAATAAATTGAAAGATGATACGTGTGATTTAATATTATAGATATTCTATATTGAAGAACAATGCGTTTTCATTATTAAAATGTAGTAGTAATTTGTCGATTTTAAATTGAAAATGTTTCTCTTGCAATATATTTGTATAATTTGATTACACAAAGTGTAAAACCATAATGAGTTTTGTACTTAGTCTGGAAAATTGAAAATGAATTTCTTTTTTTTATTAATTTGATTAATTTACACTTATCCAAAACCAGAGTGAAAATTTTTTTTATGAACATCCCTTGTATATCTTTGGAATGTTAGTGAGGAGTGTCAACCTTCTTTTCTTATGCACTTAAATCTTGGACTCCATTCCTTTACAAAACAGCGATTGCAAAATCTTCTTAAGTCTCAAACTTGATGGGGGATTTTGCAGCCTTATGGTCAGCATCTTTAGCACCTCTACTTGAAGCACGTTAGATGGACAGACTTGCTGTTGCTCCGTCAAGAATATCCTGGTAGAAGTCTTTTTAAATCCTTGCAATGGCTTGAACAATGGAACATTGGCATGTCATTGACACCCCTCCTCAACTTTCGTATTGCTTCTGGTTTCATGGTCAAATCTTGTGTCCTACACACTATAACAACTCAATTTAGGGATTAGTAACACCAGCACAGGACCAAAATTTGAAATAACATCAAGCATGGTCACTAATACCTCAACAACAATGTTATGGACAAAAACAAACCAATCATCAAGACTTATTCAGCAAACATTTCTCTGAACACTAAGCAACACCACTCGTCAAGACAAAGCATCAATGCATAAGAAATATTAACAACATTAGAATAGTAGCTAGGCCAACATTTTTAGACACTTTATAACCATCCTAAGGTATCAACTAGACAACTTAAACAATAGACTGAAATGTACACAATGCTCTTAAAGGAAGGAGAGCAATCTTACTAGCAAGGAACCTGAGTTGATTCCCATTTCGAAATTCCTAAGTCGAACTTGCTTGGTTTGAGATGTGGATTCAATATCCAACACCTCTATTTGGAGTTCCATTCCTTATTGCAATGCTCACACTTTAATCCATTTTGTTGTGAACGGCCACGAATTAGGTTAGAAGAAAGCAGAGAACAAAACGTATTGAGGCAAATATCCGTTTTAGGGTTTCTTATTATTTATGTGAATTATAATAATTTACAAACCCTTAGACCCATATTTATACAAGCCTCAAAACCCGATTTCCTTTTCCCTCTAGGAATACATACTTATCTAGAAAAAGTAAATTTTCCTAAACCGAAAAGGTGTACCGTACAGCGGGGGCCTGCGGCCCCCGCACCCCCCAGATGTCAACCTTGATAGCAAGTTTGTCTTCCTAGCTCCTACGACGTCCGACCCACGAGTGCTGGGCTTTTACTAGTGCTCAGAGATTTAAGACACACAGGATGCAACACATTCCTTATTTGCTACAGCTTTGTTAGCCAGAATAAGTCTTTCTTCCGTTCAAACAATTCATGTGCCCCTTGATTTTTTGGATTTGGGAACATACTTCGTCGTGGAAGCCCCCTTGGTCCAGTGGTTTGACTAAGGATTCATTAATGCTTCTACACCAGGAGGTCTGGGTTTCGAGCCCCAAAGAAAGCGGAATTATGCAAATTAAGGGAGAAAAGGCTTAGAAGAGATCTGCATCATGGCGCAAGGAGTGCCGGTCAAGCGAAGATCTATAGGGCGACTCAGGTGATGCAGTCAGACGGGAATCCTCATAAGACAGGTAGAATTGTCGGCTGCAGAATCGTCTGTAATATTTCTCATAGTTTGTGATAGCATAATCATCCAGCGTTAAAAAAAAAAAAAAGAACATACTTCGTCAAGAGTGGCAAATTGTATGACTTCAGTATATGCTTCACCAAGTCATTAAATGCCGGATTTAGAGTTGCTCTTGCATTTAATTGAGGATTGATGGGTCGGTTGTGGTTAGTCTCATCATATCAAGCTCAGTTCATAAGGACCTGAAATTTTTGAAGTGGTCATCGAATTCCATCTCTTCTTGGCTGAGGTTTTTGATGGCCTTCTTGACCTCATACACTCGTCTTAAGTTGGAAGAGTTCCCTTAGACCATGTGGAGAGTTTCCTAAAGCTTCTTAGCACTCTCGCAGAAGAAGTAAGCCTCTATGATGGATGCTTCAAGGAGCTTTGGATGATGAACAAAACCATGAGGCCTTCTTGATGTCATTTGATTTCATCCACAAGTTTTGGTTCACTTTGCGTTAGAGCTTCACTTGAACCGCCTTGTTTTTAAGTTTTCATTAGTTTAAATTTAATAAAAAATTATTTAATTTAAAATCGATACAGCCTGATAAAAAACTTTAAAACCCGTCATTTAACATGTGATCCGACACTGGTTAATCCGGTAATAACTCATAAAAACTGATAAATTTCTAAAAAATGATTAAACTTCTTATATATTTTAAATATTAGAATCTAATGAAAATAATACTATGTTATTTGAAGAAAATGGTAATAAAAACAAAATTTATTGATATAACAATATTATTTTATTTTGTTATTAATAATTTATTATAAATTTGTGTTATTATTTACTTTAGATCTAAAATTACTTTTATTATAATTTTTATTTAGTTATTTGTTATCTTAACTTTTAACCAAAGTTCTAATTTAGTATTAAAATAGTTAAAAAAATTATTTTCATGGTAGATCAAAATTGAAATTAAAATAAATTTTAAATTATTTAATTATATTTTGTAAATAATATATGATTTTTTTATATTATCATATAGTTTTCAATAGTCAATATATGCTGTTCAACCACAGTCGACCTATTGATTCGGTGAGTTAACTAGTAATCCGATTTAGTGTCTGAACTAGGTTAAAAGAAATTGGATATAACCGTTCAAAATGTGTTTAAAACTATTTTATTTTTGGACAAAAGGAACCAGTTGTCACTCTCTTGATTATCATCATTTCTATCGTCATATCCAATGCAAACACTCCAAATATCAATTGGTATATGTGAGCTATATAGTCTGTGAGTTGTATCATCAGTTTTGGAAATGAGTCATATTTCGAAAACAGTATTTTAAAAGAGTCATGAGTTTTTCATTTAAGCAAATATTTGGTTGATAAAGTAGACTGGAAATGGTGGGTCAGATTTAAATGCTAACGCTAAAATGCATTTTCTTCCAACTGAAGCGTTATCACTAATATACAGCACGCACGTGCTTCACGATTTTGATGTCGATTGGTACTCCCCTCGAGCCGTGAATACCGAGAGCAAATATTATCCAAACACCAGCAGTATAATGTAAGATATTTTTCTATATGGTTGTCTACTTGTCTTACTCTCGCACGCTCTTGGACCAAAACAAATGTTTTGCTTGTTTCTTGAGATTTTAGATGTGAGATTTAATTAATCTATATTTCTACCCTAAATTTTATCGCCATAATTTTATTTATTTGTTAAAATTAATCAAAAAACTTAGACCAAAACTCATATATCTTTCAGTCGAACATATTTATCTCCTCCATCGTAAACGGATATGAAACTAAGAGCACTTACAATAGTGATTTTTAATAGTTTTTATCATTTTTTTTACGAAAAAGGGTTAAATTTGGGTCTATAAAGACACAGACCTAATCTCCGGGTAGGAGGTGCAGTCCACGGATGAACTATTTCCCGGTTATTCAAATGGATCGTAAGCATAAACCCATATCCGCGTGGCCACATGTAAAACTAATAATCTCGCACTACAGGAGAGTCGATCCTTGAACTAGACCAATAGGATAACTACTCCTCTAGTAGAAACAACTAGACCACCATAGTTTAGTTTTTATCATCTTAACAATAAAGAAAAATAATAAACACAAGATAAAGAGTGCAAGAGCGTTATTAGTGGTGAGAAATTCAAGTCATATCTCACCAATATAAAAGTAATATTATTAATAGGTCATTACATAGATTTGAGATATTTCCATGTTAATCAAAAAATAAAGTGTTGACAAAAAAAATAAAAAAATAAAGTACTATTCTAAATACATTTTTGTTATTCAATAAAAATTATAATCTTGAAAATATGTAGACTTTGGTACAATGTTTTCTCTCTTTTTTGTTAGAATATATTTTTTTTTTTGAAACTTAGCTTTGTTAGAATATTTTCAATGGGGAAATCTTCCCAAAACTCTTACAATAATATAATAATATCAGTATTTTAAATAAATAAATTTTAAATAAAAGTATAATTTGACCACTCATTATATGTAGAATCATGTTCTCAATTTTTTTTTATGTCTGTCTCTTATTTTCAGTTATCCCACTTTCCCTTTTTAATTTATATTTTAATGATGAGAGTTTTAAATGAGAACATATCTATGCGCTTATCCTTGAAGCATTCTGAATGAGAGATTTTAGTTTCGAGGTTCTAAAAGTACATATATATATATATGTATGTATATATGTATATATTATATATATGTATGAATTGCGGGTTTTAAAGCACGAGAAACTCAATCCAAATATTTGATTTCAGATATTTTAGGTTGAAATTCTTATAAAATTTAAAACCTACAATTATATATACACATATAATTTTAATATATATATATATATATATATAGAATCTTGGAATTAGAATCTCCCATTTGACGTGCTCATAGAGCATCAATGATATTTTACCACCAATGATGCTCTATGAACACATCAAATGGGAGATTCTATATATGTTTGTATTTTTTTAAATGAATATATATGGCATCATGTTATATGTTGTTTTTATTTAATTTTTTCACAATATATAACACGACGCCATATGTATTCACCGTCTCTTATAAAGAGGAGGAGTCTCTTCCCATCGGACTTTTCTTGTTCTCTTTCCTCTTCAATCCTTTTTCTTTATTTCTTATTAAATTTTTAATATTTTTTAATTGGATAATGTGAGGGATTTTTGCTGCAAGTGCCCTTAAACTTTTAGTTTGAGAGACTCAGAGACCCATCTCTTTCTCTCTCCTTGTTTCTTCATTTTTTTGAAAAAAAATTAGTAGTGAAAACTTCATTGAAATATTCTAACGAGAATGTTCTACAGATCTTTATCGAGAGACTTTGCTAAATTTCGGAGAAACTTTATCTCCAATGCTACTGTTCCTAACTGTTTTGAGGGATTTACGGCTCTTCCTTCAAAAGGCACTTCTCCTATCAATACTAACGGTGCTTCTTCAAGCCAAACTTTTTCTCCTCCACCCCGATCTGTTAAAAATCAAGCCCCCATCCCTCTTAAATCCAGTAAAACTCAAACCCCTTCCCAATTCCAAGCCCCGTCGAACCAAACCACTTCCTCCGCCCCTCTACCAAAACCCTCTTCTTCAACCCAACCTGCACCTCAAAAAACCACCTCTAACCATTCTTCTCCTCAAACCTGGGCTGATAAAGCCAAACATATTGCGGACCTTTCTTTGAAGCGGCTTGCTCAAACTTCTATCTCAGATTCAGGAATCCCAGAAGTCACTGTCCCGGACGAAGTATTCGAGAGAGGTGCTTCTCTTCATAAAGATTTTGTGGTAGGGACTTTCTTCGCTCGAATGCCCTCATACAAAGCCATAGAGAATGTTCTCAATTTTCTATGGGGAAAAGGAGTGAAGCTAGAAATTCATACCAACAAACTAGAGCGCTTCATGATTGTCAGGATCCCAAACGAATATATTCGAAAGAAGGTCTTGGAAAAGCGTCTCTGGTATGTTGGCTCTGCGATGTTTCATGTATGCCCCTGGTCTGCTACCAATTCTCCTACTACTCCAGAGCTCAGCTCCATCCCTCTCTGGGCTCATCTCAAAGGTGTACCTCTAGACCTGAGACATCTTGAAGGACTCAGTTTCGCAGCTGGCCTTGTCGGTGAGCCAAAAGAAACAGATGAGTACACTAAGAACCTAACAAACATTGATGTTGCACATGTCAAAGTTGATGCTGACCTCACTTCGGCGCTCCCATCTCTTGTCCATCTGAAACGCCAAAATGGAGAAATAATTCCAGTCCAAGTGGAGTACCCTTGGGTCCCCCCATCATGCTCTCTCTGCAATCAAATGGGACATATCCTCAAGGACTGCTTACGCTCTTCTCCTGCTTGGGTCCCAACAGGAAAAACTACAACAGATAATGAGAAGCAACCCAACAACACAAAAGATGATAGTACAGCAACAACTAACCCGAATTCAGACGAACAAGTCACTAAAGAAACTACGGCTGATCAAATACCTGCTTCGGAGGTCGTCTCTTTTTCCTTCTCAGGATGCCCCACCCCTAATTCCTCTTCCTCCTTCCCTGTTTCCCATCCCCCAGCCCTCTCAAACCCTTTTGCTATCTCTCCTGATCCCATCCCCGCTGCCCTGCCTCCCGAACCTCTTAAATCCGCTGCCCTTATTGTTGCCTCTTCTCCAGCTAGAAAACCTGTTTTTCCTTCCAGAAACAAACTTTCCCTCAAACGACCATTTATCTCTCCCTCTCACCAATCTTTACTAGCCTTTAACCCTTTAGCCATCCTAAACAACTCCCCTAAAAAATCAATTAAACTATCCATAGAAGAAGACCAAAACCACCCTCCCATTCCTCCTGACTTATCTTCTTCTTCCCAATCTTTTGATACCAATCCTAGTGTAGGTCCTCTCCTTCTTGAAGGAGTGTCTCCTGCAACTTCTCTATGAGTACTAAGACTTTTTTTTTGGAATGCTCGAGGATTAAACGAACCGAGCAAGCACAGCCCGCTATGCCAATGGCTTTTGTTGCACAAACCAATTTTTGGGGCTCTTCTAGAGACGCACATAAAGGAACCACAACTCAATCATGTTATGTCCAAAGCCTGCAAGGACTGGAACTTCACAAGCAACCATGCCTCAGACCCGGATGGCAGGATCATTCTTATTTGGAAAAATCCTGCGAATATCAAGGTTATAGCTCAGTCAAGGCAGAGTATGACGTGTGAAGTTGATTTTTCCAATGGCCATAAGATCTATCTTACAGCTGTTTATGCCTCTAACGGAAATGAAGAGAGACAGGATTTGTGGGTTGAATTAATCAATCTGCACCAATCTCTACAACTATAATCAGCTCCTTGGATCCTCGGGGGGGACTTCAATCAGATAATTCACCCGGCTGAGCACTCCTCGATGTCAGTAAACAGTCTCACTCCTCCTATGCTCGCCTTTCATAATGTTTTACATCAACTGGAGGTGTTTGATTTGAGATATACTGGTCCGCTTCATACCTGGAGTAATAAGAGCCCTTCCAACCCGATTGCTGAGAAGCTGGATAGACTCCTAGCCAACCATCCCTGGATTACCCATTACCCTAATTGCCATGCATCCTTCCTCCCACCAGATTTCTCTGACCACACACCCTGCCTTCTTGACCTCAATATCCCTCTACCGATGGCTGGAACCAGACCTTTCAAATTCTATAACTACCTAACCAAGCACCATAGATTTACCCAAACCATTGAGGCTGCATGGGAACAGGCCGGAGGCTTTGCGTCTAATCTCTCATCTCTATGCTATAAATTCAGAAAAATAAATGGAGCTCTAAAATTATTAAACAGGTCAAATTTCTCAAATATTCAAGAGAGAGTAAGAGAGACTAACTGTTTGCTTCAAGTGGTGCAGGTACAAGCTCTCAATGACCCATCCCCAGAAATCTTCCAGCAAGAGAAGGAGCTCTATGATAAGTGGTGCTTCCTGAGAACCATTGAGGAGTCAAACTTTAAGCAAAAATCAAGAGTTAACTGGTTAAAGGAAGGCGATTTGAACACTACTTACTTTCACAGGCTAGTCCAAATGCGAGCGTCATTCAACTCAATCAGATCCTTCACGCTCCAATCAGGAGGAATTATCACTGATCCAATTGCTATGGGCCTCCATGCTATCAGTCACTTCCAAGCCATCCTTGCTCCGGTTTCTCTGCCCTTCCTATCGTGTCCTCTAGCTTGGTTCCAAAGCACTCTCACCTATCGATGCCCCTTGCAGATTGCTCAGGAAATGATCAAGTTACCAGATGCAGCGGAGATTAAGAGAGTCCTCATGAAGCTGAACAGCAACAAATCACCGGGTCCGGATGGGCTCACATCAGGGTTCTTCAAAGCATCTTGGTCAGTCGTAGGGCCTGAAGTGCTCTGCTCCATCTCTACCTTCTTCGTAAATGGTTTCATGCCCTCCGCTACAAAGGCTACAATTTTTACATTGGTCCCTAAACGTCCAGGAGCTTCATCAATCAGTGATTTCAGACCCATATCATGCTGTAATACCGTCTACAAGTGCATATCTAAGATGCTGGTCCATCGTCTGAAACCAATTTTGACAGACCTAGTGCTACCAAACCAGACAGCGTTCGTCCAAGGGCGTTTGTTGGTGGAGAATACAGTGCTAGCAGCGGAGGTGGTAAACGGGTACCACAGGAACAGAGGGCCCAAGCGCATAGCCATCAAAGTCGACATAGCCAAAGCATTTGATACGATAAGCTGGAACTTTATCTTCACGTGCTTATACAGCATTGGTCTCCCTAATCTATACATCCGGTGGCTACAAGCTTGCGTGTGTACTCCTAATTTCACAGTGGAATTCAACGGAACGGTACAAGGGTATTTCAAAAGTAGCAGAGGTCTTCGCCAGGGAGATCCCCTCTCGCCGTACCTGTTCGTCATAGCTATGAATTACTTATTGTATTTGTTGAATAAAGGAGCAGAAGAGGGGAAATTTGGTTACCACCACCGATGCAGGGAGACTAAATTGACGCACCTTTGTTTTGCTGACGATTTGATGATCTTCACTGATGGTACTTCTCAATCGGTCGAGGGAGTTCTGGAAGTACTCAAGGAGTTCGAGACAAGATCTGGACTAGGTGTTAGCATAACAAAAACTTGCTTCTTCTCCGCGGATTATCACAGCAAGAAATTGATCACATCCAGCAAACAAGTGAGCTATCTCATGGCACGCTGCCTATTATCATGAGTACCTCATGCGGAAGCTCTCAATGGCTAACTGTGAGCCTCTAATCTCAAGTGTGAAACGAAAGCTTAGCTCCTAAGTGCAAGAACTTTATCTTTCAGGTATGCTTCTCCTTATTGTCATCTCCTATCAAATTTAGCTCCACATTCACTTTAAAATGCTATCAAAACAAATAATCTGCCTGTGGAGCTTATCTTAAACAATAACTTCATCGCCCCATTAGAGCATGTTTAATGAAGAGTTCTTAAAGTGAGATTTTTAACGGAATATAAGAAACCATTTCTTAATTTTTAACTAAAAAAGCTATAGAAGTGAACATAAATTCGTAATCTGATAACTAACTTTCTTTGATTTAGTACGTTCGTTATAAAACATTATCTTCAAAATACACTTATACACCGTTATACTGTTACACACTAGCTAAATAAAATAATATTTATAATTTTTATTAAATTGTTTTATAATATTAAAATATATATAAATATATACCATTATCTACATGACTTAATATACTAATAAAATTGACTTTTGAGGCTCAGAAAGTGTCCACATAATAAAAATTCATTATTCTCAAAGATGCCACGTGACATTATTACTAAAAAATAAACACTAAAAATAAGTAAATATACAATAGAAAGAAAAATAGATAATAAGTAAATATACCATATAAGAAATAGAAATATTACATTAAACATATATCTAGAAATATATAATAAAATAAATAATAAAGTAAATACTCCCTCTGTTTCACAAAGTTACATATTTTAGAAAAATTTGTTTCAAAACATACATATTTTGTATTTTCAATGCATATTTTATCAAGTTTTAATGATTAATTACAAATTTCAAAAAACTTAATTGCACTTATTAGATTCTTATTGGCTTAAAATTATAGGAAAAAGATGAGCACAAAAAATTATACATTTATTATGTGTTTTATTAATATGTATGAAAAATCTAGAATATGTATATTTGTGAAACAGAGAGAGTATACAATATAAAGAAAAAATAATAAATAAATATAACATATAAGAAAAAATATTACATTAAATATCTATCTGAAAAATGTATAATAAAATATCTTTTGTGTTCACCACCTTATTTCATGAATCCAGTTGTAGGCATCAAAATGAAGCTTTCCATTCTTGATCACCTCTATAGCTTTTTTACAGTCACTCTCAATAATTATTTTCCTATAACCCTTTATCCAACAATGCTGCATTGCCATCATGATTCCTTGTAGTTTACTTTCAAACGCATTTTGTACTATCATTCCTATCGCTTGAACCACTTCTTTATATCCACCATGCTCATCTCTTAAAATCCAACCGGCTCGTGCTGGAATTGTAGCATTTTAAAAACTCTCATCCACATTACATTTAAGCTTGCCTTAACTTGGTCTTTTCCAACTTGTATGTGCTCTATTCCTTAC
The DNA here is from genome assembly GCA_016432835.1 of Brassica nigra. Lineage (NCBI taxonomy): Eukaryota > Viridiplantae > Streptophyta > Magnoliopsida > Brassicales > Brassicaceae > Brassica > Brassica nigra. The sequence goes on along the minus strand of CM028246.1, from coordinate 6,807,000 downwards.
TTTCTGATCGAAGGTGAAAATTTCCTTTATCTGTCTCAATAGTCTTCCATTCTTGTGCATCCATTTGTGCATACTGAATAACATTCTTCCAGTTGATTTGTTTATTTTGAAATATCAGTATGTTTCGACTTTTCCATATTTGCCATAATATCCAAATTGTTCTGTCTTGTAGATGAACCAATCTTGAAGACGTGCAACAATCCAAACATGTAGTTATCTTATCCTCTAAAGTTGATATCGAACTATTTATGATATTATTAGAAATACATGATCCCCTCCACATTCTCTTTGCGTAAGGACATTCAAAGAATAGATGATCCTCTGTTTCATCGTCAATTACACATCTCAGAGAGGTTGCATCTTGACTTATATGTCTTCTCTTGAGATCTGCCCATGTTGCTAAACATCTTGAGCTTATCTTCCAAACAAAATGTTGGAGTTTCAGAGGCAGCTTTGTTTTCCAAATTTTCCGCTTCATCTCTGGATTACCAAGAGTTGGAGTTATGGGTACCGCTATGGGCATATGTGTGGCTAGCCAGTACCCTGATTTAACAGAGTAGATATCATCTTCATTATAATGCCATCCAATTAAATCTTGTTGCGCAGAGGAAGTGATTTTGATACGCAATATCTGTTCTACATCTTCCTCAACAAAGAGTTCTCTTAGTTTATTTCGTCCCATCTGTTTCTATTTGTAGAAAATAACTGATATACTTTATATGCACTATCCATATCACCAAGAGGCCTAGGAGATCGTGGTGGGTGGTCAGGGATCCATGGATCTGTCCATGTTTGAATCATAGTGCCATCTCCAATAATATATCGTAGTCCTTTTTTATCAGCTCTTCCCATACAGTATCGATTTCCAGGCATATGAAGACTTTCTCTTTTGGACAGCCTCAAGAATACAACAGTCAGGGAAATATTGAGCTTTAAGAACTCTTGCCATTAAGCATGATGGGTTTTGTAAGATCCTCCAAACTTGTTTACCCAATAGTGCCTGATTGAACATTTATAGGTCTTTAAAACCAAGACCTCCTTCTCTCTTTGGCGTACAAACTCTCTTCCATGCATACCAATGTAGTCCTCTCTTTTCACCAGAGCTCCACCAAAAGTGGGCAAGAATACTATTTATTTCTTCACAGACCTCCTGAGGAAGTTTAAATACTCCCATTGAATAAATTGGCATTGCTTGCGCTATAGCTTTCAAGAGTGTTTCCTTACCTCCTAAGGATAGATATCGTTGGTTGCACCCTTGTGTAACAGCCTTAACTTTTTCAATGATAGCCGCAAACATATCACTCTTTCTATTACCAATCTGCTCAGGTAATCCCAAATATTTTCCAATCCCACCTTCATTATGTATTCCCAATACATTCCTTATTTGAGTTCTGATTAGAGCTCGAACTTTTGATCCAAAGATAATTGAGGACTTACATAGATTTATAGCTTGTCCAGAGATTCGTATTTCTCAAAAGTTTTCTTTAACTTCTTGCTGTCTTCATATTTGCCAATGAGAAAAACAGAGAGTCGTCAGCAAATGATAGATGATTGACTGGTGGAGCTCTTATTGCAACCTTGATCCCTAGCAGAGATCGATTTGTCATTGCTTTATTCATCATGTGTGATAATACTTCGGCACATAGTATGAAGAGATAAGGAGACAATGAATCTCCTTGTCTGATACCCCGTTGCGGGACAATATTTCCTTCTGATGTTGCATTAACCAAGACTGAGTAGCTAATTGTAGTCACACAGCTCATAATCTATTGTATCCAACGTCTACTAAATCACATATAGTGTATTGTTTTTTTCAAGAATTGCTATTCTAATCTATCATATGCCTTTGTAATATCCGTTTTAACAGCCATGTAAGATGTTGCTTGTCTTGTTCTTGACTTCAGACTGTGAAAGATCACATGTGCTATGACAATATTATCAGATATCACTCGCCCTGGTATGAACGCGTTTTGGTTTTCAGAGATAATGTTGCTCAGATATCTTAATCAATACCATTAAAAGGGGATCAGTCCCAAATTATACCCTTAATGAAAATTTAAAATTTTCCAAAATTGTCCTTAATGATATGACTAACTAAAAAAATTAATTAATGGCATTAGTGTCTTTTGGTTTATTGGGCCTATAATACATTTAAATGGACTTGATTTCCTACAACAATAGATTTAGATGGGTTATGTTTTTATATAATCCATTTCATAGTCCATGAACGTTTTTTTATAATAACTATAAATTAAAGTCTGCAATAATTTTTAAAAGTAATATTAGAGATTGAAATTTTGTAACTAAATGATTCTACGACTTAATCAAAAAAAATATTGGACCACTTTATATGTTTAGAAATATTTTATGGAATTAATAATTGTTAAATATAAATTATTATCCAAGTACGAATTTCAGGTACAACCATTGTTTAACTTATTTAGAAACATAAAACGGGTTGACAAAAAAAACATAAAACGGTTGTGTGAAGCATTGCAAATTTCGTCATATTATACACATTATAACTAACCCGCATAATTGAAACTTGATCATGTCACGGTTTATATAATCAAAGCGAAGAATCATCAACTTTTATATAGAAAAAATAACAAAATAGTACCCGCGCTTTTTAAAGCGTGGATCAAAAATCTAGTATTGCATTTATAAAGACAAAACAGTACTTAATCGGACTCAAGAAAATTCTAAAATAAAATTTGAGTATACGAAATACTCTGAATGCTAATTTAAGACCAGATGGCAACAAAACATATATAACAACCAATTTTCTCATTGTTATTTTTCTTTCTTTTATGCATTAACTAGGGGCGTGTCCGCGCTTCGCGCGGAATATTGTTTCATTTTTGTTAAGTATAATTTTTTTGGATGATATATTATATGGTCGTTTTTATTTTGTTAAGACTATTATTTTGTGTTTTTATTGTGTACGTTAATATATTATGTGTTTTTTTTTTAACAATATATTATTGTGTGTATCTTGTTTATGGTGAAGTGAGCATTTAATGTAAAGTATATTGAATTTTAATAACTTTGCATTTAGGTATTTATTGGTTCTAAGATTTACGATTTCAGTGTCAAAGTTGTATTTTATTTTTTTAATTTTTGAACATTATTCTTTTAAGATTTTTTTGTCCTTTCAAAATATTTTGACATTGAACCATGACCAACTATGTATTTTGTTTACCTTTCCGGTATGCGGTGCTCCTTACCATCACTGGAAAAAGACTCACCTATGTATTTGTTGTAGATAAGGTTTATGAGTTCCCAGTTGTACGATTGTTTCTCACGACATTGTTCCGGTCAATATTAGTTGCTCCTCTTCTTCCTTAGATTTTGGTTGATGTTAGGGACTGCATCTCCTTGGGTTGGGTCAAAGTTAGTAGTCTTTGATGTTGTCTTCCTCATCGTTTGCTTATCGTCGATAGCTTATGCGCGTCTTGGTTTTCAAGATCTAGTTTTTAGTGATCTGACTTCTATGCTCTCTTTCATAGTTTGAGGACGGTTCTACGGTATGCTGATTTCATTTTGTCTCCCCTTTCTTTTATGTTCTCTCATCTTATTACAACTTTCATCGTTGTTCCCGTCTCTGGTGGCTCTCCCTTTCGCCATATTTGCCACTCCAGATTTTGATAGCGTTTTGCTCTGTGTATGCTCTGTAGACTTGGAAGGTTATTTCTGGTCTTAAGCTTGGCTCTGGTTTCTCGGTGATTGCCTTCTATTCTCCCTTCCTTAGGTTGTTTCTCTTCTTCCCCTGCTTCACTTGGTATAGGTGTGCGGAGTTAGTTTCTTGGAGCTTTTGTCTCTTTTATCCAGAGCTTTGTGGTTCTTCGCTGGCATGAGCGCCTTGTATGTGCTTCTCTAGTTTATGAGGTGTTTCTTACCTCTTAACTTGTGGTTGTGCTTCTGGTGCTTTAGGCATGTGTCTTCCTGCTTCGTGGTGACTTTGGCCTTTCGATGATTATTCTTCTTCTGATCCACTTTTTTGGATGGTGCTTGATCGCGTTCCTTTGTGTTCGAGAGATTGTTTTGTCTTAGATTTTATCTTTCTACCATTTTCTTACCTCTGTCTATTCCTGTCAAGATACTCTATGATAACGTGAGGTAAGTTAGTCTTCGTTCTTGATCTCTTTTAGCTCTGGAATTTTATTGAGTAATTATTACTATGGCATTTTGATTACTGAAAAATATTTTTATTGTATGTTGACACTTTGGTTTTTGTTTGCTATTTGTAATGCACCAAAAATTAGTTTTTTCAAATATTTTTTTGTACATATAAAGTTATAGGTTTTTACATTTATATCGGATTCGATGATAAAAAAATTCAGTTTGAAGATTTTAATCAAATAAAAAATAAAGATACAATTATTTAGATAATTGCTAGACCTTTTCCTTTGAAAAAAAAATCATTGATCATCTAAATCTTTGGAATTATGATAGCTTTTAATCTAGAGATACAAAAAGATGGAAGATTTTATATAACACCTAATGTTTTTGATCATTTTAATGCTTTGAATTGTATTTAAGAGTTATTTGTAAGGCATTAAGGGTTAGGATCACGACTTAAAAAATCAGGGATCAATTCAAGAAGATAAATGCATAACTATAAAATATTGGACCAAATTATAATATTATAAAAGAAGAATGATTTAAAATGTAAAAGAAAAAAACTAAAGGGGACACGTATCGTAAAATCCTCCAGGTGAGAAGAAGAGAGAAAAGTATCTTTATATATATATATATATATATATATAGATTGTTATTTTACCGTCTCGTATAGTTTCTTAGTTCTATTTATAAAGACGTGTTTCTTATTTCTTCTTTATTTTATTTATTTTGAAATTAATATTTTACATAAAATTAAGAAATAAGTTCTCTCTTTTCCTTTTAAATAGGAAAGAGAGAGTGTGCTATGTTCATACCCAAAAAGAAAAAAAAAAACTGAACTATTGTTTTGGCTCCCGGAGAGAAGGTTACTGAGATTCTTACAAGTGAGTTCACAATTTCATAAGTTGAGAAAATAGTGGTTCTACATTTCTACAATTTTATAATGATTCATGATCTTAAGAATACGTTAATAAACTAATATATCAATCTTGACTAACAGATATAGAAACAAATCCCCATATATATGATTTTCGAGTGCATCTTACATAATTTTAACTAATAAGTTTGTATTTGTCTACAGAATACTGAATCCAGATTCCATAAGCATTTTTATAGGAATATATACATTTATGGTTTTCTCAGGGTTTCCATTTGTACAGTGATGCTTCGCTGTTAGCTTCATCTCCACGAATACACCGTTAACTGACGTCAAAACAAAAACAAAAAAACACACGCCGTTAAATTCGCCTTAAGATGCCTCGTGTTTCAGCTACATCCCAAGAAATCTCCCCCCACGGCGGCAACGAGTCACCGACACTAGGCGAACTGATGAAACATTTCGACGACGGTGACCGGAAAAAATATTCCGGCGAAGAAGCTTCGTTTCAACACATACTTGAACTCCCTTCCCCTGAACTACGACCCGTGCCGTATCTCCTGTCCTTCAACAATCTCAGCTACGACGTCAAAGTTCGCCGGCGGTTTAGTTTCTCCTTGTCGGCTCCGGTGAAAACTCTGCTTGACGATGTCTCCGGCGAAGCTTGCAACGGCGATATCCTCGCCGTTCTCGGAGCAAGCGGAGCTGGAAAATCCACCTTGATCGACGCTTTGGCGGGAAGAGTGAGTAACTTGAGAGGCACGGTAACTCTAAACGGAGAGAAGATTCTACAAACTCGTTTGCTAAAAGTGATATCAGCGTACGTGATGCAAGACGACCTCTTGTTCCCGATGCTCACCGTCAGAGAAACTCTAATGTTCGCTTCGGAGTTTCGCCTCCCAAGAAGCTTATCCAAGTCCAAGAAAACAGAGCGCGTTGAAACCCTAATCGACCAGTTAGGGCTCAGAAACGCGGCGAATACGATAATAGGAGACGAAGGACACCGTGGAGTCTCCGGGGGAGAGCGGCGGCGCGTTTCGATCGGGATCGATATTATCCATGATCCTATCGTCTTGTTCCTCGATGAACCTACTTCAGGGTTGGACTCCACCAATGCGTTTATGGTGGTGCAGGTAGAACAGCCGGATGAAACATTCGTCTTATCCTCCAAATTTACCATATTTTAAAATCAAGATTAACGTAAAAATGTTATATGATCCCTCCCGTCCTGGGTGCAGGTTCTTAGACGTATCGCCCGGAGTGGCAGTATTGTAATTATGTCGATACATCAACCTAGCGCTCGAGTCATAGACTTGCTTGACCGTCTTATCATATTGTCTCGTGGCAAGAGTGTGTTCAATGGATCTCCGACAAGTCTTCCCACATTCTTGTCGGATTTCGGACATCCAGTTCCGGAGAAAGAGAACATAACCGAGTTCACACTTGACCTAGTTCGAAATCTCGAAAGATCTACCGAAGGAACAAGAGAGTTAGTAGAGTTCAACGAGAAGTGGCAACATAACCAGTCAGCTCGAGCCACGCCAGCGACCACACCTTACCAAGCCTTGTCTTTAAAAGAATCCATTACCGCAAGTGTTTCAAGAGGCAAACTCGTCTCCGGCTCGACCAGTTCCAACCCCATCTCCATGGAGTCAGTATCTTCATACGCAAACTCTCCGCTGGTCGAGACTCTCATCTTAGCCAAACGGTACATGAAAAACTGGATGCGGACACCTGAGCTCATGGGAACAAGGATCGCTATTGTCATGGTGACTGGTCTTCTCTTAGCTACTGTATATTGGAGGCTTGACAACACTCCGAGAGGTGCGCAAGAGAGAATATCTTTCGTTGCATACGGCATGTCCACGATGTTCTACGTCTGTGCAGACAGCGTCCCTGCTTTCATCCAAGAACGGTTCATTTACTTGAGAGAGACAACGCGCAACGCATATAGAACATCTTCTTACGTCATCTCTCACACTCTTGTGTCACTGCCTCAGCTACTCGCTCTATCCATCGCATTTGCTGCAACCACGTTCTGGACAGTTGGTTTAAGCGGCGGGTTAGAGAGCTTCTTCTTTTACTGCCTCATAATCTACGCAGGCTTTTGGTCTGGTTCATCTTTTGTCACATTCGTATCTGGTTTGGTTCCGAATGTCATGATGAGTTTCATGATCACTATTGCCTATTTTTCGTACTGTCTACTGATGGGTGGATTCTACATCAACCGGGATCGGATACCTATCTACTGGATATGGTTTCATTACATTTCATTGTTGAAGTATCCTTATGAAGCTGTCTTGATCAATGAGTTTGATGACCCATCTCGCTGTTTTGTTAGAGGAGTCCAAGTATTCGATGGTACGCTTTTGGCGACTGTGCCTGAAGCGATGAAGATTAAGCTCCTAGATACAATGGGTGACTCTTTGGGAACAAATATAACAGAGTCCACGTGCTTGAGAACAGGGTCTGACTTACTTCTTCAGCAAAGTATTTCTCAGTTGAGCAAATGGGATTGCTTGTGGATTACGTTAGCTTGGGGTCTCTTCTTTAGGATATTGTTTTACTTTTCATTGTTGTTTGGAAGCAAGAATAAAAGGACGTGAAGAACGTCGACACATAGAAAACATATTACTGTTGGCCTTCAATGTACCTACCTTTAATATACGTATTCAAGTGAAGCCTAATTAGTCTTCTTGTTGTTGTAGCTTTTGTAATCAAGTTGGAACATTATAATTATCTCATCTCTGTATTTCTCTTGGAATATATATTGTCAAACCTTTTCTTTTTAAAAAAAAATTCAAATATCATAATTACTAGAGAGAAGACTATAGACTTTGAAACATGTCAAGTTTATTTTAACCACTAGGGTCGGTCCGTCCTACGGGTGGGATATACTTTACTTGTGAACAAGATTATTATTATTTTATATGATTTGTGGTATGTGTTTTAGATTTACATTTGCAAGAGATGTATATGAGATATACTATTTTCTTAATTTAAAATTAACCAAACAACTAATTTTTACTATTGGCATAATTTTACTCTCTCTCTTCACCCTACGGACGTGTTAGTAACTAAAAATACATAAATATATCAGTTAAAGAGTATTTCAAAATGTTTAGCTTATTTAAAATTTAAGGTGATATTAATTTTTATTGTGAATGTTTTGTTATTCTTTTTATAGATTATGATTATCGTAATATTAAAATGTTCATGAGTACGTAATAGTTTTACATATTTTATTTTTTATTCTACTGTAATTATGATAATTTTGGTAATAAGTAAAATAAATTTTAATACAAAAATCTTAGATTGTTTTTTCTTATGAATATTTTTAAAATTTATGTATTTGATATTATATTATTAATAATGTGCTAAAATATTATTTTAGATTGATGCCAAATGTTTTGTTAGACCTAAAATAAAGTATTGATCAAAAACAAATTCTGAATTATTAAATAATTTACCAATAAATTTGGTGATGATGGAAATGAAGAATACTTAATAAAATTTTAAAAATTATAGTGTTAAATTTTTATACAATTTTTCTTGATGAAATGCCATCATGAAATAAAAGATTCAGCTTTAATAATTTTGAAACATTATTTTCATATATATATATATATTTGAAACTATTATATATATATATATATATGAAACTATTGTTTTTCATATTCTATTAGTTCTAGTTGTTTTTATCCGAAATAGGAGGTGCGGTTGTACGATTTTTCTTTTAAAGGTGTCAACGTTGTGATTGATTTTTTTTATTAGGTTAGCATGTGTCATCTGTCGAGAAGGGAGTATATATGTTATGAGAAGTGAGTGTTCTAAATAAGGCATAAGTTAATGTTTGGACAAAACTACAACGCTTTAATTTCATGTAAGAACATGTTTAGTATTCCACACTCAACTCACTCGTACACCGTCCTCATTTTATTGTGATATATGCAGACTCAAACTTAGAAGTATAATAAGAAAAATGCATTCTACGTATATATCAAAACCCAGTCCATTTTGGAGACACAGAAGCAGCCAATTTAAATAGAATTCACGGTTCAGTAGTCGATATGGAAATGATGTAATTGAGATATACTCACAATTTAAAATCATGCATACTCACACAGGATTCTATATCCATAAGTGACTACACTAACTGTTGTATCCTTGAGATCAGGGCTAACAACCTTTTAGGAAGTCACATTAATGAAAAATCAACACTAAGATGTTGGAAATTATTATGAGTTAAAGATAAATAGATCTTTTATAAAAAGAAAAGGTTCACTAAAAAAATTATCTCTCATTTTCTATCGTCTTCCTCCTTTCTTTTCTTCTCTGTTTTTCTGTTTCTTATCTCATTTCTTTTGTTTCTTTTCACTTTTCTGTCACAATCCATTAATCACAACCATTGGTTTAACATATCTCTTTTCATCACCTTTTTGTGTTGTTTATTAAGAGAAATGAACTGATGATTTTGTTGGAATAAAACTTTCATATTTACAATGGAGGATTAACATAAAGGGATGAATGAAAGGGTTCATTGAATGTGAGATCGTGTGAGAAGTAGATAATAAGTATTAATGTGAATGTTAATGAAGATGCATGAACCAAGTTAATTTTCGTAATGATGCCAAATTAAAGAAGTCTATTCAACTTCCAACTGACATTGATCGGAATCGTTCGTCACCGGTAAAATTGTTGGATTTTTATTGACAGTTTGACTGAACATGAATTGTTGCACGACGGCCACTTTCCCTAGGTTTCGTATACAGTTTTCTGGAGCATATGTATTTGGACCGTAATAAACACATAAAACCCATTAAATTTAAGAATTAATAAAACATTGAGTTTTGATTGACCGTGACACGTGTCGCGCTCTCAGCCTCCGAAATAATGACATAGAATCTCATGTGGCATGTCTAAGAAGAGAGGAAACTCATCTTTATAATAATAGATTTTAAACTCTCACATTTTAGTAGGCATCATATAGTGTCTCCTAGTTACATACTGATTTTCATCTCAGATTGGCTAAGAGCTTCATCTCATGATGTTACTTCTTTTTTCTTTCTTTTTTTTTGCTTAACTCATGATGTTACTTCAATGGCGGATTTGGTCTTAGGTGAAAGTTTGTTTTTAGTTTTATGTCTTATTTCTTTTAGTAATGGTTCCCTTTCCTCAGGGTTTTCGGGTTCTGGTTTCAGTGTGTTTCTGGCTTATGGCTCCGATGATATCATGTATCAATTGGTTTTTGAACTCATGTATCAATTGGTTTTTGAACCCATATAAAAGATTCATAACATAAAAGCTGTTTGGTGGCAAATAAATGACCAAACGTTTGATTCTCTAGGGTAAGAAATATCAACACATATTTTCTTTTTAATTATATCAACATATACTGGACTGCAATTTTATATGGATATGCAATTGACATGTGACCACTCTGCATGTGACATGTCGCATCGTACGTCTGAATGATATTGATGTTTAATGGTCCCGAGTTCAAAAATTATATTTAAAGAAAAAAGAAACTTAAAAACAAAACTTAGTAGATTGTTATGTACCATGAGCATTAGTATCGCCAAAGCTCTTGAATTTAGGTTTTTAGTTCTTTTTTTCTAATTTTTTTTTTAAATAACCAATTGCGGGTCACCACGTGTGCGTGGGACCCGTACACAGTACAAAAGTCGACTCTACCAAAAGAGGTAAGAGAGTAAGGTTTTTTTAAAAAAGTGGGCCCCACCAGATGCCCACCACCTAAGAACAACCTTATCGGTTGACTCTTAACAAAAGAATAGTCAATTGCAGGTCGCCACGTGTGCATGAGACCCGCACACAGGACAAGAGCTGCCTCTTATAGAATAGGTAAGAGATTGAGTTTTTTTTTTTTTAAATAGATCCCACGTGGGATCCATCGCCTAAGAAACACCTAAAATCTCTAAGATGTTAATGCTCTAAGAGTTTCACTAAAAGCTGGCGATATTAATGCTCTAAATGTACTAAACATAATATAGTTTTGCGAAGTCGAGAAAAATAAAACCATGTTAGAAGTTAAACTCGAACCACTGGACTACACATTTCAAATTTAGGCATCTAAATATGCAATTAGTTTAGAACTTGGAAAATAAAAAAATTAACTAAATTCGAACTACCTGAACACAAATTTTTTTTAGAAATACCTGAACACAAGTTTAAAGCACCTAAATACGTAATTAAACTAGAACCACTCAATGAACGTTTAAACTTACAAATTTTAAGTACACATTCAAATTTGAGCCACTTAATGTAATGAAAATAGCAACACATGCTTTTTCAAAAAAAAAGAAGAAAATACCAACACATGCATTCACGTGATTAGGGCTGAGCATTTTATCCGTCAATTTTGATTCGATTCGTTTATTCGTTTCGATTCGATCCAAAAAATCCGAATATCCGTAAGCCGTCGAAGCAAAGCAAATATTAAAACTCAATATCCGTTAAAAGCGAAGCAAATCACAAATACTAAAAAATTTGGAACCGAATATCCGATCCGCTCCGATATTTATACAAATAGATATATATATATATATAATTAAATATATATTTTTAAATGTATAATTTTATATTTTAACATATCATTTTATTATTTTATTTACAGATTTAATTATAATGGTATTAGATTAAGAAAAGAATATCAAATATGTATAAAACTACAATTTTTCTAAAATTTTGTGTTTTATTAAAATATTTGATTAATTTTTAAAATATAGAACATATAGTTCCAATAATTTTATATATATTTTACTTTATATTATGTACAATATATTTTTGGAAAACAAATTTTTATTTTAGATTTACTTGTATCAAACAAAGTGCATGAGATATCCGTATATATCCGTAAGTATTCACAAATATCCAAAAAAATCCGGATATCTAAAAAAACCAAATATCCGTATTTCTCCGAAGCAAAGCAAATAGAAAAATTAAATATCCGTTAAGTTCGAAGCAAATCACAAATACTGAAAATTATGTTATTGTCCGATCCATGTCCACCCCTACACGTGATAATGCATTCACTAGATTACAAAATAATTAGTAGTACTTATTTATATGTGATGGACAATACTGAATAGACAATGCATAAAAAAAAGAATTAAAAATGCACAACAATTAATTTCCAAATTACCACCTTAAAACACACAACTTAGTTTATACTCCTTCTGTTTCAAAAAAATGTATGTTTTAGATTTTTCACACTTATTAAAAGAAACATAAAATTTTAGTTATCAATGCATTATTTTTCTTAATTAACTATTTCTAATAATTATTAACCAATAAGATTTTAATAAATACAATTATACTTTTTGAAATATACAATTTTTCATTAATTAATGTATTAAAAATGTAAAAATGTATCTTTTTGAAACAAAATTTTTTTCCGAAACATACATATTTTGGAACGGAGTGAGTAACATTTAAATTGGAGCCACTTGATGTAAATTTCCAGACATTACATATTTTAGTATATTTATATAAAAGGAATATTAAGGAGATGTGAATGATGATGGAGACGATGATGGTAGTTATAACGTTAGTAGTTATAATGATAGTAGTTATAATGATCTCGATGGTGGTTATGGCGGTGCTGATGTTAATAATGGTAGTTGTGGTGATGATGATAATCAATGCTGCTGCTTATAACACTGATCCGCTAACTATAACCATTTGACTTAGGACATCTTCAATGGAACTCTATTTTTTTCTTTCTATAATTTACATTAAAATAGGGTAACTTTATTATAGAGTAACTTTTGCTCCAATGGTTCACTCTATAATAGAGTTACTCTATTATAGAGTGAAATATAGAGTAATGTCATTTTTTCACTCTATATTTGAAGTAGAAAAATGACATTACTCTATATTTACTCTATAATAGAGTAACTCTATTATAGAGTAAATCATTGGAGCAAAAGTTACTCTATAATAGAGTTACTCTATTTTAGTGTAAATTATAAAGGAAAAAATAGAGTGCCATTGAAGATGATCTTATTCAATTTAACATATTTAGACTAAATCCATTAATAGATAATAGATTTGGAGTAGGTTTACCCAATTGAACATACATGTAATCAATTTCAAATCAGTTTCTAGGATATGAATTTCTTTTTTAAGATTCCATTTGCAGACTGCATGAAACATCAGAGGTTTACTTCAATTGTTATTAGTTATTACCTATGGGTTCTCTCCGTTTTGTGTTTGGGCACATCTACTTGCTACTGTCCTCTATGTTGTACCTCTACTCAAGGTGCTCAAATCAAACTAGTTACTCTTTTCATCTTCTTTTTGAGGCTGATCACGAAAGTATTTAACATTATACTGTATAACTAGATTTTGACCCGCACATCCATGCAAATAACATTTCATTATATATATATATATAATTTTTATATTATATTTTGCATATAATCATTTTTAGATGATATACTCCAGTCATTTTAAAATAAATAAATAGATAATATCTAGTTCTATATATAAAAATGAGTTATTAACAGAAATGGTCACATTTTGTGTTTTTATTACATCATAGAACACAGTATGCTACTGAGGTAGTTTATTGTGGTTGAAGACTCATTTAACCTCGAAAAGCTAAACCAGATATGGATATTTAGGTAAATTAACAATTTATTTCTAGTTAGACTGGTTAGAAGATTTTAAATTTAAAAATATTGGGTAATGGATGGTGGACACTAAATGAAGTTGAAATATGTTTATATTTTATCCTTGGGCCCGTAAAAAGTTAGATCTGATCTCATAAAATTATTTTTCACAGAGAGGAAAACAGAAAACGTTTATACGGTGGAGACTGACGGAGAAGACGATGTCGTCAAGAAAGAAGCGAGCATCAAAGGAGAAAAACAAAGGTTAGATCTTTTTATGGTTTCAAATGCGTTCAGGTTTAAGTTTCGGATTTGGGGTTTGGTCCGTGAAAGGGCTCTTATTTGAGAATTATCTAAGATCGTTGATGTGTTTTGTGAATTCTGAGTTTTGGAATTTTTGGTTTCCAGATTTGGGATACGGCAAAGGGTTTCGGTTTTGGGGTTTGTGCATGAAACTAGTGAAGAGATGGAGACGACAAGCTTCAGATGTGGGGGTTTTGGGGGTTTGTGCTTGCGTTTAGGGGGGGACGACGAGATGAAGCTGCTGAGTTATGTCGGTGAGAAGCTCCCACAACACATAGGGTTGGTTTTGGTGGAGGTGCAAGAAGCTCAGCATGATCCTCAGGTAACTATTTGAACACATGTATGAATATTTAAGGTTGTACACGTTACATGTGATGTACATGTGTACAACAAGAACATGTGTATATGTATACTTTGCATACTATGCTTGTATGGTTTGCAGTTGAGGTGTGTATTGGTTTTGCTTTGGATTGCCGTGGTTTTAAATTTACAGCTGACTGTGCAACCTATGATGGAGTGTATGAAGGACAAGGAGGATGGCTAGGGGAAATTTGACAGTGAGATTTTTGATCGTAAAGTTGCCAACATGGTTGAGCTTCTGAAGACTGGGCACAAATTCATAAAATATGAGTGGAGAGGTGGTGATGCATTTGAGCCTAAGTACATGTGTACAAGCAAGTGTGTACATGTGTACAAGAAAATATTTTCATGTGAACAACACCTAGTGCTTACATGTGTACAAGCGAGTATACGTACAACCTGGGACGTGTACATAAGTGGTTTATTTTTGTCATCTTTGTTGGTGTTTATGTTAGATATTTTTGGCATGATGCTATGATATTTTCAGATGTTTTGGGCATGTAATGTAAAGTACCAGGATGACTGTTGATTTTAAGTAAAATTCTTCGCATTGAAATGCATTTTTGTAGTATGCATATAAGCTAAAATTGTACAAAGTAGTGACCAATGTAGAAAAATTGTAAGATATCTCTTTAATCAAAAACCAAAATATTTACTATCATGGTCAATGATTCACATGTACACAAGCTCAGTTGTACAATGATTTCTATATATTCCGTATAATTTTCATAAATTTGCAAGTTTGAGTATTTGTAAGGTCTATATTGTCAATGTGTACACATGTATTTAATTGTCCACATGTACACCATTTCATCGGTACATCTATTCGATTTAAAGGGCCAATATCATCTAATATCAACAAAATCATCCAACATAAAGCAATTGATTCATTACAGTGACCACATTTTTTGGGAGTAAACTTGAGAGGGCATGATTTGTAAGTACGTCTAGTGGTCATACAGTGGTCCGCCATTGAAACCTACAAACGATGAACAGCTGACATTTGCATGACTTAGATTGTCCAGTGAACATCGTGTACACATGTACACACATGGACATCATGTACATTCTGATATTGTTAGGGTCAGAAGGTGAAGCATAAGAAGAAGAACCCTCCTCCTCTGTTCTTCGAAGTCTCATCACAAAAAAAGCATCCTCCTTTACACGACCCAGAACGTGTTTTGTGTTTCTTTCTAAGCCTATCTGTAAATTGTTTCCTGGGTTTTGAAATCAAGGGTGTTACTTACTGATTCTCATTCTCAACATCATCCTTCTTCTTCCTCGTCTTCTTCTTCCTCATCTTCGGAATCGAACGCAGAGATCGAAGGGTGGTAGAGTAATTGAGAGGAACATGAGTATGATTTTTGGTTGTTGTCTCCTCCACGGCTTCACTTCGGTTTCGTTTCCAATCAGAAACCTTCACTGTCTCTGTTCTCTCTCTCGATTAATGAATTAATTCTGACGTCGGAAGTCTTGTATTCACCGGCGATAACCATACAATGGTCCGCCATGGAAGATATCTAAAAGCTGAAAACTGAGAAAGCAGAGTTAGGGTGTTGCGGGTAAAGTAAAACAAAAGGTTAAACAAGCTTAGAACAGAAACCTCAGACTTAGAATCCAATAATAAGGTGAGTTGGGATTTCATGATTAATTAGGAAGGTTATACTTTTGGGAAAATTGTTTTTTTGGACCAAAAAAATGGTATCTATGTTCCATTAGGCTAATCTTGTATAGTTTATGTCCCATTAGGCTAAATATTTTCATAATGGCAATAATACCCTTAATTTTAATTATAAATTCGAAATTATAATTAATAAAACAATTGATAAATATCAGAATATTTGTAAAACTCGTTTTGCCCAAAACAAAATATAAAAAAAAAATTCAGTGAACAAAATATTTTTTTTTTAAATCGTTTTTATTATTATATGGAAACAAAATATTTCAAAATATATTTTTTTTTTCAGATTTTCATAACTGATTATTCTTATCCGTAGAATTCAGTAAATCTGTAGAAATCGGTTTCTACAGGTTTTTAGATTTATAGCAATGTGTAGAAACGGAGTTTTAGATTTATAGTAATGTGTAGATTTCGAATTCTACATGTTTTAAATTTTTTGTAAAGTGTAGATTTTGATTTCTACTGATTTTAGAGTTGTAGGTTAGGCGCGGAACATGTATTCTAAATATTTTTAGAGTACTATTATTTACGTAGATCACGTATTCAAAACATAGTAGATTCAATGAAAATAGTGGATTTCATTTTCTACTTTGTAGAATGTCAATTCTACTTTTTCTAGAACAGAAAATGAAATTATGATTTAAACATTTTTAAAACTGAAAAAAATATCACTAATTTGATATAGGTATTTCATCACTAGTTATTATTTTTCCAAATTTTTTTGGTTTGTAAAACTATTTATTTAATTTATTTTAGAAAAAAAAGAAAGGGTATTAAAGGAAAAAATGGTACAAAATAGAAATTAGCCTAATGAGACATAGATACCATTTTTTTGGCCCAAAAAAACAATTTTCCCTATACTTTTTAATGAAGAATTTGCAGAAGATGACGGTGTAGAGAACCAAAGAGGGTGAAAATAGTTACTTGATCTGGACCGTCGAAAATAGATTGATGGAATGGTTGGAATTAAGTGGTAGATATATGTCTTTTCTATATATGTTTAGTTTAATATGAGCCATTTATAATTTATCAAGATCAGTAGTTGGGAAGAAAACCCGCCTAAGGAAGGATCTAGCTGGCATCTTTATAGTTGGAATCGAACAAAATAATTATGGGTTAGTTAGGACCCACCTTCAGTTTCTAAGGAAAGTGTCTTGGTATAACAATGTGTCCCACGGTGTAAATAAAGTTGAGGAATGTGACATAAAGTGAAAATATTTCTATAAAAATTTGACATATGTTAACAATTTAGTTTTTTGTAAAAATTACTACATAATTTACGAATTTTAATCCTTGTAAAATGTAAATGATATTTTAATCCTTTAAAAGGTGAATGATATTTTATTTATTTATTTAAATAAAATTATTTTTTCAAAATATATTAGTTTACCAATTTAATATAATTTTATATGTAACTCATTTATTACTTCTATTTTAATATAATATAGACTATATTTGCAAAATTTATGATATTAGCTTAGAATTTATTATATTTTGTTTATAATAAAATTTTAATTAAAATTAATTTATAAAAATGTTATACTACTAATTACGAAATTAATCAGTGTATTAATCAAAAAATATTTAATTTTTTAAAAAATATTTTGTTAGATTTTTGCTGAACAGATTTTGTATTACTAAAACTAAAATTTAATTTATAGTTAAAATAGATTTGTTATTGATATCTTTATAACTATTTAAAAATGTTATACATTAAATAAACTAATAGAAATAATCAAAAAATGTAATTGAATATATGGATCTAGAATGACTATTTTATATTAGATAAAAATGATACTTCTTTTTTAGTAGAGAAGATGATTCTCAGAGCTGAATAACTTTTCAAAAGAACCTGAACAAAATCATGGCCAACTAGCTCGACTTTCTGGAGGCACATGAGATCACCTTGTCTCATATCAGCAGGTTAATTGAAGATCATCATAGTGTTTGCATAAAGATACCAAAAAAATTTGACTCAACTAATTGCCACATAATGAACTGAATGTAGGTTTGATAAAGATTTTATCAGGTGCTTTTGCAGGAACTCGAAGCATCACAAAGGTTTAGACTTAGAAGACAAAGGGTAAGAGATCAGTTGGTTCATACAGAGTGCTACCGGAACATACTTCCATTAAGGGGCTATTCGTTTCACCATTCAGATGAGTCATCTGGATGAAGATGAAAGTTTTGTTTGTTTAGGCATTAAAAGTACAAGTCATCTGGATGGATCATGTGGATGAGTATTCAAAATTTAGGTTTAATTTTAAAAATCAGCTGGCTGATCCAAATTAACCATGTGGAAGGAGATGATTCATTCAAAATGACATAATATCTATTACAGACTTGATATAATTCACAAATTACAAACCTAAATCTAATATCATTTTGTCATTCACGAAAAGTGAAAAAAACCAGAAAAACGCATTTTTCTGTCAAAACCTAAAAACATATTTTTCCGTCAAAACCACAAAACGCATTTTCCTGTCAAAATCGCAAAAACGCATTTTTCCACCAAACTCGCAAAAACGCACTTTCTCCCTCTGTCCAAACGCAAAAACGTATTTTCCTGCCAAAATTGCACAAACGCATTTCCCATCAAAAACATAAAAACGTTTTTCTGCCAAAATCGCAAAAACACATTTTTTCGCCAAAAACGTAAAAACACCTTTTACACCAAAAACACATTTTCCACCAAAAACACAAAAACACATTTTCCCATCAAAAGCTCATTTTTGTCAGAACCGCAAAAACTCATTTTCATCAAAATTGCAAAAACGCATTTTTCCGCTGAAAACGTAAAAACGCATTTTCCCACCAAAAGTACATTTTTCACCAAAATCGTAAAATGCACTTTCCCGCTAAAAACGTATTTTCCCATCAAAAACGCAGAAACACATTTTCCAGTCAAAAACGTAAAAACACATTTTTCCAGCCGAAAATGCATTTTCCCCTAAATCGCAAGACGCACTTTCCCGTCAAAAAACGTATTTCCCATCAAAATCGCAAAAAAACTATTTTCCGCAAAAAACACAAAACGCTTTTTCCAGCCGAAAACGTAAAGATGCATTTTGTCGTCGAAAGCGTAAAAAATGGGTTTTCCCACCAAAACCGAAAACACACATTTTCCCGCCAAAAAAAGGCCTTTTTCCGCCAATATCGGAAAAATTTCATTAAAAAAAAAATTGTTTCCCGCTAAAACCGAAAATCTCATTTTTTCCGCCAAACCGAAAAAATCTCGTTTCCTGCAAAAATTGAAAATCTTATTTCCCACCAAAACCCAAAAAACCTTGTTTCTCCGCTAAAACCGAAAATTTACCATCAAAACCGGAAATCTTGTTTTCGTGCCATAAACTGATAATTCATTTTTCCGCTAAAATTAAAAAATTGAGTTTTCTGCTAAAACCAAAAAATTCATTTTCTGTCAAAACCAGAAAACTACTTTTATATATATCTATTTGAATATTATAATTAGTTTATTATTAGTACACTTTTTAATTTGAAACTTTAAAAATTAGTTTATTATAATTAATTACTTTTATATATATATCTATTTAAAGTTTTTTAAAGTATATGTTTATCAAATTTTTTGTTTATTAGAAGTTATTGTTATAGTAAAATTTTAGTATAAATCTAAATAAAAGTTTATAAACTTATATGAAATAGTACTTGAATGTCAAAATATTAATTTTAAATAATTTTAGTGTAAATATATTTTAGACTAAATAACAAAAGTTAATATAATTAAAATTAAAATCAAATATATGAATAAATTAAAATAAGGATTTATTTGTAGTTCATTTATTAAATTCATTTGGATGAAAATAGAAATAAAGAAACGAACATAAAATTTATAGATGAACCATCTGGATGGAAAAACGAACAACCCCTAAAATCTGGATGGGTCACATAGATCGAACAGCTAGACGGAGAAACAAACGGCCCCTAAATCACTGCTGATGAGGAACATTGTTATAGAATTGAAATGAGTAAATAACCTGATATGCAAAAGGAAACAATTTTTTTTTCTTTTAGAATGCATATCTACAGAAGCTAGCAATGGAGCAAATTTAGAAATTTCATTTCGTTTTGTCTGAATACTGACCTCACCTCCGTTGTCATCAGTTCATATTAAAGCAACCAAAGTTAGGATTATGAGAAAACTGGGTTCATGATATATATGCCTTAACTAAGTCCGTGTATTTGCATACAAGCCCTCTCCTTGGAGATTTTACTTCACCTTTGTTCTTGTCCGCCATTTCCTCGAGAGCCTGCAAGTACATGACCCATCTAGATCAAAACAACAGATTCTAAAACGAGAGAAAAGAATCAATAGGACCTTGGTGATGTAGACATAGCCATTGAGAAACACCTGTGGTGGGTTCTCTGTGTCCATTAGCTCCTTGGAAATATAGCAAACAAGCTTCGAATAGTGCTTCTTAGCGGTAGAGGCAAGGCTAGTTTCCGGACGTCCTCTTGTGAGAGCGGGTCCTCCTTGGTACAACCTTCTTCTAAACCATATCTGGATCATGTCAAGGTACATACTCAGACCACAATAAGAATCACATTATAGTGTCATATGAAATTCTACTTTCCTCCCCTTTTATTTTAAATAGACATTTAAAACATCAAATTTGATAAGTTTGATGGATACGTAGTTTTCAGTGCAGACAAGCCTGCTTGTAAGTAGATGTTCAATAACGGCTCCATAGTCATGCCATATAACTTGCAAAATTCTTGTTGTAGTTCAAATAAAACCTGAGAATAGCATACATGTCAGTTGATTAGCTTATGCATTCAACAATCAATTCAGATTCAACAAGAGTTGGAAGTAACACCATTTGTTCACCCATTAACAGAGACCAAATATATATTAAAGCATTACTGATCATCATTCATGAGCCAAAAGAATGGCATTTGAAAGACAGGGTGAAAGACAGCTATATCATCAGAATAAGGACGTTTTCACCTTATACTTTGTGCATTCCGTAGTACTTTTAGAAGCCATAGTGGCCAGAACATACTGCAGTTCGTTCATATGGGTTTCTCCCCATGGTGCTTTCGAGCATAAAGGATTTTGCTTGTTTGAAGTTGTCAGCTCGTACCAACTCTATGAATTCTTGCAGCCTTAGTTGGAACTCAAGTTTGCTCTGTAATGAAAAGAACCCAAAATATAATCAGCAGTGACCACAATTTGTCTTTTTCATGCAACGAAGAGAATAGTAGAAAGCAATCTTCTGAAATATTCACTAAGCGAGACGAGACGAGACGCTGACATATGTGGCTTTGGTGTAGTCATGAAAGTACACGTAGAATGAGCAACACATACCTTTGACTTTTTTAACCGCGTTTTATTATCAGCACACCAAGCCAGTGCAGAAGCTACCTCCCTACGTTTAAGGGCGTCAACCACCTTCTTAGCTTCTCGAAATATGTTAATGTCCACCACAAGGTCCTGAAATATAAAACTTCTTTGAACATTAACCAATTATCTGGACACTTTGTAAACTCGACAAAAGCAATA
Organism: Brassica nigra; assembly: GCA_016432835.1. NCBI lineage: Eukaryota > Viridiplantae > Streptophyta > Magnoliopsida > Brassicales > Brassicaceae > Brassica > Brassica nigra. Next base: position 6,785,503 of record CM028246.1, on the reverse strand, counting down.
TCCAAGATCAAATGAGATCCAAAAGTTATACTGGTGTGATCGCTCAATTATCAACCTTTCGTTTGAGACCTTGCAAGCGAGAAACAAGGCTAGTAAGACGCGAAACGGCGACGTCTTTGGACCAATTGTTACCAGCCAAATCTCCGACGCTGGAGACAACGGAGGAGATCTCTTTCTCCAGAGAACGGTGATTGGAACGGATAGTCTTCTTGTAATGCTCGAACGGTACACGGAGGAGCTGGTGGTGCTCGAGCTTTAGCGATTCCGTCAGTTGGCTCAACCTCGACGCTGGGACGGGAGGAGACGGAGTGATCTTAAGAGTGGATTCCGCCATCACGGCGTCGGTGTTTCCGTTGGTAGCGGGATCGATTTCCATGGCGAGAAAAAGGAAGTTGCAGAAACTACGCAAGAAGATGTTTGAGTGAGAAGATGATTTAAACGGCGTCGTTTTAGTCAAAACGACATGAGGATGTGCGCTAGAGGCATCAAACCGCTCGGTATGACCCCGGGCAAACCGGAAGAGTGTTGTTGGTTCTCCGAGTGGACCGATACGGAATTAAAGAGTGAACAATTAACGACATATAAATTAGGCTCATTTTTGGTACATAAATTCATGATATCTGTTGACAAAAAAAAAAATCATGATATCTTGTAAATGAAAAAAAAAATGCATGATATCTATATTTTTAAATGTGGATATCTTTATTTTCAAATCATAATAGCGATATAACACATTTTGCCTGGCCACATTATTGATAATACTTTTTATTTAGAAACTTATAGTTATTTTGAAATAAAACATTTCTTCTTATGAATGTGTCAACTCAATTGGTTTACAAAGTGTCCAGATAATTTGATATATTGTTTAAATGCTTTGAACCAATATCAAAGAAAGATATTTTAATTGTAAACCTATACTGAAAAAAACCATTTTTATCATTTTGGTTTTCTTATATATAGTTGGTAACTTCTGAATTTAAAATAACTCATATGGCCATCTTCTATATGTTTAATGATCATCAACCAAAAAAACAAACAATGTCTCCCTATCGTTACCTTTTTATATTCACTATCTTCCATTCATATAATTTACCTCTTATAACTTCAAAATCACACACACACACACACACACATATATATATATATCACCACTCAAACCTATAAATATTTTGGGTATAACTGGTAAACCAAAATAAAATTAATGGAATAAAAAAAATAAAATGATAGGAATGAAATATTGCAAAAAATAGAATGAAATTCGTTCCATTCATTCATAAACAAATTTGTCATGGAATAATTTTCTTTGTATTATATCTAATTTGAATTGATGAAATGATGATTTTCATTCATAGTAAATGATAAAAAAGTATACAGAATTAAAAAAAATGACCCATTCCACATCTTCCAATTCCATATTAGAGCATCATTATTGGTGGGACAAAAATTAAGTCTCTTAGCATTTTCTATTAATATTTGAAGTTTAAGAGACAAAGCTAAGATACATCAGTGGAAGCGTAGATTATTGGTAGATACTTTTATTGTCTCTTAGTAAATTAATTATTTATTTTAACAACAAATTGCCATCGGCATGAGCAACAACAAATGCTCCATCACCTCCAGGCACCCAAGCAATACTAGTACAACGGCTGTGACAAAGTAATCGTCACACGGTATACACTGCAACAAACAACACACCAACTATACATCCACATGACAAGGCACCTAGATGAGAGGCTGAGAAAAAAAAAGCGAGCTCAAAAGTCTTCTTACCATCACCAGACCAACTGATCCAAACCGATACATGACATGCTCTCCTGACCCATCTGTATTTGGTGACGACCAATAGGAATCAAACGCTACTCCGCTTACCTGAGAGTACGCATTCGAACATGAATCAACTGAGGAGTGGATTTTTAAAAGAAATCATCGGACTACAAGCAAAAAGCTTACCCACGAATTATGTCCCTCCCCCCACGCCAGGACCTTCCGATCCTCCATACTCCACACTTGAACCAAGTCATCTTCTCCTCCAGTCAAAAACTCCAAGATACCCTGTAAATGGCAAGAAAGCTTAATGATTATTTGAGAATGCAATGCTGTTGATTGAACCTTGACAGCTCTTTCCTTAAGCTGAGCACTGTGACCAGACGAAGTACCAGTTGGCGTTGAAGGAGCAGCTCTTTCCTTAAACTGAGCTAGAGTTACCTAACAACGCAAAAAAAAAAAACAAACTTATTCAAAAGCTAATGAAACCCATTGATCAAAGTCACAACCTTTAAGCTATGCTAATGAAACCCATTGATCAAAGTCACAACCTTTAAGCATTCACAATTCAAAGTTCACTGATTCTCTAGAATTTTTCAGATTGGGCAAATCAGAAAATCAAAAACCCAAATCGGATTGAGATCGGATGAAACGAATCGAAGTGAATCTCTACACAGATTGATTCACCTGTGTAACAATTTTGCCATGAGCGTAGTGGAGGAGGCCGGAGGAATGAGTCTTCTCGTAGTGGAGCTTGTAATTGCCTTCGGGGGTCTTGAAATAGGTCTTAATCCCCGGCGACTGAGGATTTGCGGCAGGTGAAGACGATGAAGATGGTGCCGATATCGTTCCGTTAGAAGTGTTCATCATCTTCGCTTTCCTTCTTCTTCTTCTTCCGATCAATAGAGAATTACAGGCTTAAGATACGTCATAAGAACGTTTGTTAATTAAGGAACGTTTGTTCTAATAATAGCTAATTTTTTTTTTTTTAATTCTAATATTACTAAGAGACGGGCTAAGATATGGCGATAATGTTGGTCTTACAGCCTTTGCATAAGGAAAACAACTTGAACACCCACTTTTCAGTTAATTAAATAAAGGTAGAACAAAATGATAAACCACGCTCCTCTTCTCCAATGTGCTTATCCGCGCAACGAAATAATTCAAAAGTTTGACATAAATACCCTCCACTCATACTCTATTTTACAGTGCACACACCCATCAAAAGTAGATAGCCGTTTCGATTCTTCTTCCTCGTCAAAAGCCACTCTCGATCTCTCTCTCACTCACTCCGTCGTTAACTTCTAAAGACTCTCCGTTTAGTTCAAATCGACGTTATCTAACGCCGTTAGCTAACCTGCGTTTCGGTTTCTTGTCCGTTCGAATTTCGAAAGATCGCTGTTTATGGTAAGCCCATAAATCCCCAAAGATCTTCTCTTTTTTGAATTTCGAAAAACAAAATTGAGCGATTAGTTGGGTTTCTTTGATAAAAGCAATCAGCATAAAGTTGTTTTCTTTTTATTTTCTTCATCATTTTATCCGCAGGCTAGGATTCAGGTTCGATTTCGTGGCCTTGATTCTCCATGTGTCTAGGGTTTCTAGCAGCTTTGAAGATGTTGAGGGTAGTTTCGTCTTTTAGTTAGGCATGACTCGATGTTTACTATGATCAAGTCTACGTTTTTTGAATCTCTGAGTAGTAGCAATGCTTGATTAGCTATGCAAGAACACTTTTTGGCTGCAAAATGTGATCATTCAATCTTTTGATTCCAAGTGAAGTTGTGCTAGCAACTTCTTCTGATTGTATTTGAAGATGCTAAGGGTATTTTGGTCTTTAGTTAGGCCTTACTTGATGTTTACTATGATCAAGTCTGAGTTTTTGAATCTCTGAGTAGTAGTAGTAATTGTTTGCAAGAACACCTTTTTAGTTGCAAGATGTGGTCGTTCTATCTTTTTTCTGATTTGGGTTTTATTATGTTTTGGTTCCAGGTGTAGTTGTGTTAGCATCATCTTTGACTGGAGATAACAGCAATGAAGAAGCTCTTCTTCTTTAGATCTTCGTCTGGTAATGGAACTGACAAACAGGCTCACTGCGAAAAAGCAGCAGATAGCAAGATGAGAACCCAATCTAGTAATCAGACTGAACAAGAGTTCGACAGTGTTAACTCACAAGGTGAGGCTTCTGGTGGTCCATCTCTTAGACGAAGCCTTTCCTTGTCCTCAGCAGGTTTCACTTTTGATAAGTTTGGAGAAACTTCAAAGAACGAACTAAGCCAGGATAGGCGGCGGAATCATTCATCTCGGTATGCTTTTGAGCTTCCTATTCAGATTTTGGTTTGATTATTTGTGCTTTCTCGGTTAAGATTCTAGTCAAAACCACTGACAAACAAATGAAAAACTATGTGGCAGATGTTTTACTCCAGAAAGACAAGTTAGAGAGAGGCAGTTTGAAATCCAACAAGATTCATCTGGGAGTTCGTCAACTTGTTCTAGTAATCTCTCTAGCAAAGTTCTGGACCGTTATATTGATGGAGAAGAGCATTTAGAACAGTGCAAGCAAAAGAGTACTTCTTCACGCAGTGATGTCTCTAGCAGCATAAACCGAAGGAGGCTTCCACCCAGAGTCCACTGTACAGCCCCTACATCTCCATCAAACAATCTCAACGACAAAAGGAAGTCGCATTCATTCAGAGAAGCTAAAGGAACCCGCCATCGTTTATCTTCCACTGATCGTGTGGACAATGGATCGAGGCATGGTTCGCCACGTTCGCTTGCGAGAAATGTCATTGAAAGACTCTCTGAGACACATGGCAAGTCAAAGGGGCCACCAAATCATGAGCCCATCACTATTCAAGACGTCTACGGTGGATCCCGTGATAGAACTTTTGACTCAAGCTCAGATGTCACTGCTCAACGTTATGAACCTGTGAACGAATATTATGCGCATGGCTATGGAAAGCACCAGCAAAATCATATACATGGTAAGAACATGTATAGGTGTATGGAAGAGGATATTAACTCAGAGCTGGAGATGAAAATCAAAGAAGCTGAGAAGAGAGTAAAACTGTTCTCTGAAGAAATGGAGCAGCAGAGATGCCTTTCTGACTGTGATTTTGATGTCTCATCTTTGGTTGGGGCGATTAGAAAACTCGAAGATGAGAGGCTCAAGTTGGCATTTGAGAATGTAAATCTTTTGCGCTCCCAAATGGCTGAGAGAGCTTCTTCCAGGGAAGAAATGAGACTGGTGAAGTCAGATTGGGACTTGAATATACAGAGAATAGAGAAAGAGAGGAGCGAGTTGCAGGCTGGATTGGAGAAAGAGCTTGATAGAAGGTCAGGCGAGTGGACTTCAAAGCTTGAGAAATTCCACCTTGAAGAGAGGAAGATGCTGGAGCGTGTCAGAGAGCTTGCTGAGCAGAATGTCTCACTTCAGAGAGAGCTATCGTCTTTCCATGAAAACGAGACAGAGAGCAAAGGCATGATAACACATTTAGAGAAAAGAGTTGCAGAGCTGACCACGGCAGCAGATGAACTGCATGATGAGAACTCGTATCTTAAGCAATCTCTCTCCCAGATAAAAGAGAGTTACGCAGGTGCTACAGAAGATATTGATTTCTTAAGAAGGAACTTTGAAGAGAAGGATCAAGAATGCAAGGAGTTGCACAAATCTGTTGCAAAGTTTCTGAGAACCTGCAAAGATCAAGAGAAGACAATCGAGGGGCTCAGGGATGGAGTTTCCGAGGAGAGTAAAAAGCAATTGGACCAGTTGGTGAAGAAATTGCAGGTGGAGCAAGTAAGGTTGACAGGGATCGAGCTTTCACTTAGAAAGGAAGTGGAATCAACGAAACTTGAAACTGACTCTCTTCGCCAGGAGAATATCTGTCTGCTGAATCGATTGAAAGGAAACGGCGAAGAGATAGACATTACAACGCTTAAGCTAGAGAATGAGTTGAAGATGCGTGTCTGCTACTTGCAAGACCAAGGACTGCCAATGCTAAACGAGAGCAACCACCTGTGTTACACGTTACTGAAGTTCATCAAGGGGAAGCTAACTCAGTTTACTGAAACCTCTCAGGATACTGGTTCAATGAAGGACGGATTAACTGAGCAGTTTATGATTGAATCTGAAATGAAAGTCCATGGAATAAGGCGTGGAACTGAAAACCTGAAGAGGAGTTTGCAAACAGTAACCAATGTGGTAGCTTCAAACTCAGAATCATCTTGTTCAAGTACTGTTAGGCCTAAGGAGGAAAGAAACCAATCAGTTGAGGTGAGTCTCGAAATAAATGTTCATTTCTTACTTTTTTCTCAACTGCCTTCTCAGTTATGTCTTTGCTAACGTTTAGCTTACTCTCATGTAGGAAAACCTTCGAGCAGAACTGAGAGCTGAGACCCTAATCACAAGTTTATTACGGGAGAAACTGTACTCCAAGGAACAAGAAATTGAACAGCTACAAGCAGAAGTAGCAGCAGCAGTACGAGGCAATGAGATTCTGAGATGTGAGGTTCAAAACACTTTAGATAACCTATCAGTGAAGACCCACGAATTAAAAGACCTCAAGCTCCAGGTACAATAATAATATGGACACATCCTATGTTAATATCACGAATAAAAGAAACTTTTTTCCATTTATATGTGTAACTACATTGATCGTTTTGACACCAGACGTTGAAGAAAGAAGAAAACATAAACCGGCTTGAAAGAAATCTCGAGGAAGCTGCGAAAGACATAACGAGCTTGAAAACAGTATTACCAAAAGTGTCTGATGAAAGAGACCAAATATGGAGAGAGTTAAGACAATGCTGTGAGAAGAACATGCTGTTGAGCTCAGAGAACGAGACGTTGAGAGGGACTATAGATGGATTGGAGGTGAAAGTGTTAGAGAAAGAAGGAGAGATCACAATACTACAAGACACAATCGGAAGCAAGCATCACAACATCTTCTCGCGTCCTGATTTCTAATTAGTATAAGAAGAGTCTTTTCTGTTTCACACTTTGCAGAGTCTTCTATGATTTGCTTTTTCTTTATGCCTTTATCATCATTTTCGATGATTATTTGTCATTCTTTGGGGTTTATAGATATGATTTTACCTTCTTTTGCTTATCTCAAAGATACATGAAACCAACTTGAGCATATGAGATATTGTAACCAAGATTTGTTTTTATATATTTTATTAGGGAAAGGATTGAAAAATCATCTACATGACACAGGCAAAAACTGTTCTTTTTCATTATCTTAGAGTTCACGAGACCAAGCAAGTCTGCAACTAAAATGAAACTGCACCTGCTTGCTTTCTCCTTCATTGCCCATAAGTTCTCGCTTGCTGCTTCAGTAAAAACTCATTCCGCGGAGAGCGAGGAGCAACGTGATTCGGAGTATTATACAAAGCCAAACCAAGTTGAGTATGATCCCATTGCCCAAAGTTAAAAACAGAACAAAAGCACCATGTGTTTTCTTCAATAAGAAGAGAGGTAAAATGACGCTGGGCAAGTCTTCCATTCTATGTGTATATGTACTGAATGCAAAAGCCAAAGCAAATTTGCTACTTCTTCTTTAGCAGTACTCTCACAATCTGTCTCATATAAACAACTAAAGACCATATAGAGAGACCTGCAGATACGTAGAGCAACCCAATACCAGGCGGTAATAGCCTCTCAAAACTGCTATCCCGGCTTGCAAGGAGTATGGTCAGTGCTATCATCTGCGTCGCAGTTTTCCACTTTCCCAAGCTATTTACAGCAACAGCCTAAGAACATTATCAACGCCATTTACATTAGTAAAGAAGGAACAGTAACAAAAAAAAAGAGCTCTCAGAGAATGAAGTTGATCATTTTTACCTTAGAAAGCTTGCCGTTTTGAGATGCAGCCCACTCTCTTACTGCTGACATAGTAATCTAGAAATGAAAAGCATTCCCGAATAGCTTAGAAACCAAGAGCTGGTAAGTGCAACTTACATTAAACTTTCTATACCTTACCTCTCTACCAATGATGGCAATTGAAGGTACTGTCACTAACCATGGAACTGGTCTTGAGACAACTGCGTCAGGTTTAGTGCACAGCAGTATCAACGTTGCTGCTACCATAAGCTGCATATCCATAACTTCAATCAGAAAGATAAAGTCTTGTGATGGAAGTTAAAGGAAGAGACTTTCTCTCACCTTATCTGCAACGGGATCCAAAAAAGCACCAAAAGCAGAGCCTAATCTCATCTGAAATAACACCACAAGTCAAGCTTCACTCTCATATAACAAACATGAAAAGGGTATAAAAAAAAGGAAGTACCTTTCTTGCAATGTACCCGTCAAGCCAATCTGTAATGGCAGCTGCAATGAAGATACTCGTTGTGGCAGTTCTCCCCCACCAGCAATCAACGTAAAAAGCTACATTCAAAAAAAAAACAGAGTTGCAATCAGATTGTTAATCAAAAGTTTGAGACTTTCGTTTAGATCTGATGATTAAACGTACTCGCGACGAGGATCGGAAGGGCGGCTACACGGCCAAGAGTTAATACGGTGGGCAATGTAAGCACTTTGGAAGATCGATGTGGCGAGGGATGGTGATTATTACGGAGGCTACCATTGTAATTGTTGTGATCCACCGTCGCGGCGTCTTCTTCTTCGCCCATCTGATCTGCAAATTCGACGATCCGTCTTTCTCCGATGATTGAGAAGCGGTGGCGACACTTCCGCAGAGTTCGGAACCCTAAGCCTCTGTAGAACGCATAACGGCCAATGGTAATGCAGTTTGGAGATATGCTAACGTGCACCAACGAGGACAGTACCGAGTTAGGGACGTATCGTGCGCCGTAGATCGACAAATTTTTGTTATTGAATCTAATGGTACCTAATAGTGTCAACTTTTATTTGAGTTTATAAACTATCACTGTTCTAAAAATTTGTTTAAATGGCAATTCATTATAGAAATTTATACGGAGAGTATATTGTTTCTTAATTTTCTTTTTATCATCGATTATTTATTTATAATCTTTATTATTTATAATCTTTATAAAATAATCTAATATAAACATTTCATACAAATTGATACAATGATTTATATTTTATAGGAATCATTATAGTTTTATATTCGGACATTATAATAAATTTCATGTTTTGTAAAGCCCACAATTTATTAATCATTTATAAGTTCTAGAAATTATTTACAAAGAAGCCATCACTAGAAGGAAAAGAGACCAACTCTGAAAAGGCGGTCGATCGTATTAACCAAAAGACGTTAAGCTCCAAGACATTTCATAAGGTATATATTAAGCCTTTGAAATTCTTGTTCCATTAAATCTTCAAATTTTCGTAGGTAAAATTGTTCTACACCTTTTTATTAATTTTGGGATATAATTTGACTTATATTCTTATTTTGTTGGTGTACCAAGCATATAAAGATAATGAGTTTTGATGTGGTTAAATACATGACATGAATGGTGTATATATATAAACCATTAACGGGAACAAAAATGGATTAAAACTTGTGAAACAAAGTGGTCACATCTTCTCTCACACAAAACTCGAAACACAATTCGCACGGTCCTATTCAGAACACATTGATGGTTGGTAAAAGAAAACACAAACATGGATCTAATGATATGTTACACCTTCACCGTTTATAACCTCTCCAATGCGATAAGCAGCATAGTCTCCATTCTTGGCTTCTCCAAGTATCCTCGAAGCCGCCTCTGGACTAACCACCAGAACCATCCCTATTCCCAGGTTAAACGTCCTTCTCATCTCACTGTCTTCTATTCTCCCAGACTTCAATAACACACCAACAATCAAAACATTTCAAGCACATATATCCTTAAGAGTCATCTTGAATGATCTCATTCATTACCTGTTGGATCCATTTGAACAATGGTGGAAGTTCCCAAGCATCAGTGTGGATAACAGCACCCAAACCGTCAGGGAAGACTCGAGGGATGTTGTCTGTGAAACCTCCTCCTGTTATATGAGCTATCCCTTTCACTCCTCCTCTGCTGATTATGTCAAGTACCTTTGGATATACAGAGAGAGAAAGAGTTGGTAACAAATATGGTCTCAACTTTTTGTTGACAAAGAAAAAAACTCAACCTGCTTCACATAAATGGTAGTGGGTGCCATTAAAGCTTCACCAAGCGTAGTTGATCCACCTGGAAGCTCATCTTTCAGTGAAAGACCACTTCGAGCCACCACCCTGCAAACAATTGTGGTCTTTTAGTTGTAAGTAGTTGAATGTAGCCAATAAATAAATATACACTAATTAATGACTTACTTTCTTACTAAAGAGAAGCCATTGGAGTGAACACCACTAGATGGGAGGCCAATAAGGACATCTCCAGCAACTATGTTCTTCCCGTTTATAACAGAGTCTTTCTTAACTATCCCAACTGCAAACCCACTGAGATCATACTCTCCCTCTGCGTAAAAGTCAGGCATCTCTGCAGTCTAAAACAACCAAACCAAACCAAGATTATGAAAACTAACCATGCATAAACTAAGCTATGACTTGGGTTCTAAAAATGAAACATACCTCTCCTCCTAAGAGAGCACAGTCTGATTGCCCGCAACCATCAACAATCCCTTTAATGACCTGTCAACAGTAACATAGACACTCGTTCATGAATATCAAGTCCTAAAAGCAAAAGATGAAGCAAGAGACTAATACCTTCTCGGCAAGGTCTACATCGAGACGACTAGTAGCAAAGTAATCTAGGAAGAAGAGAGGTTTAGCACCGGAAGTAACAATATCATTCACACTCATAGCAACCTGCAAACAAAGTAACACAAAAACGATGAGTGTCCCCAACAAAAGGTCACACACACACACATAAGACGGGTTATTGATTGCGTTACCAAGTCAATTCCAATGGTGTGATGGATTCCAGTTTCAAAGGCTAGCTTAAGCTTAGTCCCTACACCATCCGTACCAGCTACGAGATAAGAATCACCTGCTCCGACCCAAATCATAAAAACGAAAACTTTATTAAAAAAAAAACATTCTCAAAGGGTGAAACAAACCCAAACGAACTTAAAAATGAGAACTTTAAACATTCTCAAAGGGTGAAAAGTTTGAAGCTTTGGTGTACCTAATGGGAAGAGACCACCGAAGCCGCCGATTCCAGGAGCCATCTTAGCGATTCTTCTAACGAGCTCAGTCCCGGCGTCGATGTCTACACCTGAGCCTTTGTAACTGAGGCTCTCCGTGTCGTCTTGATCTTTCTTGGACATGGATAAAGCCCTTGTTGTTATTGTCTTCTGAGGAAAGCTGAGGGAGAGAGGCTTCGGAGATGGTGAGACGGAGGAGGAGAAACGGTGTCGGTTGATGGAACTGGAGGAGAAGCAGGAAGAAGAAGAAGACTGCAAAATCCGAGCTTCCATGGTTTAAAGGATACAACAGTGAGATTGAGGCGACGCCGGGAAGAGAGTTTTGTGTGTCTGTCTGAAGGAGAGAGAAGAAGAAAGCCAAAAGTAAATTAAAACGGTAAAGGCTTTAAAACCCTAATAACAACACGCACACTAGGGCTGGAATTATTATCCGAGATCCGGATCCGATCCGAGATCCGATCCGGATCCGCTCCGAAAATAGGATATCCGGGGCGCCCGGATCCGAATCCGGATAGTAAAATGTCGGATCCGCCGAATCCGGATCCGAATCCGGATATCTGGATTTTTAGGTCCGGATATCCGGATCCGGATCCGTTGTTTTAAATATATTAAATTTAAAATATTATTAATAATTATAGTTCATTTATTAATATTTATACATAAAATTAGTTTTATAATATTATATTTTAATTTTAATAATATTATATGCATAAATATATTTATAAATTTTGTAAAATATTTAATTTATGTAATATTAATAGGTTTTTGTATTTTAAAAATATATATTTTTTTAATTATTTTGACGGATCGGATCCGAATCCGGATACCAGCGGATATCATGATATCTAGGCGGGTATCCGTACCGGATATCCGGAAGACACGGATCGGATCCGGATCCTAAAATCAGGATCCGACGGATCCGGATCCGATCCGGTATCCGAATATCCCGGATATCCGGATCCGTCCCACCCTAACGCACACATTACTTGTTTTTCTTTTACTTCTCTTTTTACACACCTGAACCTGAAAGAGCAAACAAATACAATAATTTTTCTTTCATTCAGATGAATTTTAAAAAAATATATATATAAATAGGTAACAGATCATTAATAAATTTAAAATATCTATATTTTAGAATAAATAAGTGAAATGATAAATTGTTTTGCGATTTATTGAAAGATATAAATAATTTAATAAAATTAATAATTATTTTTTCAATAATTTAGAAATTTATGTATATTACGTTATTTTGAGAGACTATAACTCAATGTTCACTTGTTCACGATTATGACTGGTTTATAAATTATTTTGACAAAAAAAACTAGTTTGAATTCCTATGGCCTTTTGAAAAATTATTACTTATGAAAAAGTTTAATTCAAAAAAAAATGCAATATAAATGGTTTAATCATAGTTGGATCCACCACCATGTTCTCTCAGTTTCTCTCTTTTGACCACCAAACTTAGATGATGATGACGATGATGCAAGATTGGTGAAAAGTTAGTTTACTCTATCAAACTATCAAACTGCTTTCACTTCAAAGAGGGATTACTTTGAACACTTGAAGCAGTGATAAGCCATCAGTAGAAGAAAGTGAATAAAATTGCAACTACCTCACTTATGCAACACATTCTTTTCCTCCTTTTGATTGTTCATTGTGAGTTCCTCTCTTACCAAACCAACTCAAGAAAAAAAAACATTAAACCGTTCAATATGATCTGATGAATAACCTTAAAAGAGACAGAGGGGGTTCCAACGAAACACACAGTTTGCAAATAAAGAACATACATACATCACACGTACACAAACCAACACTCAATTCTCAGAAGCTTGCATTTATTAATCCCTCCCTTCATCTTCATTTGCTCCATCCCTCACATTCCTACAACACAATACAAAAAGACATCAACACTATCAACCTTTTTCCCTTTTTTTTTTTTCAGTTTCAAACTTATGCTAAAAGCGTTTACCTCCAAGAGGATGTCATGTTCCGAGTTTTCCTATCAAGCTGAAGATTTTCAAGTGCCGCTGAAGCTCTCATCACCTCTTCATGGGAATCTTGATTACCGTGTCTCCAGTTGATTTCATCTTTTCTGTAATTACTCCCACCTCTTCTATCTGACAAAATCATTTGTTATACGACATCAAGAAACATAACATATTAGTTCTCAAGAAAATAGGGGAATCAATGATGACTCACCTGATCCTTGGGATCCAGAACCCGTTCTGCACATTAATCAAACAACCAAGCAAGACTGACTCAGATAATGCAACAGTGAAAGATGCAAAGATCTTTTATTTGGCATAACATGGTGTGGGGAGATGTGTATACCTTCGTAGAGGAGGTAAGTTGTCAGAAGCAGATGATCTGCGAGGAGGATTCCTAGAGTCAAGGCTTGATGAAGACTCGGTTTCTGACTCTCTCCTTGAATTACCACCCATGTTCTGTGTCATGCTCTGTTTTAAAAAAAAAACAATGTTGATCATTAAACCTGAGCAGAACAAAGTAAGACAAATGATAAAAGGTATCACGGGCAAAAACATGATCCTTAGATGTGTAGAAAACTGATTCATAGACCTCTCAAGATTTTTAATATGTAGCTAAGACACCTAAAAGGTTATTTACATGGAAGAGAGGTGAGGTAAAGAAAAAGAAGATACCTCAAACTTCAAGAATCCTTCAAGAACATCGAGAAGGAGCGGTGCGCTATCTCCATTTCTGTTGAGCTCATAACCATGGTTGCTGCTAAAGTCGTTTAATTCAGACTTCCAAGAGTCTTTTTGCTGTGCATAGGTGTTCAAGCACAATGCAGATCACCATATCAGTAAGAAGCAAGGTCTAAAACTTCATCTACAATCTACTGAACTATACAAAACAAGGGAAGCGATTACTTGATTACCAAATTGCATTCGGGTTGATACACTTTGAGCGTGTGATCGAGTTGTGCCCACTCCAAGTACTCACAAACTAACGCACAAAGCAACCTACCTGCATAACATTCAACACTTCAAAGTGAGGACCTATACTCAACTGCACAACCTCAGTGCTCAAACTGCAAATCTAGACAGCCTGTTTCTAATCAAAACTATCACAAAGAAGTTAAAAACAGTGAGATGTGATGCGAAGATTACACATAGAAGAAAGCCACATAAAACCGATCTGAACAGAGAGAGATAGCCAAAGACCTGAGGGAAGAGCATGAAGCTGCCTTGCACGATCATTACAGCTTCCCAACAAAGCTGGAGACAGCCCTTCGTTGTTCTCAATCACTCGATCCTCTTCTTCAATTGCCTCAAACACACTCGCTCTTAGCTCGGCCTGCCCATATAAACCCAACTATAAAGTTACAGACCAAATGTAAGACAATCCAACAGAACAGATCATACTTTGCATTTCACATTAAAGAAACTGATAGACGAACAGACCTAACTTTCTCAAAAGAACGAAACTTTGAATCAACATGAACTTTTCAGAGAATCTAGATTGCATTATACATAAACAACATCAGTTACATTCAAACCCCTAACCAAGGATCTAGACCCAGTAACCCTAGAACAGTACAATTGAAAAGGTGGAAACTTTGAGATTCGTTTTCCGTTTCCATTTGCAAACAAAGACATAATCTTGAGATCTATCAGCTTTATAGTTACCCGGATCTTAGCGAGAACACCCTTCTTCTCGAGGGTTCGAGTGACTAAGGTCTTGAGATCCATCATCTCTCTAGTGTAATCGTCCATCGTTCCACCACCAAATCAAAATCAAAAGTTTGAAACTTTTGGATTTTGAGAAATTGGGTTTTCCGCCGTTGGGGATTTGAAGATGTTCGCCGTCCGGAGCTGGGGTAAGGTGTTATGCGATTTTAACGAGAATGTGAGGAAGAAGACGAAGACAAAAAAAACACACACACATCTTTGCAAGCATTTTTCCGCTTTCCTGAAATACCCCCATAAATATTGATAATTTCCAATCTAGTCCAAGTATTTAAATTTGAAACTATTTGCCCCCCTCCGAGTTAATGTGGATATTTTATTTTTCTGAAACACTAATGTGGATATTTTTTTCTTCACTTTTTTCTTTGATTTAGAACGAAAATGTGATGATTTTACTGACATCAAATTTTAGGATCAAGACTCGTGTGGCATTGGGAAAAAAGAGTTACCTCTGAGATTCAATTGGATCGTTGCAAACACATTTTGACTTCTTGATTCCATCTAGCGAGATGATTGTCACTGAAAAGTTTTTTTGGTCGAATTGTCACTGAGAAGTTGGGTCCAATATTGTCAAGCATACGATGAAAGAATACGTTTTGAAACTATTTTTGTCGGATTCACAAAGGTTATATTGTTAGAGGACATGTTGTTTCTTTTGGACGGATGAGGTTTTGTTGTCGTAGTTTAAAGGTTATAATGTTTCTCAAATAATATATAGAGGATATGTAACGACCATGATCCGATGGGAAGGCCCATTTGTTTTTTTGTTTTTTTAATTAAAAACTCAAAACTTTTATTTTATCTTTGTCCCACATTGGAAGTTTAGAAAATTTGCCTCTCTTCCTTTCTTTATATAAGAAACTCCACCCCTTCTTTTTATTCTCATCAAGTCAAAGTATTTCTTTGCGGTAACGACTTGTTGTTGGATAATCCAACGACCAGTCACTAGTAAATTTTTCGAGTGAAATTTCCGGCAAACTTCTGGCGGGATTTTCTGGGCAAGCTTTCAACTGATTTTTCTGTTGACCTCGGTTGACCATCTTTCGTGACCGTTCCAGCCAGTTGCTAAGGTGAGGGCTATTTCGTTAAATCTCGTGCTAGTGTAGAATTCTTCCTATGTTAGTTTAGTTTCGAAGCATGATCTGTCTGTTTGAATTGAGTCTTGTGTGATAATTATAATATTGAATGTTAACCGGAATTAGGGGTATAGAGGATTCAACTGTTGTTTGGATTAATTGATGTTAAGTGATGATATATATATATAGTTATATAATATGGACTATGTGGAGAGTGCGGGGATCCAAAGAGATTTGGGCTAACGACGCATATGAGTACGGGGGCCCAGAGAAATCGGAGCTAGCGACGTATAGAGTGCGGGGGCACAGAGACATCTGAGCTAGCGACGCATAGTGGATGAGTACGGGGGCCTAGAGACGTTTGAGCTAGCGACGTATATTGTGTGGTGCAGGGTGCAAAGACGTTTGCATATAGACGCATAGTAGTGGAGTGCGGGGGTCCAGAGATGTCTGGACTAGCGACGCATATTATATTATCGTATATCCGTATGAGGAAAATGCGGGGTGTGTAGACTAGCTATGAACCATCATCGCATTGTTTGTTTTGTGTGATGCGGTAGGCATCGTGTTTGTTCATGTTAGAGTTAAACTTCCATAGTGGGAGTTCTATTTTCTAGTCAGTGGTTTGCGGATCTAGCATCCTATACCTCATTGAGTGACTCCCCTGTTGCTCACCCTTCTTTCTTCCCATTGCAGGTGAGCAGGACGAGTAGTCGGATATCTAGACAGTTGGTGTTTTGGGATGATCGTAATTTTATTTCGGTTTTATGAAAGTTATTTTACAATTTATTGTAAAAGTGTTTTCTTTTGGATTTATTTTATTAAAAATGTTTCAATATTTTATCTGATTTTGAATAAATCGGTTTGATTCGATATTTTTCGTTAAATAGCACGCCGGTCTCGAGAGAGGAGGAGACGGGTTTAAAAGCACAAGAATTAAAAAACTATTTTTATAAGATGATTTTTAATAATAATATAAGTTTAAATGAGTGAATTAATCATAAATAATGTAACAAAATATTATTAGTTAATCAATTTTCAACAAAATAAAATTGTTTTGAACTTCTATTCTGAAACATAAAATCTTCTCTATAACATCTTATATTATAGAACAGATAAATAGTTGTTTGAGCATCCAACATCATCAAAAACTATTTTGATAATACACAAGTAATGTATCATATATTAATGAAATTTGAGAACGATAAGGTATTTCAAGAGGAGCATGCATGTGGCATCAAATTAACAATAGACTTGACACACCGTATCAAGAGTGCATGCACAAGGTTATTGGACGAAAGTTACAATCCACCATGTACAACTCTCTGAGAAAAGTGACGAACTGCATATTAGGAATCACTTTTCAAGTCATCATTCATATTAGAATACTTCTGGAAGACTCGTGCACTGATTAACTTTCTATCTCTCTAATTATACGCTGAGAAATATTGTTGATTACTTGTTCTTGCTTTAATACTTATCAACTTTTTTCTTAAATAGGAGAAATGAGACATATCTAAACGTTTCCTATCTATGTATAAGACTTTTCATTTAACTTTTTTCTTATTTGTGAGAATGATTCTCACTTAAATTCTTTGGGAATCAACAATCATTTTGTCGGCCAGATGCAGAGTGCATAGTATTCATCTGTTCACCCCAACTTACTAAACTTCGCCGTGAGAATTATAAAACACTACGAGTTCTTTCGGTTAAAGTTTCCACCAATCTTACTTAGATAGTATCATCGGATCCTATTTTGCAGCATTATTGTAACGTTTTAAATGAGTAGCTAAGGTAATTAGTAACATAGGTTGCAATTTTCAGAGTGCTATTGCCCTCCCAAATAGTTCAGTGCGTCGCTGAAAGCCTGAAAGTATACACATGTGTAAACAAATTTCAAAAGAATACGACTGTAGAACATATGTGTACATTTTGTAGTATATATATTTTATTTTTTCTTGGATTTCATGTTGTATTACTTAAGATATCAAATTCTACAAAGATATATCACACAAAAGAGATACAAGAATCCTTGAAACGAAGACGATATGGTAACTGTTATATATTATGTTTGTCCAGTACAGTAAAATTGAACCAATTAAAACCGAACTAGAGAAAGTGCATGGTTTGGATTTGATAATACCGAATAAACCAAATAGATGTTATTTATAAGAAACCGCAGTATATGGATATGATTCGGTATATAAACCGAATAAACCAAAGAAACCGAATAATTAAAATATATTAGTATACGTATATGTAAATTTAACAACAAAACGAATAATATATACATAATGTATTTATTAACATGATATTCATATATAAATAATTGATTTTAATAATTTTATTTTATTCTAAGTGAAAAGATTATTTTGTTTTTATCATTTTCATCAAATGAAATAAAACATAATTTTATTTTTACTGGTAAATTTATGCTATAATATAGTTATTTAATAAGATCATGAGATTTCTTTTTTCTTATTTTTACTTTTGATAGTTAAATTAAACATAAAGTATTCCATTTAAAAACTAGAGTACAAAAATATATATTATGTTTTAATAAATCGGATTCCTAATTATATAAACTAAAATTTGTTATAAAAACTGTAAATATAGTTACAGTTTTTTGGTATAAACTCGAATAAACAGAAAACCAATAGCATATGAACCAAACCAAATCAAAGTAAAAATGGTATTAGTATGGTAGTTAATTTTTTATAAACCGAATCCCAAAAACCGCAAAACCAAACTGAAATACCAAAAACCGCAAAAAACGAACCGAAATCCGGATTGAACACCCCTATATATTATGTTAGATATGTTTCTAACTTAAAATATGGATATATTCTAATATTTGATGTGAGAGATTTTGTCTTCAATATGTGATACGCCCAAAACGGGATGAAGGCTTTGGCCGGGTGTTTGATATGAACCGAGAAGGCAATTGGCACTTCCGGAACTGGGATGGAATGAATGGATCGTCAAGAGATGCGGAATGGCTCTTGATATACCACGTCCTTAAGGCTAACCACCTAAGAAAGGATGATTGTGTGTTGGCTAACCACCAAGGAACACACAAAGATGATTGGCTAACCACCAAATCAACAAGCCGGTTCAAACCGATGAACTAGCTAAGAACTCTCTCTCACTTAGAGAAAAGAAAACTAAAATAAAACCAAAAAAGAACTGTGTGTTTTATTCATAGATAGGACTACATATTTATAGTACTTTGTAGTCAAAGAAATAAATACATTTGTGAGGAAAACAATGCATAGGAAATTTAATCTTGACCAGATCTAAATTAATGAGTCAAATACTCAGCCTTCCATGCAGATTGGTCAAAGATGACTCTTCAAATAATGTCCAGGTTCAATCTGGTCGTTCTGGCCTATCGAAGTAAGGATCTGGACGTGGACCGGATGATCCACACGGCCCAAATTCGCGAGGACTGAAGATCACATGATTTGTAAAATTCATAACTCCCACATCTGAACTCCGTTTGATCTGATTCTTCTTCGAGTGGATCCGTAATTGAGTTGAGCACATTCTCCAAGTGATTTCATGCGTAGAATCCTCGTGGTTTGGAAGATATGATTCAAACAATGAACACGTATCATTACTGCTTCCTATGATCAAGTCATGCATGTCGGTTTTATCTGGTTCGCTACTCAAGGGTGCATCATTCCCTCCCTCTTCAAAAAGATTTGTCCTCAAATCTGGAACATTAAAAGGAAAAGGGTTATAAGCAAAGGAATCATAATCAGAACATTGCTTACCTTGAGTTTGGTCCGACTCTTGAATGGAAGAAGACCCTTCTTGGTTTGCTCGATGCTCATGGAATTGTTCTTCATCTATCACCTCCATTGGCTCATGTGTGAAGTCATCGAAAATTGGCAATGGGACTGAAAGTTCTTCCTTTTCTGGCCTGTTTCAACATTGTCATTCTCCAAAGTCACCAACGGTTTCTGTTTTTGACACTTGTTAGCATAATGACCGATCCTATGGCATTTGAAGCACCTGGTAGAAAGAGCTTTGCTTGTGGGTTTCACAGCTTTGCTTTTATCAAAAGAAGTCTCATTAGTTTTCAAATCAGAATTTGAAAGATAAGAAGACTTACATTGTTGTTTTGGTGCAGAAGAAGTGTCGGTGTTTCCCTTCTTTTTGAGTTGTCGGATAGCATGAATTGCCTTATGCAACATCTTCTCCAAACTGGCATAAGTCTGAAGCTCTTTCTGATCAAGTATATCATAGTTGCTTCTCTTGGCTTTGGTGAAGGGACGATCACCACTTCTGACCCACTTCTCATCATTGGACCTATTTTGTCTCTTCCTTTGTTTCTGCACAAAATCAAATTTATTAGAAGCAAACTGGTTCTTATCAAAAATCAATTGCTCCTTTTCAAAAACAGTTTTAAAAGGAAAGTAGACGTCTTGTTGTAGTGGTTTTGATTTCTTGAGAAGTCCAAACATCCTGAAAACACTTAACAAACGTTAGCAAATAAAATCCTCACACTCTCAAAGTGTTTAGCTCACGAGTTTTAGATTGTCACTCAGAGTTCTATCACTGGTTCAAAGGATGATAGGCAGACAAAATTCAGCAATCAAAACCCAAAACAAACTTTGTGGGAAAAAGAAAAGAGAAAGAAAGATGAAGAGAATTTTTTTTTTGTGTGGATCCGCCTTAACTGTCCTAAGGCTGGGTTTCTCTTCAGCCAGCAGGGTTTCTCTTCCACCACTCCCCCTGGATTTCTCTTCAGAAGTGATTCAAGCCAAAATCGTTTACTCTTTTTTTTTTGATTTTTTTTTTGGATTTTTTTTTTTAAGATGGCGATCACAAGGGAGTAAAGGAACAGCCCAGATCCAATAAGAAAAGAAAAGAAAATGATGAAGAGATGAGAAGATGAAAAGAAGATAGAAAACAAACCAGCCAAAGTGGCTCGATACCAAGTTGATACCAAAACGGGATGAAGGCTTTGGCCGGGTGTTTGATATGAACCGAGAAGGCAATTGGCACTTCCGGAATTGGGATGGAATGAATGGATCGTCAAGAGATGCGGAATGGCTCTTGATATACCACATCCTTAAGGCTAACCACCTAAGAAAGGATGATTGTGTGTTGGCTAACCACCAAGGAACACACAAAGATGATTGGCTAACCACCAAATCAACAAGCGGTTCAAACCGATGAACTAGCTAAGAACTCTCTCTCACTTAGAAAAGAAAACTAAAATAAAACCAAAAAAGAACTGTGTGTTTTATTCATAGATAGGACTACATATTTATAGTACTTTGTAGTCAAAGAAATAAATACATTTGTGAGGAAAACAATGCATAGGAAATTTAATCTTGATCAGATCTAAATTAATGAGTCAAATACTCAGCCTTCCATGCAGATTGGTCAAAGATGACTCTTCAAATAATGTCCAGGTTCAATCTGGTCGTTCTGGCCTATCGAAGTAAGGATCTGGACGTGGACCGGATTATCCACACGGCCCAAATTCGCGAGGACTGAAGATCACATGATTTGTAAAATTCATAACTCCCACATCTGAACTCCGTTTGATCTGATTCTTCTTCGAGTGGATCCGTAATTGAGTTGAGCACATTCTCCAAGTGATTTCATGCGTAGAATCCTCGTGGTTTGGAAGATATGAGTCAAACAATGAACACGTATCATTACTGCTTCCTATGATCAAGTCATGCATGTCGGTTTTATCTGGTTCGCTACTCAAGGGTGCATCAATATGTCTCATCAAGATGATGATTCTTTGAATGTTGATCTTGGAATGTTTGGGCAAAGATTAGTGGACCAACTTTGGACCGGATCAATCTGAATATGATTGGACTGTATGAATACCATGTTAAATTAAATGAATTTCTAACTTAAAACCAATAGATTGACCTATCTGTCTTCTATATTATTTAGATCCTTTCCAACATCCAATGCATAAGAATTTGTCTATATTATATCATATCTGGTGGTCGATGAACATTTATTGAAATTACGTTGCATATATTTCATATACCTACTACCAATACCGGTCTTGGTTTATCGAAGACTAGAAGCAACTTGAACAAAAGGGTTGAATATTATGGAACATATGGCTCGGACCTAATGTTGTTGCATTTTAACAACAATGTTTATAACACTAAACTATATGAACTTTTTCAAATGAAAAGCAGAATTTTGTCTGTAATACTGAGGGCCGGAAGCCCATGCTTCTATAGCTTTTTCACAGGGCTGGGTCTGCCTGCTACGGTGCTAATGTTTTAGGTCTTTTACTCAAAACTCTATTGTGCAGCAGTGTTTCTCGGTCTCTTTAATATGATTATCAGGTTAAATTGAGTTAAATATTTGATTTGGATCACAATTCAAAGATAAAACGATGCACAATTACAATTCTTCTGCATATTTATCAACAAAATAAAAGTAAAAACAAATTTCACACCTACACTAATAAGTGCACGTAAACAATAAAATGTCCTAAGTCCTAACATTATCAAAAATAGATGTTTATGTTATATATATGGCAAGATTTTTTTGTTTACATTTATTCTCAAACTTAAATACTGAAACAAGAAAAAGGGAACAAAAATCTCTACCATCTCTTTTGTTGAAACTAAAAAAAAAAATGTGTTTATTAAAAATTTGAAAACTTTGTATGACTGTATGCTAATGCTTATATGTACATGTTGTACGTGAGGTAACTAATTCTAATCCTTTCTGTTTTTGCTTCTTCCGTGGATGCGAAAGATGATATAAACATGGAAGAGAAGGAAGACTTAGATAAAGGAAACAAGATTAACACATTGGATGTATGGGAAGGTTGGAAACATAAACCTTGGAGAAAGACTTAGACTGTGTGGCCCAAAGTCACGAGTAGACATGCCGTTCAGAGGCGGACCACGGCCATTAAAGCGGGTTCATCTGACACACCTTAAAATACAAAAACCTAGTTTTTTAATCTATTATAAACGAAATTTCTCAGCGTCTGCGGTGAATTTACTTCGGCTGACACCCCTTCAATCTGGGTTTGACTCAGCATGACACCTTGTTTTTAGTTTATTTTTATCTAAGATTTAAAGCCCATTTAATTTTGACCCATGTTTAAATTTATTCTGAGTCCGCCACTGAATTGCCGTTTAAACCCTCTTAAAAGGTTCACAACTGTATGACACTTCTTGTAAAAATAAAAAGTGAAAGTATATAACATGTTCAAGTTATTAGTCAAATTAAGAATCAGATTCAACAAAACACTTCCTGTGTCCAAGAAACGTGTATTTAAAAACAAAACGATGAGGACGCGTTATGTCACAAATATACACAAAAGTGAGATATATGTACGAAGTGTATGTATGGAGAATTAAGGATACTTTTAACAAATTACTTTTATTCCTTTTCATCTTTCCCAAAATGCGCATCATTTTTGAAAGATCTAAGGATACATGTGTGAATGTATATGGGTATGTACGTACATGATACAACTGTTTGAACTTATCCCTTTCTTAACATATTTTTATTGGAACAGATCTGGTTCTGAGCATAATCAAGAAACATTGGTTTCAGAATCCCTATTTTTAAAAGTTAATATGTATAAAAACATATGTTTTCCTAATTATTTAATATTTTTTATAACTAAAATCCGTACTAAAGTATCAAGGTCTTTATCATTTTAAGATTATTTTCAATTTAAAATTAGTTAGCGATAAGTGGACTGACCTAAGTCACTTATTTTTTTATATTTTCAATATGAAATTTTCTCTCTAATATCTTCTCTTGAGATAATAGTGCGTATAATCATTAATCTCGATAAAATCAATCATATACTCTTCTGAAATAATGCTCTTTTTCTAGCTGTCTCGGTAGAATTGAATCTTTTTTGGACCATCCATTAGTGGGAAGCTTGATCACTTTTCGGGTCGGACTAATAGATCATGATGTATTCTGATACCATACTAAATTTCTTGGACTTCTAATTTAAAACCAACTAGTGATATGTAGATTGGTTTAAATAACTTATGTATTAGTTAAATTGTTGTCATATTTCTAATATGAAATCTTTTCTCCAACACCCCTATAAAATTAATAGTACATAAAACAGTTAATCTCGACAGAATCCATGATCGTGATCAGCTATCAGTAGATTTTGAGAGCACATGTTTAATCAGATAGGACCTTTTCTAGTTAATTCAACGGAGACAAAAGTGGTGACTCAGCTACTTTTTTTGGACGTAAGAATCAGCTTTGGCTTCCGGAAACGAGGTAGGAAAGTCACCACGTCGCCCAAAACTGTTCCCACGTTACTAAAACCATATGTACAGCTCGAAGCGGAATGGTGTTTATTAGCGAAGCAGTATTATGCTAAGTTAAACCGTAGCAGTAAAACTTAGAAACACATGTCCACAACGTTAACCAATAAAACTAACGACCATCATTAGTATAATTATCGTCGAATCTTAGAGGCAGTTCAAAATAAGTAGTGACTAGTGAGCATTGTTTTCCGATTTGGGTAACTGGATGCATGGTTTCAGAAAAATGAATTTATCTTCTATATTATTAAAATTGAAGTACATATAGAATTTTTGATCCAAAAAAATACAAACTGAATTAACTTTCTTTTCAACAAGTTATTGCATTAATTGTTTTTTTTACTTAATTTAACAACTTCATTAATTGTATTACCTTAAACATACATTACATCATTAATTATATTACCATAACAATAATATTGCAAATTTTTATTTATTAGTTAATCAACAACTTTGTATCAATTATAAAATTCAAAATGTAAAATAACAGGATTTTTCATATGATTTAAAAGTTCGGTATAATCTGTTTTACTAAAACTTCTTTTATCTTAGTTTCAATCGGTGAAATTTTACGTAACCAAAAAAATAATTCAAAAACATAGTTTACATGAACAAAATAATAACTTAAATCAAAATAATAAAAACGTATTACATTTATTGTCATTTAATTTTTCACTCCATATAACTATTTTACTAAATAAAAAAGTCTTTCTTTTTCACCTAATTTAACCGAACACAAAGAAAGAGTTTTTTTAAAAAAATTTGTTTATAGAATCAGTTAGGTATGGTCATTTGAGTAGGTGCAGATTATTTCTTTCAGGTATTGTTTTTTTTTTTGTTTTAAAATTAAACCTAACTCGGATATTACAAATTTATGTGCGAGTTTCGAATTGGGTCCTTTCAGGTCTGAATGAGTTTGATTCTGATGTTTAAATTATGAACCTAAAAAAATATCTAAATAACCAATATACCGGAAACGAGTTTAGATATTTGTACCAAAAATAATCATATTACCTTATTCGATCCGGATCTTTTAAATACAATTAGTTATATAGCGACACATCTGAATATATAACACTATGAAAATAAATATCAATATATAAAAATGTAAGAACCATTATCCGCACGGACGCGGGGGACAAGCTCTAGTTTTGATTATAAAGTTACAAAAAATACTTTTTGTATATACTTAATTAATTAGTATGTTTCAGTAATAGCAGACGTGAGACATAATAGAAGAAAAACATTTCAAGTCTGGTAGACTTTTAAGTTTGGAGATGACTTCAAAAACGATTATGATCATGGTGAACTGAAAATGATTAAGGCAATTAAGTTGATTGTACATTGCAAGTTACTATATAAAGAATGTAAGAAATATATACATGAGTATTATTTAGTCTTACCAAATAAGGAAAGGGCAGATTCCTTAAAACTAGCTTTTCTTGCAAATCTGGATGAACGAACGGCTGAGAGTTGTAATTCAAGTTATCTTCAAACCTATCATTAACTACTAATGAGATATACATATTTGGAGTGATTCGTGAGTGGTTGAATACGTGACAATTGACGTAACCCCCTCCCCATCGTCCGTCTCCATTAAGGTTTCTCTCTCTTACTCTAAATAAATGGTAGTTGGCATATCGGATCCATCCTTGATTTTGGGCCCCAACATGTAAACATCACAAAACATATATCAATAGATTTAGTCAAAAAAAAAAAAAACATATATCAATAGTTTATGTTGCGGTCTATATTATCTTTCTGTTCCTCCAATAATTGTTTGAAATGTAAGATGCAAAATCTCATTACTAAAAATATTAGGGAAGTAAAGTGTAGGGCTGGGCAAATAAACCGAATCCAAAAATTCGAACCGAACCCGATCCGATAAAACTTAACCCGAACCGATCCGAACCCGACATAAATACCGAATGGATCTTGTTTTTCGGTATTTCGGGTTATGGGTATTATCCGAACCGAACCTGAACTTAAATGGATATCCGATAGAACCCGAAATATTCAAAATTTCAAAACTTGTACCAAACATGATCTTTAATATGTATCCAAAATACATTAAGATATTACTAAACATCTAAAATAATTATCTATCACATGAAGGTTAGTGATTATATTATATGAAGGTTGATGGTTAAAGATGGCCGTAGAAGCTTGAAGTTTTTAGATTTTAGTTTTGTTTCAATTGAATAATGTTTCTCAGTTCATGAGAATTTAGTTTTCGTTTTAAACTTTTAATTATTTGGTTTTCTTTCTATCAATAACTATGTTTACTTTTCGTTTGATTTTGAATGATCATGTTTGATGTTCCTTTCTTATTTTTGAATCGATTTTACTTATGTTTTGATTATAAAATAGGTACAAATCAGGTACTTTTAAACCGAAAAACCCGATTTTACTTATGTTTTGGTTACAAAGTAGGTACGAATCAGGTATTTTTAAACCGAAGAACCGATTGGGACCCGAACCCGAAAGCACATCGGGTTATACCGGTTCTTTGAAAAATTTACTAACCCCGACCCGAACCCGATAGAACCCAAACCGGTCCCGAACCGAATTTTCATATAATCCGAATGGGGCTGATTTTGTCAAACCCGAAAAACCGAAACCCGATTGGATAAAACCGAAACCCGATTGGAACCCCGAATGCCCAGGCCTAGTAAAGTGTAAGGGCGATTAGAAATTTTTTATTTGATTATCATAGAAGTTTTGTACCTTAGACTCATAATCTTTTATAGGTCAAAAATTAACTTTTAAAAATTTTGAATTAAAAATACTCATTCGTGCCAAATGTGATTTGATTAACACCAACTCTCTTGTACTGTCAATAGGCTACCAATACCTTAGTAGATTATAAATTTTAAGATTATATATTACTTTATTTGTTATATTCTATTCTTAAATTTTGATTATAAATTTATAGGACATAACACATTATAACTTAATGCATATCAAATTTTCAAGAGATTATATACTGTCATTTGAGAAAATCCATTAATAAACATATTCATTTCAGTTTTAGACTAGTTACCAATTTCAGGTATTTCTTTATATAAAATAGTATTCTAAAATAGTTTAGCTTTGTTTCTTAAACCAAAAATCACTTAGGGAAACTTCTCACTATTAGAGCATCTCCAACCATTCTCTATATTTACTTCTATAATAGCATTTAGAGGGAAAACTATTCCATTCCAGCTCACTATTTTTTCTTCTAAAATAAAATTGTTATTTTTTCCTCTTTTTATAGAAGAACAAATATCATTCCTCTATTCTTACATTATATTTAGAGATTGCTATTATAGAGAAATACATTATAGCAAAACACATCTTTATTATAGAGTTGATCTATTATAAAGGAAGAAATAGCAAAATACATTGGAGATGATCTTAGTCACTTATTTGACATTTTGTTTTGTTGTTTTCCAAGCCAATTTTTTTATTACCTTGATTTATTCAAGCTAGCTGATTTTTTTCTTATATTTATACTTTTTAACAATATCAATTCAAAATATAGTAATCGATTGTGATGGAGAAGAGAAATTAAGCACACCAAATAGTTTTGATTTCTTGAAAGAAAATAAGTTTTTTGTTCTATAACAAGAAATCTTGCCCATCTGGCTAATTTACTTACTATATTATTTTTGTAGATCTTGGTCTTACATTCAGAAAAGAGCTGATCTTGACGAAGAAAATCACATGTGCCATTATTTTACACGTTGTAGCCTTGTTGGTAGGTTAGGTATGTACGACGAGATCCAAGAACCCAAAGTACAAACTATGTCACTGGCCGTTAGATTTTTCTCATATTTGATACGTCGGAATCATACGAGGGACCTATCAATAATTGCTGTCGCTAAATGCCAAAATGAAATGAATTAGAGAAAAAAAATATAACCTAATTATTACTCAGGAACGGTGATGGTTAGGTTGGTAGATAAAGCCGATCGAGTACATATGTGGACGGGTTGATTTTGTTGTTAAAATGCCTGTGCTGAAGCGAAATTGTTGAAATCTATATACCGTGGTTAAAAACAATAAATTTCTTATTCTTTCTTATTCTTATTCTTTTATCATGATTTACAAAATTACAAATCCAAGTATTTTTTAAAAAAAAATCCAAGGTTTCAATATAAAAATTTGTTTTATGCAGCGCCAATCTGCTAGAGATAGAATTTGACGACATATTGACATGTTTACATACTATGAATGTATCTTAATTAGGTTTTTTTTTTGAAAAAAAAATCTTAATTAGGTATTGCTAGATACATATGTGATCATTATATATAACATGTGACTAAACTAAAAACATATTACTGAAAGACGCTTATATATTTTTTTTTTTTTGTCACTGTAAAGACGCTTATATATGGTTTATAGTTAAAAAGTCAACTAATTTGTTATTGTTATGAACATCAAGTAGCTAGAACAAAGAGTCGAGTAGTTCAAAAACAACTGCATGATTTACATACATCATAATAAACGAAGTCAATTATTTGGATTATGTAGCATGGTCGATATATTAATTCCCACATAGTAGATTATAATTAAATTAAGAGAACGAATTGTTCAGTATGCACTTCCTTTTGGGTTTTAAGCTAACATACACCAAAAATAAAACTAACATATAATTTTGCTAGCAGGATCTCGATGTCAGAAATTGACCTTTTGTATTATTTGATGATTGATGATGCTATCTTATTTTCTATTATTTCCCTTCCTTTTGTCAACTACAGGCTATCGTTTTTAATAACGCACACTTGGCAATTAAGCAGCTATAATCTTACATACAATCCTATATTAATCGAGCAGGCATCAACAACTTTTTGGCGATAGAAGCCATAATGTTTGAAAGAAATCAAGAATTAGATGAACATAGAAAATGATCTTCAAACAATAACAATATAATACATTCTTTAAGGTTTGACTTTAGGTTCATTGATATTAAAACATCAATATACATTTCCTTAAACTCTACATGGTTGCCTTTTATGTTTTAAACTTGTTGATAAAATGATCAAAGCTTAGAAGATGTAAAATAAGAAAACCAAGTAGCAATATTTTACGGGGAATTAAAGAGTACTTCGTGACATATACGTCTGTACCTATAAGGTTAAAACATAGTATTCCCCATGTTTATAATTTTCTTACATATTAAGTGTTTTAGAGCTGATTTATTATGACAATTTATTTTTTGTGAAAATTTACATCTGATTGTACCACCCTAAATAGCTTATGCAAATTTATATTTGCCTGGTTTTAATTACATCATGTTGAATATTTCATGTTCTTTTTTCCTAATTTGTATAATTTTTAACTAATCGTTTTTCGAAATTAGAAATTTAAATGGTATATAGGCATTAGATGAGTATATATAGTTTACTATATGACGGATTTCTAAGTTTACGATTTGATCGAGTTTTAAACGAAAAAAATTAGAAATAAATAAAGTATATATTTATATATATATATTTTAATAAAGTGTATTTACATCATACTGACGCGTCCAGTTGACAACATTAAAACGTAAAACTCATCGTACATCTTCTAATTAACAAAAATAAAACTAATACACTATTTGATACATCGGCAAGGCAAGTACATTTATATTATTATTGCTAATAAATAACTACAAAAAAGGGGAAGATTTGAAAAGGTAAACAAAGGGCAGGTGTATCCAATGCAACCTTCACAGTGAACACGTCCCACGTCTTTTTCTTTCCTCTTTAAGAACCCTCTCTCTCCCCATCTTGCCACTTATCCTCTCTCTCTCTCTCTCTCTCTCTCTCTCTCTCTCTCTCTCGCCTAAAAAGAAAAACCAGAGAGAGATATACCAACGACGCCGTTAGAACACGACCATGTTGAATCTCAGTCTTGGAATCTTCTCTAACTATCAAGAAGATCGTAAAGTACCATTAACCTCAAGTGCTGGTGAAGAAGAATCTAACCTCTCTTCCTCATCAACATCATCCACAGATTTTGCCACTGACAAACGTTTCATCACCTTTGGTATACTCAAACGCGACGATGATGTTGTTCCTCCTCCTCCTACTCATAAAGAAACCGGAGATCTTTTCCGAGTGAAAGATGCTAGTCGGAATATTGAATTCTCCGGGGACGACAGTCACTGGTTGAATCTGTCGTCGTCACAGAGGAGTAAACAGCAAATGGTGAAGAAGAGCAGAAGAGGACCAAGGTCACGAAGCTCTCAGTATCGTGGCGTCACTTTTTACCGTCGCACCGGTCGTTGGGAGTCTCATATTTGGTAATAACCAAAATAATTAATTCTTTTTTCTTTTAATAATCAATACAGTACTTTCCAGTGAGGAAAAATATTTTTACTAAATAATTAGTACTAATATTTAAAAAATAAAAGAATTTCAAATATTTTTTAATAAAAAGTTTACAATTCATTCATGATACTCTGTCTTTTTATTCATAAAAAGATTCATGTTTATTCCTAAAAATAATTATACTTATTTCTTCATTTTTTTTTGTAAAAACTTACTTCTTCTTTGTTTATTGTTTTAATGTTTTTATCTAATTTATTGTCTATTTTGATAATTATCAATCGAAATTTAACTTTGTTTTTGGACTTGATGATTTGTAGGGATTGTGGAAAGCAGGTTTATCTGGGTAAGTATGATCAACTTTTAATGGTCGGGTTGTCTTAGTTACGTGTCTGTCTATATAAAGACATAAACGATGAATTTCTAACTATCATGTTTTGTTAATCATTCATTTATTAACCTAGCCTTCTTTTTTTAAAAAAATGTCTAAACAGGCGGGTTTGATACTGCCTACGCAGCAGCAAGGTACGAAAAAATCTGATATACATAATAGACACAAATATAAGATATTATTTGACAACATTCCTATTTCTAGTATGGTAGTTTTGGCAACATATACGCATTGTAGTATATTAAAGATATTAAAGAACACTAGTTGATTATTAATAAATGAATATGAATACATATACCAGGGCGTATGACAGAGCTGCTATCAAATTCCGTGGTCTCGACGCAGATATCAACTTTATCGTGGATGATTACAGACAAGACATGGACAAGGTTAAACATATAGTCTATATCATATATAAACGTGCGATAAACACGTCCCTTCAAAGATATGAAGCTGAATTATTTATTTGTGTATTTTTTTTGTTTTTTCGTTTGTCGAATTAATGATGGATTCTAAAGTTTCAATTGCATATAGATGAAGAATTTAAATAAAGTGGAGTTCGTGCAAACACTTAGGCGAGAGAGTGCGAGTTTTGGAAGAGGAAGTTCCAAATACAAAGGCTTGACTATTCAAAAATGCGCACAATTCAAAACTCATAATGATCAGGTTCATCTCTTCCAAAACAGGTACCATTACTCTTATCTAATCTCATGTTAAAAGCACTTCATTGAACACTTCCATATTTTGTTACACATGTGTAATAATATGATCATACTTTGTAAATTCTTAATTAACGTCTGAAAGTGCAAAAAGTTGTCTGATTACATATACAAATATTCCTCAATCACTAATCTTCTGTTCACCCACATTCCATTTGTTTTATTCTATTACTTACCATTCAAAGTCTATCTCTCACTTTTTTTTGTGAGAGAAGTATGTAATTACAATATTTCATAGTTACTAAGAAAAATTACAACAAACCTAATACTTTATTTGAATATTCTAAGTTAATACTCTTTTCAGTTTGATCCGGTCAGCTGATCAAATCACATTTCCTTAAAGTTTATGTTTCGTCGTATAAGCTTTACAGATGATTAGATGAACACTATTATATTTGACACACGAAAGAAACCAAAGAGTTAATATTATGTTATAAATGGTTTTGAGATGTTATACATGAGTGAAATATTCACAGGGGATGGGATGCAGCAATAAAGTACAATGAGTTGGGAAAGGGGGCAGAACTCATGAAGTTTGGTTCCCATATCAAAGGTAATTCATCAATATGGGTCACAATATGTTTACATCTATTGTAAGGTTGATTGATCAATTCAAGTGAAATTACAAATTTATACGACACTAACCACAAGTTTCACATTTACTTTTGATTAGATCAAGCAAACCCTAGCTAGCTAAACCTTTTTGCCTTTGTCTTTAAGCAACTTAATTTTTAAACATAATAATAGATTTCCATCATATGATTAATTAGCCTTTTTCCAGGAAATGCTGATCTTGAACTAAGTCTTGGTATTTCATCGTAATCGGGAAATATAAAGTTGACAACAAGCGACTACTACAAAGGTATCAACCGATCCACGATGTGTTTGTTTGGTAAGCATTCACCCATCTATTTACCGGTGGCGACTATGAACCCTTTGAAGACAGTTGCAGCATCATCAGGATTCCCTTTTATCACCATGACCACTTCCTCTTCCTCCATGCCCACATGTTTTGATCCATAAGGATCGATTTACACTTTAATTTTTTAACTAGTATATATTTATATTGTGTATTGACCATAAGTTTGATTCTTTCCTTAATGAGTGAGAAATACTGAAAGTATTTGTTCTAACTTGAACTCGATTATGAAATAGGGACGTGTCTTTACGCGGAATATTGTTTTATTATGGTTAAATATGTATTTTGGATGATGTAATTATGTAGTTGTCTTTATTTATTAAAAGCATTATTTTGTGTTTTTTATTGTGTTATGTAGTAATTGATGATAGATTAATTTACTATGTGTTTGTTTTTTAAACAATATGTTGTTGTGTGTATAGTTGTATTTATTAGTGGTGAAGTGAACCTCTGATGTAAAACATATTGAATTTCAATAACTTTGCATTTAGATATTTATTGATTCTAAGGTTGACAGTTTTAGCATTAAAAAATTATATTATATTTTTTCAATTATCTGAACATTATTCTTTTAAGATGTTTTTTGTCCTCTCCATATTTTGATATTGAGCCGTCACCATCTATGTATGTCGTTTACATTTCCGGTGTGATGTGCTTCTCACCATCACCAGAAAAGACTCACCTATGTACTCTTGTTCTTCCTCATATTTTTCTCCTGCGGGATTATCTGGTATTTGTTATAGATCAGGTTTATAAATAACCAGTTGTGCGGTTGTTTCTCATGGTGTTGTAGGCTATTCCGGTCAATATTGGCTGCTTCCCTTCTTCCATAGATTTTGGCTGATGTTAGGAACTGTATCTACTTAGGTTGGGTCAGAGTTTAGTCGTCTTTGATGTTGTTTTCCTCGTCGTTAGCTTACCGTCGACAATCCCCGCATTTCTTGGTTTTCAAGATCTGGTTTTTAGTGATCTGCCTTATATGCTCTCTTTCATAGCTCGAGGATGGCTCCACGGTTTTTTTATTTCATTTCGTCTTACCCTTTCCTCTTTGTTCTCTCATCTCGTTTCAGCTTTCATCGCCGCTCGCGTCTCTTGTGGCTCTCTCTTTCGGTATGTTTGCACTCCAGGTTTGGATAGTGTTTTCCTTTGTGTATGCTCTATAGGCCTGGAAGGTTGTTTCTGGTCTCAAGATTGGGCTCTGGTTTCTCAGTGGTTGGCTTCCATTCTCCCTCCCTTAGGTTGTTTCTCTTCTTCCGCTGTTTCCTTAAGTATAAGTGTGCGGAGTTAGTCTCTTGGAGCTTTGGTCCCTTCTATCCACAAGTTTGTGGTTCTTCGCTGGCATGTACATCTTGTTTCTGCTTGTTTAGTTTGTTAGGTCTTTCTTACTTCTTAACTAGTGGTTGTTCTTATGGTGCGTTAGGCATGTGTCTTCCTGCTTCTTAGCGATTTTGACATTCCATTGATTATTCTTCCTATAACCCGTTTTATTGGTTCTTTGCGTTGGTCCTTAATCGCACTCTTTTGTGTTCAATAGATTGCTTTGTCTCGGATTTTATCTTTCTATTATTTTCTGACTTCTGCTTGTTATGACCAAGATACTCTATGATAAAGTGAGGAAAAGTTAGTCTTTGTTCTTGATCTTCTTTCAGTTTTAGACATTTATTGAGTTAGTGTTTTTTGGAATTTTTCTTTTCTATATGATTATGAAAATTTTATATTTAGATTATGTGTTGTGTTCTAGAATATTCTTCTTAGTTTAGTTAATATTAAAATAAATATATAATTTGTAAATGAAATAATAGAAAGTAAAACATAAAAATATTGAAAATTTATGTTATTTTTATTTGTGAATAAATTAAATATTTAAACTATATTTATATTATTTTACGTATTCTTTATTCATCTTGCATTTTTGTGACCAGTAAAATAGATTATCAAAATTCAAAAGATTAGTTTGAGAAGGATTAGATAGTGCATAATTAGAAAGTGATGAACCAAATTGTAATAATCTAAAAGAAGAATGACCTAAAATATAAAAAGAACGAAAAAGATGACACATGTCAACAAATCCCCCTTCCACATGTCACAAGAAGAGAGAAAAGTCTACTTTATATATATAGACTGTAACGAGCGGTTCAATGTTCTTCACAAGTTCTGTATTATCTGTTAATTTATCTTGGTCGTGTCTTGTTTAATTATTAAGATAAAACATTGCTTATGAGCAGAGCTGATCAGAAGCAAGCAAAAGAATTTAAAGACTATCCGAATCTTGTAACTTAACGGTTTTAAGCAGTAATCCCACAAAAGTTTAGTAAACGCAAGCATTCTCTATATTAGCTCTGTTTGTTCTTGGAACGCTGCATCAACCACTCACGATTAAAAAAATGTAAAAGAACTTAATTGACAGCTCAGCAACCAATCAAATTAGAGATTTAGATGGTGCAATCATTGAACGCTAGCAACACGTCAACGGATGAGCGGGAGACGCTGTTATTTGCAGTGGCAGTAAAAGTACGGAAAAGAGGAGCAATGACAGTCGCCGGCGACAACTATATAACAACACACCGTTAAATTTCTCCCATTTGTTTGTTAAATTTTGGTCGCTGCATGTGACGCTGCGTCAGAACAACGAACATGGCTATTATCATTCATCTTCTCCTATACCATAAGAAGCGCGGTTGATACTATTAACAGTGTTTTGCAAGAATTTCTTACAGCTACCTGTTTCCGCTTCATTGTGGGTTTTGAATATGGCAGGTTGGGCTTCATGTTGAATCTAAATTTGGCACACACTAGTTGTATGCATGAATTCAATGGTAAATTATTTGAAAAACGTTTATTGATGCTCAAAGAGACTATTATAATGAAATTAGACTAAGAACTTATGAAAAAGATAGGTGTTTTCGGTAAGGAAATCCTAGTTTTTGATCCGAGAAGATTTCAAAGTAGTAATTGATTTTTAGTGAAGAAAAGAAGGAAGAGAAGAGAAAGAAAAATTAACAGAATGGCATCACATCACATTTTACCGATTTTCCTCCCCATGGTCAGCCAAAAACTGTCCTCATGCTGTTCTTTTTTTAATCACTCTTTTAGTTATCTTTATGTTCCTAGCTTACTGTGACAAAAAAGAACTGATATTTAGGAAAAATTAAATCACACAAGTTTATATGTTCACCTTATAATGTAGCTTAGAGAAGAAAACAAAGTAACTTTATGAAAAAAAAATTAATATTTTTTTTAAAATATTTTGCAAATTAGAGTACTTCTTTTGCCAACCCTATTAATAACATACTAGATTTTGATCCGCGCTTAGAAAGCGCGGTTTTTTTGAGGTTTTAGGTTATAAATAAATTGAATATAAATTAGTATGGTTTGTTGTATATTATTATGTTATAAAGTCGTATTATATCGGATAAGAATTTTTTTTGTAAAATTAGTTTATTTGAGATTTTGTGTGTACATTCTTATGTAACTTTTTTTAAGCATGATGATTTTTCCAGTTCTAAAACAACACTGAGAAACCAACACAAAATATAGGTTTTGGTCTGGGATCACGGACGTATTAGATTTTTTGGACCCGTGGATCTATGTTCGAGTCTGGATATCCAAAGTAAAGAAATATTTTGTGTATATTATGTAATATTTGGATATTTTAGATATGTTTTCAGTATTTCAGATATTTTTAAAAAATTTGGGTTTCATGTTAATTTTCAAATTTTTAAAAATATATTTCGACTACTCGAATAAAACTTTGGATATTTTTGGTTTATCAGTAATATTTCAAGAGAAATGTAACAAATCTATCTTTGGCTATTTTTAAAAAATAGTTTGAATTCGTGAAATGTTATATGTGGCTCTATTATTTAATAATGCATGTTGGAAAATAAAATTTAAGAAATATATTTTATTTTGGTTTGTGTTATTTTTACCAAAAAAATATGAATATAGCATAAAATGTTTATATTTGTTTTATATAAAAGGTTAATATGATTTTTTTTAAAGGTTGGATTAAACTATTTAATTTTGAAATTCTTAACCCATAAACACAATAAAAATGGCTCAACATGAATATTGTAAACAAAGCCCGTATGCTAACTAAATTTTTAAGGAATGAAAAAACTAAGTTACATTATCAAAAAGTTACCAAGCATTGAATGTTGTATATAAAGAGAATGTCGTACATAAAGAAAATTTAATGTCCTATAGTTAGTAAAATATAAGAGAAGACCAAATAATTAATTGGTCACATATTGTTATAATATTTAGGGTAGGGAAAGATAAAAAAAAAGTGTCCAAAACAACTTTCAAATGTAGATTTATTTAAACTCTTTCCCTTTTAATAAATTAGATAGATTATGATCCACGCTTCAAAAGTGTGGGTTATTTTGAATTATAATCAAATTTGTATTTTAAATAACATTTTTGGTTATTGTACATTATTGTGTTACAAATATATCGAATAAGATAATTTTTAAAAAAATGTATACCGTTTATGAATTAGTTTATTTGAGATCTTTTATGTACACTCTTATGTAATTCTCTCTTAGGCATAGAAATTTTATTCGATTCAAAACTTGAATCAAAACTGACTTAAAAAAATAGGTTTGGGTTTGATTCGGATCCAGAACAAAGTACCTATTGGATATTTTTTGGACCCGCAAGTCTTTGTTTAGTCTATATCCTACCCAAGACCGATTGGGAGTCCAAAGTACTCAAAATATTTTGGGTATATTAGGTATATTTAGATATTTTGAATATGTTTTCTTTATTAAGGATAATTTTTAATTTTCAGGTTTGGGTTTTCGGTTTTAGTTTCGGGTTTCAAGTAATATTTCAAAAAAAGGATATTCACATAAAATTTTAGGTAAAATTTGGGACCTTTTTGAATATTTGAATATTTTTGAATATTTGTTTGAGTTTTCAGATATGTTAGTGTCAATATTTTTTGGGTTTTCGAGCATTTTTTCGGGTTTCTTCTGATTTTTTGTGGTAAAAAGTATATATAATTATGTTGTCCAAACATATAATATATTTTTTTCATTATAGTGCTTCTTTCCGTAGACTCTAAAATAATGTTTTATCATAATTACACATCTTATGATAAAAAAATTGATTAGTATCGAGAGCTGCTAATTTAATATTAGATCAATTATTGTTTGGTTGTAGTGTTCCTTTTAAATCGATTATTAAAAACAATACATAAGCAAAGTAATATTCCTTAAAAACAGGAGTATATTTTTGATTGATTAAGGTAATTTATTGCTGGACTAAGTGATTATTACAAAAATTTTAGGCTATGTATATTGTTAGTCAAATATTATGGTAAGACCAAAATAATTTTTAAAAAGTAAATAGTCCAAAACAACTTTCATACGTAGATTTATTAAAATTCTTTCTCTTTTAATAAAGTAGATGGATAGAGTATATGGCATAACATATATATTAGATATTTAGACACGTGAAACTTTGTACTTAAATTTTATTTCATGAGCCAGACAACGCTAATTAATGCACCAAAACCAAATTCGATAGTTATGATTTACTTCATTGGGGTGATGTAAATTTTTTTTTACAAAAACCAAGATTGTTTTTGTTATATAGATGTATATTCATAATTATGCATGAATTTCAGTCAAGCTTGGTTTCTTTTAATTTACCGACTAAAACTTCATTAAACTATATCAGAATTATAATATTACATTCATATAAAAATGTAAGTTATAGAGGACCAAGTTATCGGGTCAAGTAGAAACTAATACCAAGTGAACGGGTCAAGTAGCTAGGAATCGACTGTGCCTCTAATTTGTTATGAAAGTCCCACCCAAGTGATTTTACATGTTGAATTGTGAATATGTAATCTTATCACTTGTGATTCTTGTTGCAAAATTATGTGATACCTATGATTTTTAGAATGATATATCGCTACATCAATTAACAAGAGGGACTAAAACTTTTTACAGCATGTCGTGTCAATTAAATGAGTAATTTAATTTAATTGCAATGAATTATAGGCCTGAGACTTATTATCCGGGATCCGGATTCGATCTGTGATCCGCTCCAGATCTGCTCCAAAAATAGGATATTCGGAGCATCCAGATCCGAATTCGGATAGTAAAATCAAAGATCCGTCAAAACCGAATCTGGATCCGAATATCTGACATTTTTGCCGGATCCGGATCCGTATCTATAAAATATATTAAAATTTTAATTTTATTAATAATTATATTTGATATATTAATATTTATTCATAAAACAACTTTTATAATACTGTATTTTAATTTTTAAAATATTATATTCATATTTATATTTATAAATCTTGTATAAATATTTAATTTATATATTACTTTAGAATATATATATTTTTAAATTATTATTTTTATTTTATTAATTATTTTTACGAATCAGTACCCAGATCCGGATGTCCACGGATAATATGATATATAGACTGATATCTAAAATCTAGATATCCGGAAACTCTGAATCCAGATCCAGATACTAAATTCACGGATCCGATAAATCCGAATACCCCAAATTTTCCGGATATCCGGATCTGTCCCAATCCTATTGGATTAAGTGCAACAACCAACAATCAAAGTCGCAAAACAGACGAGTTACTTTCTTGAATCGAACCTATATGAGATTGCTAAAATACATATAAATGTAAGAACTCAAAAGTTGAGGGTATGGTTATGTATATACTGACATGAGCTTCATTGAGACAAATGAAGTGGATGGAGTCATACAGTTCTGGCGATGAGACTAACTAGTTAGTGACTTTTTTTTTGGTAAAAATGTTAAAGATTCCATTTTCAATTTTCAATTTTGACAGAAGTTACAAAAGGACTAATAGCAGAGAAATGTAAAACTACAGCAACAGAAGCACTAAACAAGAAAGAGGAGGAGAGCCTAAAGCTAACAAAACAAGAAGACTAAAGGGAAACAACAAAGACAGGTCCAACATCAGTTCACAAAAGAGAGTGGGCGGTTAATGCGTAAGTCCGTACTCCGTAGATATCGCCTTGCCCAAAGCCCGTCTCAAGATGACGATAGACCCCTGAAGTGAACAAGCGAGAGAACACCCTAGAAAGCCACGTCCCGTTTAAACAAGCAGAGCCGCCAGTCAGAGCTACTTATACTGACAAAGCCAAAGGAAATTGCACTTATTCGAAAGGAAGTACCTATTACTATTAGCTAGTGACTTGTGTAGGTAAACAGTTAGTTTCTTCTCTCTTGGTACAAAACAGAATTTCATAGAGTGCTTGTTGTATAAATAAAATCTTATAAGGAGGGTTTCGTCTTCGCTCATATGATCGTAGTAAAGTCAACAACTCCATGTGTTAGTGCTATAATCATAGACTCATAGTAATATCAATTACCACTTGTAATAATAATAACACTTGTTCGGTTGCACTACGCACGTCTGGCCTTTGAATGCATAA
Organism: Brassica nigra; assembly: GCA_016432835.1. NCBI lineage: Eukaryota > Viridiplantae > Streptophyta > Magnoliopsida > Brassicales > Brassicaceae > Brassica > Brassica nigra. The sequence goes on along the minus strand of CM028246.1, from coordinate 6,745,789 downwards.
ACTTTCCACATCGTGCAAGTCAACGATGACTCACTTTTGCCACGTGCCGAACACTTATTCAATAACTCTTTTCATCGACGAATAAAGTTTACCCACGTGGCAAGTTACGCCCGAGAAGCTATTTTGCATTAAAATCTAAAAAATTATTATATTAATATAAAAGGAAACCTTAAATCCTCCTCTGCTCTCTCTGCTTTCAGTAGTTCGCAGCATAGATCAATGGCGTCCTCCACAAGCATCATCTCTCTCCTTCTCTTCGTCTCTTTCCTTCTCTTCGTCGTCACCTCGGGCGCAGAGAATGCACCAAATGGCTCAGAGCTCGACGAGGACCTGGCCTTCCTCGCCGCCGAGGAGTCCAAGGAACAACAAAGCCACGTCGGTTCTCACCACAACGATCATCAGTACCGAGACTTCGAGAACTACGAAGATCTCGAGCATGGAGGAGAGTATCATCACGGCGACCACGGAGACGGCGGCTACGAGGAGGAGGAGCCGCCGCAGTTGCCGACCGTCGACGAGAAAGACGTGGCGGTTCTGACCAAGGACAATTTCACCGAGTTCGTAAAGAACAACAGCTTCGCGATGGTGGAGTTCTACGCTCCGTGGTGCGGCGCTTGCCAGGCTCTGGCCCCCGAGTACGCTGCGGCGGCGACGGAGTTGAAGGGAGTCGCGGCGTTGGCGAAGATCGACGCGACGGAGGAAGGTGATTTGGCTCAGAAGTACGAGATTCAGGCGTTCCCCACCGTGTTCTTGTTTGTTGACGGAGAGATGCGCAAGACTTACGAAGGAGAAAGGACTAAGTAAGTGATATGTTTGTTTTGTAATAATGTCTTCTTGCTGTAATGAATTTTTGAGTTAAGAGTTAAGAGCCTAGTGATAGCATAGGATGAATGGTTTGAGATTTGATCATCAATTTTAGCTTTGGCATTAGAAATGCAATTATATTGATTAAGAGCCGGATGATCTACACATAAAATATGTTTTGGATGATTTGGAAGCTAGATGATCCATACATATATATAAGTACATTTAAAAATTTGGGGCCAAAGCGGATGTTTCATTCGGCTGTTCTCAGGACCGCCGTGGTAGAAATGTAATTGAGGATCTTGAGAGATTAGAAAGTCAATCGTGAATTTGGTAAGAAGGTCAACTGTAGAGGACATGTGATCTTTTGGATTGTTTTCTATCTGATTTGTTTTTTTGATTGTTCAATGTGATTCATCACTGATGGATATAAATATGAAACTTAAATTTTGCAGGGATGGAATTGTGACTTGGTTGAGGAAAAAGGCTAGTCCGAGCATCCACAACATCACTACAGTAGAGGAGGCTGAGCGTGTTTTATCTGATGAACCTAAAGTTGTTCTTGCTTTTCTTGAATCCGTAGTGGTACATAAACCTTCAAAATCCAATGTGTTTTATCTGCTTTCCGTCTTGGGATTTCTCAGACTTATAAAACATATACTTGCAATATAGGTTACAGTTTGTATACGAGAGATCCTTTTTGTCTAGTTTGTGTGCCTTGAAGTTTTAGGATGCAGCGTGAATCCTATTCTGACATCATTTTTCACCCATTTTCTATTGCTCAGGGATCAGATAGCGAGGAGCTTGCGGCTGCGTCCAGACTTGAAGACGATCTCAGTTTCTACCAAACTACAAGCCCTGATATTGCAAAGCTATTTGAAATAGAAGCCCAAGTCAAGCGTCCTGCCTTAGTTATGCTGAAAAAGGAGGAAGAGAAACTCTCCCGTTTTGGTAACATATCACTTCTTGTTTTTCGCTGCTTAGATTTCCTCGTTCTGTCTCTCACTCACTGTCCTCTTTTTTGACAGATGGAAATTTCAGTAAGGCGGCTATAGCAGAGTTTGTGTCAGCCAACAAAGTTCCCTTGGTCATCAACTTCACTAGGGAAGGCGCTTCACTCATTTTCGAAAGCTCAGTGAAAAACCAAGTAAAGACCATTCTGTCTTTTTAAAATTATTTCCCGATTTTTTTTATTGCTATGAGCTAAGGAGATTGATACTTTTATTTTCTTAAACCTTGACAGCTCATTCTTTTCGCTACGGCAAACGAATCAGAGAAGCACCTTCCGACTCTGAGGGAGGTGGCAAAGTCCTTCAAGGGAAAGGTACGACTTTTCTTTACATCTTTTAGAGAGAAAGAAACGCCTTGAGAAAGTGGATGGATGATGAGTTTGAATGGCAATCCTCTCTGTTGGTATGCAGTTTGTCTTTGTTTATGTGCAAATGGACAATGAGGATTACGGAGAAGCAGTTTCTGGATTCTTTGGTGTTACCGGCACTGCCCCCAAGGTTCTTGTATACACTGGAAATGAAGATATGAGGAAGTTCATTCTAGACGGTGAATTGACCGTTAACAACATCAAAGTCAGCTTCTACTTCTATTTTTCTGTGAAGTTCTATGGTTTCATTATCTGGTGAGTTATCTTAAAACGACTTTTTTTTCCTTGTATAACAGACACTTGCGGAAGATTTCTTAGCAGACAAACTGAAGCCATTCTACAAGTCAGATCCAGTACCTGAGAACGTAAGCCTTATCACATTTCAGTTTTCAACTCACATCATCTGACGTGCTTTTACATCAAACGCAGAATGATGGTGATATTAAGATCATTGTGGGAAACAATTTTGATGAGATTGTTCTTGACGAGTCAAAGGATGTCCTTCTCGAGGTAATTATCACATTGAAACGTTACAAGACTTGTTTACATATCCTAATGCGTGAGTTTTTTTTATAATAGATATATGCTCCATGGTGTGGCTACTGCCAATCGTTTGAGCCGATTTACAACAAGCTTGGAAAGTATCTGAAGGGTGTCGACTCTCTAGTTGTAGCCAAGATGGATGGTACCACAAATGAGCATCCTAGAGCAAAGGTAACCATATCCAAATTTTGAAAAAAGCTTTGTTTTTTGCTTTTGTCTAAATCTCTTTATTTTCAGGCTGATGGTTTCCCGACAATCCTGTTCTTCCCTGGAGGAAACAAGAGCTTTGATCCGGTTAGGACAGATTATTCACTATAACTTGCAAGAGTTTACTAGAATACTGAATTTGTTATAACTCTTGTTCTGTCTCTGTAAAAAACAGATCACTGTGGATGTTGACCGTACAGTAGTGGAACTGTACAAGTTCCTGAAGAAGCACGCATCAATTCCATTAAAACTTGCTAAACCGGCGACACCTGAACCGGTCATTACCACCAAGAAAGCTGATGAAAAGAGTGAGGGTGATAATGCCAAGGATGAGTTGTGATGATGCTTGCAGAATGATTTAACATACATGATAGAAAATGTATTGTCCTTTTTTGTTGTTTGTTCTTGTTGTATGCTATGAAAGGAGGAATTTTGGTTTCTTTATGTCATGATTGATGAATTGGGAGGTGTTTGGCTCCAGTGTGATAACCTTAATGATAATCCATGACTTTTTTAAAACGATCATATAGATGAAAACGCATGTTCAAAGATTCTAAAATCATTTTTTTCTGAACTACTGTTTACAACTTTAAATATTTTTAGACTAATCCAGTTTTTTTTTTTACAAACTCTAAAATTGACACAAAGAAAATCATTTCATTACACTATTAACAAACTTTTTTTTGTTAATTCAAGCTGAATTTTATTAATTTGGAAAAAGGTTTTTCATAAATTTCAAAAGTTTATAATGAAACTTTTCATATTTTTTGGGTCAAACTTGCGATTACAATGCATGATAAGTTATACTAATAACATTCGGTTATTGTCTATTGCTTGACAATCTGACATGTAAAAACAACTAATAGTGAATGTTGTTCAGTGAAAAGATGTCAACGTAGCTAACAATGGCTTATAACCAAGTTTAGTCTTTAATATTTATGTGATTTGTATCTTTGTCAATTTTGGAGAACATTAATAATGATCGCCATACGTCACATTGCACTCTGTAGACTTGGCTATCTACAGTTACTTTTTTCCATCCAAAACTGTTGTTGTTGGTTATATGAAACAGATAATAGCAGAACTGATTATAACAAAATGTGAGATAGCAAATAAATACTTATAGATCACATATTCAAAAGAAAAAAGAAAGATTAGCGAACACGATACAACTTTGACTTGTCGAATTTTACATCACCATATGGTAATATAAAATTTCTATAAATTTTTTTCCAAAGTCCCTCCCCACACGTTTCTGATGTATTCTTTTTATAAAAATACTAAACATCTCTTTTCCGTAAAGGTCAAATTATATAAAAAATATTTTTTTATCAGCATTTTATTTCTCTTGATTCCATTCCATAGATGAGAGAAGGAAAAAAAAGGCATGAATATAAACGAATCAAGCGTTGGATTTGGAGCGTTACATTTATGTAAAAAACAAGAAAGCCAGAGAGGCAAGAGTAAGATTAGGTGATACTTGCAAGTACCATTCTTTTTCCCAACAATAAACATTCTCTTTTTGTTCTTTTTCCAGTCCTTGCTTTCACATTTTCATTTGTAAAACTGAAACAGAAACAATTGATTATTTCATTCTAGTCTTATATCAAAAGCAATTAGCATATATAGTTAGATATAACACTAAACCCAAAAGTTAGAAAAATTAGACCAAGCATGAGTTTTCATATAAAATATAGAAATTTATGCATTAAATTTAAATCTAACATTTTTGCTAAAATATCAGCATTTAATGGAAAATAACATAATTATTTAAAGCATATATAGAAATAAAATCTTAATAAAAGTGAATGCAACTTCAAGTCTCTTTAATGACAAAATTTTAACACTTATTTGTGTATGTTTATAGAGTATAAAATTTAATTATAAATATATCGTGGCTCGCTCCTCAATTTTTATTAATCCGCGTTTTGTCTGTCCTTCTCCTTTCTCTTCAATCTGGGTTTGGTAGGAGAGGTTTTAAGTAAAGCGTCCGGTACAAAAAACACAGACATCCTCTGTAACTCCTGTCTTCTTGCTCTCTTCTTCTTTTTCTTCTTCTTCATCATCATCTCTCTGCAGAAAAGTAAAAGATTCAACCTTTTAATAAAACTGATTCAGATATATACTTTTTTTTTCTTTTCTCCGCAAAAAGACGAGCTCGTGTTGAATATCTGAAGATCCCCCGCAAAAAAGAAGAGAAAGACTAAACCTTTTCTTGAGAGTTTGACCAAACACGAACTGGTTTGGTCTGAATCCCTCGTGTTCATATGGTGTGATTTGTCTTTTTTTTTTGTTGTCTTAATTGGATTGCTTCTCTAAATCATCATGCAAAGGGTACGCAATAAACCCAGCGGAAGAGCCACGACGACGGCTTCCGTTAAGCATTTAATCAAACAGAGAGGCGGAGGAGGAAGCGGCGGCGGAGATACGGCGGCTGGTGATAACAGCCTCTTGACCGATACGCAGGAACCGAGCATCGACACGGATAAACTCAGCTACGAGATTTTCTCCATACTCGAGAGCAAGTTTCTTTTCGGATCATCCGAACCCACCGAACCCATGAACTCGGAGGCCGTTACTACTGGTTCGGTTAAGAACCAGAGAGGGAAAGTCTGTATCTTGAGCATCGACGGAGGAGGCATGAGAGGGATTCTACCGGGTAAGGCGTTGGCTTATCTAGAACACGCTCTCAAATCCAAGTCGGGCGACCCGAATGCCCGTATCGCCGATTATTTCGACGTCGCCGCCGGGTCGGGTGTAGGCGGTATTTACACGGCGATGCTATTCGGGTCGAGAGACGGTTACCGTCCGATCTTTAAGGCAGAGGACACGTGGCAGTTCCTGACGAAAAACGCAAAGGGTCTTTACGGGTCTTCGTTAATGAAACGGGTCATGAGAACCGGGTCGTCGTCGGGTACGGGTAAGTTAAAGAGAGTGATGAAAGAGTGTTTCTCGGAGCTGACGTTGAAGGACACTCTCAAACCCGTGCTTATACCTTGCTACGACCTTAAAAGCTCGGCTCCGTTTCTGTTCTCACGCGCCGACGCGCTCGAGACCGACGGGTACGATTTTCGGCTCTGGGAGGTTTGCAGAGCGACGTGGGCTGAGCCAGGGGTGTTCGACCCGGTGGAGATGAAGTCGGTCGATGGAACGACCAAGTGTGTGGCGATCGGTGGAGGATTGGCTATGAGTAATCCAACGGCGGCTGCGATCACGCACGTGTTGCACAACAAGCAGGAGTTTCCGTTCGTGCGTGGAGTTGAGGATCTGCTCGTGTTGTCTCTTGGTGTGGGCCAGTTGCTTGATGTGAGCTATGAGTATGAACGGATTATCAAGTGGACGGCTAAGCATTGGGCTCGACCCGCAGCTCTTATTTCGAATGACGGTGCTGCCGACACGGTGGACCAAGCTGTGGCAATGGCTTTTGGTCACTGCCGCAGTAGCAACTACGTTCGGATTCAGGTATGAAAGATATGCTCAGCGGGTTGGTTTTTGATCTTTTGTAAGGTTATATGGATCATGGTACTTGTCTAAAATGAAATGATACACGTTTTAAAATGTACTTGTATTGAAGTGAATTTTTGAGGTATAATGTAGGTTTATTAGTTACTAAGTGATGGATATTGTTGCAGGCGAATGGGTCGAGCTTAGGACCTTGCAAGCCAAACATAGACACAGACCCCAGTGGGAGCAATGTGAATATGCTGGTTGGAGTTGCGGAGGAGATGCTAAAGCAAAAGAATGTAGAGTCGGTTTTGTTTGGAGGTAAAAAAATCAATGAACAGAGCAATTTCGAGAAGCTTGACTGGTTAGCCGGGGAACTTGTTCTTGAGCATCAAAGGAGAAATTGCAGAATGGCTCCGACCGTAGCGTTCAAGCAATCGGTTCATAGGGCCGAGCAGAAGACAAGGGACAAGGCTATTGGTGTGGCCGCAAGAGAGCGATGAACAAGAAGAGCTTTGTTGTTCTCTTTTGGATTATTTAAATATTTTAGGAGAAGGTTTATATTTATTTCTTTCTCAGGTTATGATTTGTTGTATAGATTTGAGTTTGTATTTGGTTATGAGACATTAGGAGAAAAGGGGAAACATCTTTGTCATATTGCTAAAAGGACTCCCGCTCCTTCATTCATGCTGCCCAAAAAGAAAAAACAACAACATGATTATATGTGATTTATGTTTGTTTTTGTTACCATCATGATTTCTTCTTTGACATTTCTACCTCCTCTAGAAAAGTTTTAGCCAGTTTTAACTAAATCAAAGAATCGACTAATCAGTATCAAAATGAATGAAATGATTATAAGAAGCAAAGAAAGAAATTTTGAATATGAATATGAATTTTCTATGAATAAATTTAAGAATGATAATGTATGTTCAATAATTAATAAAAACAAATACATAAAAATTGAAAAGAATTGAAAACTTTATAGAAAATATCTAAACACATTAAACAATAATTTAAAACTATTTAATAATCAAAATAAATGTCTAATTTTATTATTCTATTTCAATACAACATTGCATTTTGAGGAATGAAAAGAGATAAACTTGTGAATATTTCTGTTGGAAATGTGCATTTGGTCATGGATGCAAATTGCCATGGATAAAACTTTGTGGCTGAGTTATGGCACGAGGAGGCTGAATTATAAGGTAGCTGAGTTATGTCACGAGGTGGCTGATTTATGGCATGACGTGGCTGAGATATGAGATGTGCGATTGGGCTTTATTATGGCTAAAGCTCATTTCGTGTTAGGGTTTTGGGAGACCATATATAAGTTCCCTAATCTAATTTGTGCCTCAAAAAACAATCCCAAAAATTACAGAGAAAGAAGCTCTCTATAAGATCTAGAGAGAAAGACATCAAAGAAAGGAACTCCACAAGATCTCAAAAGGGAGACAAGCAAAAGGTTCAAAGGCAGTCAAGGAAGAACTGCAGGCTGAGCAAAGGACAAGAAGGAGACAGGAGAGAAGTGGTCAGAGAGTGAGAAGCTACCAGAGACAAGAGAAGAAACAAAGTTCGAGTCTTTGTGTTCTTAGAGTGTGTTGGTATTGTACTCTCCTTCTGTAATCTCCTTAGTCATTCTCAAGATTGTGAAAAGTGACTGGAACTTGTAAGCTTTGCTTGATAGTGGAAGTTGTGGGAGAAGGATCCCATCCCAGAGGTACCGCAAGGGAACTGGGTTAAAAATCTTGTGTCTTTAAGTTGATGTTGTTCATCACAAAGATTCAAAGGTTTAACATTCAGAAGCATAGGAAAGTTAGGTGTATGAGTAAACCTAACAAGGTGTATCAAAACTAGCAAGTAGTAGCTGTTGGTGATACAACGTCTAGTAGGAATTTCCCTGAAAATTTCTATAAAAAATAGATGGTGTAAATATTGAAAACATCATATTTTCTTCCTGCTTTTCTTTTGAATAGGTGATCAATTGAAATCCAATTGATTCTAAAGTTGTAAATTTTAATTTTTCTTTCTCTTTCTAAGCGTTAACATCAGAATGTTGTAGTGAAATAATGAAAACCATAGAATGAAATGACAGAATAAATAGATAAGATAATGCAGTTTAACAAAATTATAATATGGTATGTCGTAAGGAATAGTCGAAATAATCAGAGGATTGTTTCTAAATTTTAGACTGGTTTTTGATTTTTGACTTTTTAAAAACTGTTTCTTCATCCAATCACGATTTTGATCAAGTAAATTATTATTATTTTTTATTAGAAAAAACCTAGTTTTTGCTTCTTCTTCCTCATTCCTTCCTAAAAACCAAAATTCTTGTTCTCTTAGATTCTTCCTACAATTAGGTACAACCAAAAATAAAAATGATTTTCTTCTTTTCATTTTTAATTATTTTTAGTTAAATAGTGTACTATATAAGTTTTACACATACTCCTTCCGCATTGTCAAGCTTTTTTTTCTTTTGCTCTTACGGATCTCCTTTGCAATGTTCTTATCTCATGAGCTCTATTTTTCTTGGTGACTTGGCCTTTGCGAGCCAATGGTGCCTTTTTGTTGACGCCAATGATAGACAGTTGGTGTTTCATCTCCGATCTATGTTGGATTCTCATTCATGTTTATTTTTTCATATCTTCCAAAGAGGAAGCAGATCTAATGGGGTTTCGACTTTTGTCGGTCTAGGTGCTTGTTTCTTTGCTCGGTGGTGGTCTACAGGTTTGTGCTGCTATTCGTTGGTTCTGGCATTTATCGGTGTTCGCCTGAAGTGTTGGGTTCTTAGGCATTTGGTGTGGGAAGTGCTTCAGTTCTGATTGGCCTTCTCTTGGTAAGATCAGTTTCATTTTTGGGTGTGTTTTATTATGAAACTGTTGAAATGGAGCTATCTCCTTTGTGACTCCGGTTTTTTTTTTCTTCCCATGGCTTCAGGTTTCTTTCTGGTTGTATTTGACACTGTTCGTGTTCTTGTTCTCCCTTGCGCTTTCCGGTTGTGAGTTAGTTTACGTTGTATCTTTGAAGTGTCCAGCTCCCAACAATGTTTGGGTTTTAAGGGTATTGTTTCCCGCAGCTCTTGTAGGAGAGATGTATTGAACTTGTGGTTTCGTCGGGTCTATGATTACCTTGGGACGAGGGTTAAGCAAGAGATCATATTATTCTTTTCTCCATTCATGTTCGGTCTGGTGCTTTTGACCCTTCGGCTTGGAATTGCTCTCTCATTTCTCTTTAGGCTGGCTTGTCTTGGTCATTTCTTCAGTGTTTGATAGAAAAGTTGAGTTTCATGGGTGTAATTAATGTTGTTTAAGATTTTATAGTTGTTCTTAGTTCCCTTGTTTGGGCACTAAGCTCCGGAAAGATGTATCTTTGCCGGTTTTGTCTCTCCTGAATCTCATTCGGGATATGTCTTAGGTTCTTCGTGTTGTATCATTTAAAAAACCTTAATTAATCTACTAGTTGCCAAAAAAGACCTACACCTATTACTCTACAAACACACAAAGCAAACATAAACCTTTAAACTAAACTACACTACCATATGTGTTGAATCAATGCATCATCCAAAGTCTCCAGTTTTAGCAAGTTTGGTGATCACAGCTTGTTCATTATCTGACTTGCATAGCAATTTTGTGCTTTAGAGTTGATTTAGTCCCGTTATTCTTATTTGTAATATTGAATTATAGAGTTTACACTGTTTTTTTTTTGACCAAAAAAAAACAGTGTAAATATACATATGACATACATCCACAATACTAAACTTTTCAACAAAATATTTTTTAAGAAAAACGAAAGATATTTGTTTCATTTAAAACTTTAATCGCTAGACAAAACATCAATCACTAAATACCAAAGCACTCTATAATATATTTTGAAGTTTTAAGTCACACACATTTCCAGTCTTATCTTTAATACATTATAATGTAAGCAAGTTTATTTTTAAAACCAAAACCCTCTTTAATTGTTGTTGACGTCTGGTGGTATGAATGTTATTGTCAATGTTGGATCACCTTCAGAGAATTTGTCATCTGCATTTGCTATCTTGGCATCACTTTTTGAACATATGAGTATTTCCTTCACCATATTGCAGAATTTGCTACAAAAAATCATACATACTCAATAAATTTTGCTAAATATTAAGAAAAAAATGAAAGCAAAAACTTACAGCCACGGATCATCTCGAAAAAGCATTGTATCTCCATCAGCATCTTTGAAAACTATTTTCCATTGATTTTGCATGTGCAACTTGCCTTTGATATCAAAGAGTCTTTCTAATTCATCGATCAACTGATTGTATCCATCAAAAACAGTTAAATCGACAGTTCTTTCTACGGCACCTTCCATACAAACCTGATCAATAACCATATCAAAAGATATGAACTTTATAGTCATCTAAATCTATTAAAAATATGCATTTTATTAAAAATCTAAGATATGAATAAACTATGGATGCAAACACACACACACACATAAATATATATATATTAAATTTATCTAATTAATAACACACTTTTTATGAAAACCCATGTTTTAATTGTACCTAATAAATAGTTTTAAACTTGACTAATATATTACATGGTGATCTATTTCATACCTTAGTATGACTTTTATTTTGGATATGGTCAACCTTTTCTTCTTCAAAGATTTTAGAAATCTTAGATTTTTTATATGAGTCAACTGGTCCGATGGGATCCTTTGTTTTTGCGGGAATTGTTACATCAACTCCAAACAGTCTGTAGCTAGTAGTAGAGGTTGTGTTTAACGTTTCTTTCATGGCTTGAACCATTTGCTCATTGTAGTTTGGTTTGGACATGGTAGGGAATGAGCTCATTGAAGATTGTATGCTAGACTGTCCAATTTCTTGGCCTTGGGTCAATGTAGGAACCAACATATTTGGATATATAAGAAAAATTAAAATGATAACTAATTCACAAAGAAGTTTGAACTTATTGAATAGCGTTTACTTACCAAAATCATGTTTTCCGCTTTGACGTTTATTTTTTAGAAAAACTGATTTGAGAATGTTTGGTGGATATGTGAAAGGTTCGATCTCCCATGGAGATACCTTATCAGGTCTTGGAATTGTTGCAGCTACATCCCACTTTACCTATAAAATAAAGTTGGCGGATATTATATATTACTTTATAAAACTAGCTTCTACAGTAATATAATTAAAGTATAACTAGTACTAATCTTACTTCTAGACTTCGCCATTCTGAATCTTTCCAACTAGTGGAGAAATCTCTCACTCCTACTATTGTTCCATAGTATCTAGTGTGGTAAAATCATTTTCGTAAGTAATCATATTTTGAAAAAAGTAAAATAAATTTCAAGATTTACCTTATTTCATTAAAATCCCTTCCTTCAAACTTCATCAAAAATCTGGAGCCTCTACTAAATTTCTTATTCACTCCATCTATAAATTTATCCAAGTTTACAAGGAATTGGCTCGACCTGATATCATCACATCAATAACAAATAAAAATGCATTTGTTGAATAAACTATTTTCATAATGTTTAATGCAGTAACGAAATTATTTTCTTTACCTTGGCTTATAGAACACAACGAACATACATTTGCTTTTAATAGCATTCAATGCAGTAGCAACTATACCATGGTGCATACTCTGTGTTGAAATTAATGATGATGGTATGTTTTGTTGTTGATGATTAGCTGCTTTTCTGATTCCTACTCGTGATTCTCCATTCTCTCCTCTGTTATAAAAATAGTTAAGATCTAATGTCCAATAAACAAATGAGATGTTAAATGTAAGAAAAATATACCGAAGGAATACAAAAGAATCTCCAACAACCAAATCTTTTCTTTTTACAAACTCATTCCAACCAGATGTGAAAAGATGTTTTTGTGGTGTACCTAGTTGATTGTTTGTAAGACAATAAAGATTAGTAATTAATACTCAAAATTTTTGATATCAATAAAAATTTGTTACCTCTTAAAGTGTGTTTAAAATTCCATTCATGACCATGAATATCTTTAGCAATTATCTCTTGACTTGGTGTTAGCTGGGATGTATCCTAAAAAGGAATTTGATACAAAATGTTATATAAATTTTAAAATTTGAGTCAGTGTAAGTCAACGTTAATACCAGGGGAGGAAGACATTCTATGGCATGTCTTTTATTCAAAACAAAAGCACCCTTTTTACTGGTATCAGAAGCACTTAACACCTTAGTAAAATAGTTGATGGTTTGTATGTTGTTTTCATGTCTAGCAGTTGGGATTTCAACTTCCTAAAAAAATCATAATATTAATGAAGATATATTAAGAAGACCCGCAATTAAGTTATTAAATAAATAAATTATTATATTGCTACTCACAGATGTATCAGGCACCAAAGAAATTTCTGCGAAGATTTCATCTGTTGTAGTTTCTACCTGAGACCATACACCCAAAGCAATATCATTTACAGTAAGTCAGTATAGCTCATGTGGATTTAATAAATAAGAAACATAAATAATCAATGAAACATACCCTGAGCTTGATACCAAAAACATTGCAGCAAATTTTTGAAGGAATATCAAAAATTGGTTTTAGTTGACATATTTCATCGTTCATAGATGTAGCTAGCTGGTTATACAATCAAATTTTTGTTTAAGTTTTGCAAATAAAAAATATGCGAAAATATAATAAGTTTGTAAAAAATAAAAATATATTGCCTGCTCTGTATGTCCTTGAGGAAAATAATATATTTTTTCTCCAACTTTTGGAGGATTAAACAGAGGACCAGCACATAACTTCCATAATTGACCATACAAATTGTTATTGGTTTCATCGGTAGCTACACAAACAGACCAAATAGAATTATGGATCAATATTTTTTATCAATCAAAAACCAAAATCAAATCTAAAAATTCCGCACTTATACCTAAAAATTCAGGTTGCCCATGCATGATTTGATCACTCGCCATTAGCTCTTATTCAAACACTGATCTGTTTTTTATTTTTTGTTCGAGCAAGTTTGTTTTCTTAAATGATGTTATTTTTTTTATTTCTACAAATTTGATATGTATCAGTATTTATAGGTGAAACGATATTAATTAGTACATTAATATCTATTCGATATGAGTTTTGACTAATAATTTTAACAATTTACCCAAAAGTGTCGGGTCAAAGATGTATCTTTTAAAAATACCAAAAGTTATTTAATAGCAATAAATTATGTTTCTGATATATTATAGTATTGTTATAGAGAGGACATGGACCACTCTCACCTCAAAATTAGATGGATATGCCGTTGGAAAAATGACAAGACAATGGTCTTCCATAAGAGAAGTCAAAAGTATAGTCTATGGATCCTCTACTAAAAAATTAATGCATTTGTAGCTCTTTAATTAATAGGAAACTCCCAAAACATGCATTACAAGTGATGATAGAGAGGTCCTGTAACATCCCGAGTTGTGATATGTGGAAAGGCTTTTGAGAATTGATTTGGCTACCTATGTCACCAAAGTGCACTTACCTTTTCGGGAGCACATCCAGAGAGAACTCCAGAGTTAAGCGTGCTTGAGCTGGAGTAGTCAAAGGATGGGTGACCTATCGGAAAGTGAACCGCGATATCGTGCGAGTGAGGCACGGGGGAAAGTCATGTGGTGATTACAGGGTCAATAAACAAGACTTTCGGGCCTTAGAAAAATTAACGGACCAGCCGTCGGATGGGATGGAGTCCACGAGCCGAGTGAGCGGGCGTGGGTGGCCCATTAGCCGTGGACGGTCGGGGCGTTTCAGGTTCATTCTCCCATCATTTACATCTTTGATTAAAATTTAACAAAATAGTCATATGTACTACATGATCAACACATGTATAGGCAGTGACCAATGGATCCACAATCTACCTCATCACTTCCATCGGGCCACATCAAAACAACACTGCAAGCTCCTTATACAAAAATCAGTGCTTTCAATAAAATCATAAACTACATACATCCACCTTTAAAGAAGCCCAAAAAACTTTCTAGCCGACCAGTGAAGGAAAACTTCTTCGAATCCTCTATAAGAAATCTTCTCAAGGTAATAAGGGGTAGCAAATAAATTACTCCAACAAAAAGGAAATTTTGAGTTCACTGAAGAAGCAAGAGGATCAATTATATGCAGCCAAAAATTGATTCATTAAAAGATGTGGAAAAGAAAGAAAACACTAACAAAAGTGATGTTATCACTTAAACTTCCCTGAGAAACGTATATATTCATTAATCACACTAACCCAAGAGGATATATGCATATGTTTGTCTATTAGCCCAACTCCGTAGTAGACATTTTCATCGTTGTTTGCAAACAATATCTTGTTCTTAGGCAAATCAAATACTGCAACCACTGTGGCAAGAAACCCCCTCCCCCAAAATCAAAGGTGTATCAAAACTATTGCCCCTATCCACTAACTAAAAATCAATTGGATCAATACAATTTACAACTTTCACATCAAGAAAATTAATAAAGATGATATGCTCAAATTACCCCAGGAGCATTCTCTCAAATAAAAAGTCAATTATAGTACTTGGGGATCGAATCCACAGAGAACGTGGATCACACAATAGACTATCCGTTATAGGTAAAGCTAGAAAAGAAATAGAAAGTGGTAAATAAAACAGAACAAGATATCGGTTTGTAAACAGATAGGGAAAACACTAAATCCAAGGAACAGGTAATCAAAAACAGATCAATAGTTTCTAAGGTTTTATTAAGTTCAATCCTAGAACTCGAATTTGATTATCAGATGTCCAGCGCTTGCAACGACAAACTGTCTAAGTCTATATCCTTGAAGGCCAACTCTCGTTGCATGACCAATTTCTCTAGACATACATTAAGGTTCAATTCGATATGTTCACTAAGTTATCTAGGCCAACTCTCGCTGCATCTAACAACCTGTCTCAACAGGATTTAGATCAAAAATCAGTCACACTCTCGTTTTATTTCATTCATCCTATGATCAAGTTCCTAGTAAATTAATCTAAGAACAATCATGGTGATGGAGACAATGGATTACCCTAGCAGATCTATCAATCATAAATTCATCAAAAACTTAGAAAATCTCTATATCTAACAAGTGAATTACTCAGACATGATAGAAGAAACACTAATCATGACAAAAATAATTTCATAGAGATTAAAGGTAAGAAATACTGAAGTTCCAATCAATCCATGGGGAGTTCTGATCTTCTCTCCAAAAATCCTCTAAGAATAATATAAATCTTAGCTTAAACAGTGGTTGTAAAATGGATATAAATAGGTTAAACACGTTCAGAGGCTTATTTGTAAATAAGGAAAATTCTGGGTAAAAGTACAATTCTTGAAAATTTCGTCAGTCTCGTCAAACCGCACTAGTATCAATCTACGCCATGGTAGCATCGGTTGACACTTACATCATATCTTGACTCTCATCTCTGCACAGCTACGAGTTTTCTTCTTTTCGAGTTCATTTTGCTCCATAATCTCCAAAGTACTCCAAAATGCACATATACCTTTGGATGATCTAAAACATACTCGAATTACATAATAAAGACTCAAAATATGGCCTATAATATTGCCTAATAGTGGTAAATTGTGGGATTTATCAAAAGACTTGGTGGAAAAGTCTACAAAGTGCATAGTCAGCTTATGAACTCTTAACATGACCCAATATCTCATCAACGTTCTTAAACATGAGAGTAATTGTGGACCCATTATCAAGAGAGAACCGTAAAATAGAATCTGAAGACTAGCGTCAGAGTTTTTAATAAAATGAATCTATTCCTAGTAGAAAAGACAAAAATGTGCATATGGGTATAAGAGAACTTAAAAAAGTAGACAACATGAAATAAATAACAACCAAATGAATAAATTATGCATAAAATTAATATATAATTAAATTATACACATATAAATACATAAGAATTTAACTCCTTTTTTTTGAACACAAAGAATTTAACTCTATAGCTATTAGTATTTATTTATAATATTAAACTACATAAATTTAACTATTAATAGTATATCTTCTTATAGGTATGACACATCAATGACAATCATCAAATGGCAAAGACGTATTTATTAACTAAATAAATATTTTTGATTAACTATATGATATTTAATATTAAAGGAAAAATACAATGGAAAATAGCATGGTTCATCAATAAATATATGAAATGGATTAAATAAATTGGTGTACTGTTTTTAGAGGATTTATCAGTGCAATCGATGAAAAACATGTTAATGTCACTATTACGGAAAGAGATTCAGAAAAATATTGGAACATGAAAATTGACACAGGTATGAATATTTTAGCTTATATCTAATAACTTTACATATACATTTGTCCGTGATTAGCAATGATGCAAAATTTCTAGCATTAGCATCAGTTTCTGACTACACCTTTCACAAAGTATTATTTAGAGGATTTTGGTTATCCTTTTCAACCTGGATTTCTTAATCCACACCGAGGGAAAAATATCATCTTAGGCAATACAATGGAGCTAATCCGCCCATTAGTTATAAAAATGTTTAACAAACAATATTCTTCACTATGATCTATTATTAAAATGATTTTTGGTTTGTGGAAGGGAAAATGATAGGTTTTAGGAGAGAAGAGTTAAAGCACCAACAATGGCACTACATAATTTTATAAGGCTACCAAATTTAGGAGATGCTGATTTTGATTCAGACTATACAACTATAATGCATAAACTGAAGACTATGATTCAGATGAAGACAAAGAACATAATAGTATTCATGTGCACTATATGGAAGACATCCGAGATCAAATTTCTACATCTTTATGGGATTTACGATAGCTTTATTTTATATTTACAGTTTTTATTTAAATAATATAATTAAATAAGTTTATGTGTGGTTGTGATGATATTATTTTATTTTGAGAATGAACATTTCAATATAAATAATAATTTTATTTATTAATTTTAAATCAAAAACAAAAGTTAAAACCAAAATCTAAAACAACTATTCATGTTTTCCAAAAAAAAAACTAAAATTTACTTCAAAATCAAAAAATTAAAATTAAAAACCAAAATCCAAAAACCAGAATCTAAAATCTAAAAACCAATAATCACCTCAATTAAAAACGTAATATAACAAACTTTATCCTACCATTCCGCTATTTAAGGAGTTGCTAATCAGATTTTCTAATCATTGATGTTGTGGAAGCCATCATAAACGCTTCTGGAGCTGGAGACACGCACTATTTATGACAATAAACATAACAAAAATAAAGGGTCACAACTTTGTACTATTAATACTTCAAAAGTAGCTTCTACTATTAATTTTTTTTTTTGTAAAAAAAGCCACTATTAATTTTTTGTCGGATTTTGTTTTAACTACGTGTAAAACATCAAAAAGTGTCGTTGGTTAATTGATGTAAATTCAATCCACTTGGGGAGTCTCTATTTTACAGAACTTATGAAAAGAGCTCGTTATGTTACGTGATCACATCATTGGAGAGATTCAATAACTCCTTACCTTGATATTTTTTATTTAAATCTGGTTAGAAAATTGAAACGTTATTCCAAAAAGAAAACAAATGTTGTTGTCTGCTATTGCGCGTGTGCGTGTGTCCAGAGAGGGACGGTGCGAGAACGTCATATATCTGTGAGTAGCCCCACGTCTTTGATTGTCGGTTCGGTCTCATCCACCGACAGTCGATTACAGTATTTTCATTTGTTTACAACTATACAACTTTTTGGCATGAGAAAACGGCCAATTTCCCTATAAACTTACCACTTACATCTTATTCACAAAGAACTTTTCGACCATGCTTAAAACATCATGAACTAACTAAAAATTTAAATTTCACACATAAAATATTAAAATGTAGTCAATTACTATATAACCGAAATTGATTTCAGTTTATTTATTCATGTATGCTGATGTGATTGCCATATAATCAATTGGTTTAGTTTGATTTGAAACCTGTTTATTTTTTTGAAACCGAAATTTTTGATATTTGGAGAAATATCAAAACGACTCTGTTTCACTTTTTCAGTTTAAAAAAATATTAAACATGTGTCAAACCAAATCAATTGATTATGTGGCAACCACATCAGCAACATGGATAAATAAACCAAAATTGATTTTGATTATGTAGTAATTGACTACATTTTAATATTTTGTTTGTGAAATTTAAAATTTTAGTTAGTTCATGGTGTTTTAAGCATGATCAAAAAGTCCGTGTGTAAGTAGGATGTAAGCGGTAATTTTATAGGGGAATTAGCCGTTTTCCCTTTTTGACATATATAGTATAATCAATTATGCGTCGGTCCAAATATAACTACTAGCAAATTTCATCTCTAGTTTAGTTGCTTCCTCACATGATGTAATTTTTAGGGACAAGTATTCGATGGTTTGTCTAGGCTCTCAACAAGACAGTCAGAGATAGAGAGTTCAGAAAAAGTTAAAACAAAATCATTAGAAAGTTTAATCACCATCATAAGACATGAAGAATCTGCTCACTGAAGAAATCATTCGAAAACCTTCAAATATATTCATAAAAAATGAATTCGAGATTTGGAGACGGATCAAACATCAGTTATGCTGAATTTGAAATACGTCAAAAACCAAGATCATCAAAATAACTCATTGAAATCTTGCTTGCGGTTCAAGACTCAAAGTCTCAAACCATGCAAACATTCGGTCATTAAACAATTTCATTTAAAATTGTTTATGGTTTTAACCATTTAGCACGCTTGTGCAACAAAAATCCGTCTTAAGCATTTTTGGTTTAAAATTCCATTTTAGTTTCAGTTTGTAATAGAGTATGAGTTCGAGTTAGGTTTAAGTTCCGGCTATTTTAGTTTAAAAAAAAAACGTAACGAAGTCTTAGAATTATCATTATCTTATGAGTTATGTGCGCAAGTATACCTAATTTTTGGAGTATTTTGGTTTGTACCCTTTCAACATATATTCAATT
Organism: Brassica nigra; assembly: GCA_016432835.1. Lineage (NCBI taxonomy): Eukaryota > Viridiplantae > Streptophyta > Magnoliopsida > Brassicales > Brassicaceae > Brassica > Brassica nigra. The sequence continues at coordinate 6,726,509 of CM028246.1, read as the reverse complement.
CTTATATTGGTTTGGTTAACCGTTTGATAACTAAAACATAAAAAGCTTGGAAATATATGTATTTTGGTTGGTTTGGTGTAGCTAACAAAGGATTTGATTTGCATAGGTGGTTAAGTTTGGTTTAATGCATGTTAATTTACGTCAAATGTTTTTTTCTGTGTAACTAAAACGTCTTTGTCCTTTGGCTTAGATTGTGAAGCCTATCCCTTACATTTTGATCGTCATAGTTCATAAGGTACTAGGTGATTTTCCCGTGCTCATGCACGGGTATAAATATTTATAAAGTAAATATATATTATAATAGTTTATTACTATTTAATTTTGATTTTAAATTAATTTATAATTTTTATGCATAATATATATTAACAATATTATATTACTTTAGTTAGATATATCATTTTAGATATGTTAGATTAGATCTAGTCGATTTAACTTTCATTTGAATATATTGGATTGCATCTATTTATCTGCATTCAACTATAATATTTTTATTCTAAATCTATTAATTTTCTTATTTGCATTTAGGTTGGTTGTTTTCTTAGATATGTAAATATATATTAGGAAGATTATGTATAATTTAAGATATATTGTGCTTAGAATGAAATAAAAATAAACTAAAATGTTTGATTCCAAATTACGTAAATTAGTATAATGATATTATTCTGAAGTCTCATGCATATATATAAATTTTACAAAAGAACCAAATTTGTAACAGTTAGTTAATATTTTATTTTCATTTGTTAATGTGTTTTGAGTCTTCTTATAATTTATATTTATAAAATAAATTAATATTATTATTACGAAATTATATTTTCTTATTGTAGTTAAATCTATGATTTTAGATCTAAGTTGGATTAGTCGAGTCACTCATATTATAAGTATATTGAGTTACATATATTCTTTTAAATTCAAATAGAAGTATAATTATTTTTATTATAATTAGGACAAGTCAAATTAATTTTATTTATCATTAAATGTGCATGTATTTTCATAATATATATCAAATTAAATGTTATTTTGTTAAAGATATTAGAAAATAAAGCGATGATTTATATGAAGTTACATACATAAGTAACTGATACTTTTTTGGAAGCTCATGAAGACATATCAATATTTACAATAATTAAAATATTTTTATAATTTCTAAATAATTTTATGAATATTTATTAAATTATATGTTTTTGCTGTAAATGAAAGATATTACAATCAACTAAATAAAAGAAAAAATAACATTTCAATAATACTAATTATAAACTATTTTTAGTCAACTAAACATATATCAGTTTATGTTACTTAATTATTTTATATAATCATCTAAAACAATAGATAGATATATAAAAAATATTTCTATTACTTTGAAAATATATTGTTGTACTGTTTAAAATTGTGTTTTATAAGAATATTATTTTTTATAATATCAAGATTATCTGTGAAAATAAAATTATAAAGAAAGTATTTTATTAGTATATTTTATGTTATCAAATTTTTTTAAAAAAATGGAATATTACTATTTTGTGAACTTTCCTTTTTAATGAAATCTTATTATTTATACATATAATTTCGTTTTTAAATTCGTTTTTAACTTTATAAACGTTTCTTTTTATTATATATGTTATTTGGAAAATTTTATAAAGGAAACTAAATAAAAATCAATAATAGTATTTAAATATAATATTTTTAATTCATTAAGGGTATCAATGTAAACAACCATCGTGAGAGTTAACGTGAGCGCGACACATAGGAAACTGACTTCTCAAATAATATTATAGAGATGTTTCACTTATCCAAACATAGTGTTGTAAATACGAGTGAAAGTCTGACTATTTACATAATTGCCTTCAGGCCGGGTACATTAACCGCATTTTAGACAGTGAGAATGGTTTCACATATCTTGTTTGAAATAGATACATGTAATATATATATGTTTCAGTTATACTATATAATCAATAGTTACTTAGTTAGATATGTTACATGTATCTAGTTTGAGCTCTATAGTAAACGTTTTAGGTGTCCAAACTAGATATGTTATATATTTAGTTCGAGCTGAGATAAACGTTAAGCATATGAAACCAGGAAAAGATAAGAGACACTAGCTCTATTTGTCACAAAATGTTTTAAGTTTTTGTCTAGTTGGTTCAACTAATCGCATCAGAAAACGCCGAAAGTGAAACTTTTTAACAAAGTGGGTTATGGAGGTCGCACTCTCCGTTCTTATTCAATAAACTTTATTGTCTTTTCTTATCTGAGAAAAGGTAAAGGGGAAAGAAAGAAGAAGAGAGGCTAGTAGAAGAAGAAGATCTCTTTAGTGGGATACTCTTGCTCAGCACTGGACATGCATCGTGGGACACACTCTCACCTCTTTTTCCACAACACGACAACAACATTTTCAAAATATGGCAATCTGACTTGGTCAATTTCTCAGCCATATTTGTTAATGCTCCTTTTCTTTCTTCTTTCTTTCAGTTATCTATTTGAATGCATTGATAGATATAAAGTAACTGGAATGAAAGAGTATAAGCTTCACGCCCATAACCTAAAGGAAGATGCATTCTTTATTTTATACTAATTTTCAGAGTATGTAAATGAAAATATTTTATCAAATATGGTAACCTGACTTGGTCAATTTATTAGCCATATTTGTAAATTCTCTTCTCTTTTCTTTCTCTTTCCATCTGTTATCTACTTGAATACATTACTATACACAAAGAAATTGGAATAAAAAAGAAAAGTATAAGCTTCACGCCCACAAAGATGCATTTTATTCTACTTTCCAAAGTATGTAAATGAAAATATTTTTAACATTAATTTAGGAGTAAAACACTGATCTAGCATGCCTTTGCATTTTTTTGGCAGAATGATCGTACTTCATACCGTAACTTGGGGAAATAACTCAAAACACCATTTGTTTAAAAAGAGAGAATTAGAGATTCAGTGTGGAGTGAAATGATAAGAGAGTGTGAAAATAATTAACCAAACGATCAGATAGTTAGGATGCCACAATCCATTGGTAGGGTACCTCATAATTATGTACGTATAATTTAAAATTCTATGCATTATAACCACTAGTCTGAAAATTTGTGCATTATAACCGTTTCTCTCTTGAAAACAAAATAAAAATAAACCTACAAACTACACTAACAGATACGAAAGAGACAAAAGATCTACAAATAAAATCGATTGAAGAATTTAAAAAAAAAAAAAAATCGATGAAGAGCCGAATATGGCAGAAACCTCGACTGCGGTTTAGCTCCTTCCAGTGATGGCCAACCCGGCCCAAGTAGGTGGCAGATATACTTCATTCCAATGAAAACCCATACTCAAATTGATTTTTTTTTGTTTGTAAGTAAAATGATCAAAACAGAATCTTCTTTTTTTTTTAACAAGTACTAGGCCGTGGTTAGTAGACGTGCGCACGGATCGGATATCTGGATTTTTAAAGGTATTTGTGATTTGCTTCGTATGTTACGGATATCTAATTTTTCGATTTGCTTTGCTTCGTTAAAATACGGATATTCAGAAAAATGGATATCCGGAAAATAAATAGATATTTGCAGATATTTACGAATACTTACGGATATCTCATATGTTTGGATTAATACAAATAATTTCAGCGCGTCGGACCGTGGACAAATACATTTTGTTATAATTTTTTTGGTGATAATTATTAAAATTTATTTGTAAACTTTCAAAAATGTAACATCCTTGACTGTCTTGACATAGAAAACACATGGGAAATGATGTTGTTTTGATATGTAAATGCTTAACTCTTCAGCTTCTTCTTATCGTAGGATGGTGTTTGTAACATATCTTTTAGTTAATGAACAATGTTTCTGAGTTATGTTATCCGTTGAAGGAAATTTCAGTGTGAGAGCAATAGCATAGACGAAGATATCAACCGTTGAGTTCCAAACCAAGTAATGGTGGAAGCATTTGCAACTCGTTGCTTTTAATCTTTAGTTCAAAAATTCCGTGTGAGAGATACACGGAAAGTAATGGCTATTCTTGTAGCAAAGGTTGTTCGTATGGAAAACTTGGAAACGTAATGAGACACTTGTAAGATTTTGGTTTTAAAATAAAGTGAAAACTTGTTTTTTATTTGACTCATGTCTGAAACTCTTATTAGCGTTCGAATCCTCAGCCACACTGCCTTGAGTCAGCCCATCTTATCGATTAACTGAAGATTGCTAAATTTCAAGGTACACTGTTTTGTACTCTGTTATTTTCTCTCTCTCTTTTGATTGAGAATTCCTTAACCATTTTCAAGGTACCATTTTGACTCACCATGTTCTAGCTAATGATAGTGCTTTTTAATGATGTTGCAGTGTTTCGGCGAGCAATTTGTCAAGGAAAGATCATCATGTAGTCACATTTTTTTCATTTTAAACTTCCATATTTTATATAATTTGAGAGGAACAGCATTAAAATAGATATCCTGCAGGATTATGGGCTCTAGAATCTCAGAACAACATGTTCTGCATTTTCCAAAAAAAAAAATAAGAGATATAGAAACAAGCCAAGGGAAAAACTGAAGCCAAGTAGATAGGAAGGTGACGGTTGAAGGGACGTTGCGCTGAGCACGAACAGAGAGTCCAGTTTAGCACGGATTGTTTGCTGAATGTCAGAGATAAGAGAAGCTGCAGGCCGGCTTGAGGCATTATGCAACCTCGAGTTTCTTTCTTTCCAAATGGTATAAATACTAGTTTGGAAAACCAGCTTCACTATCAAGAGGATATTCTTGTCTCTAGTATGGTCTTTAATCCATCTTATGCAGTCCATGAAGTTTGAAGGAGGCAGAAGATGAGCTCTAGAGGTGAAGAAAGACCATACCTCAGAGGCGTAGGAGCAATCGAAGAAGAGATGGTCTCGGTCTTCAGTGTGAGAGTTACATAAAAGGCAGACTGTAGGAACGTCAAGACCCGAAGAACGCATTCTGTTTTGGGTTAGGAGACGGTCCCAGCCCGCGATCCAAGAGAGGAAGTTGTGCTTCAGAATCGCTCCCGAAAACCACACAGCTTTATGCCAGTCAACATGAGGAAGTTTCTCTTGTAGATAGTGCCAAGCATTTGAGGTTGAGAAGAGTGATGTTGGGCTATTATCACCGATTTTCCATCTATAAGTATCATCAGCCTGAGAGTTTATAATATATGTGTCAAGCCACCAACCGTGAGTTGTTAAAGCTTCCGAGACAGTTGCATTTAATGGCAGATCAGATAACCGTGGACCCTCCTCGCCTGTTAGAGCTAGTAGAGGGCCTAGAGATGACCAGTTGTCATGCCAAAAACTTGAGGTAACACCCGAGCCTAGTTCACAGATAACAAACTGACGTGCCATAGTTCTGAGAATATTTTTCCATATCCAGCTGCCTGCAGATGAGACATCAAGATTCCAGAAGCTTTCAGAGGCAATAAAATGGATTCTTACCCAGGAAACCCATAGGGAGCCAGCAGCAGTTAAAAGGAGCCAAATCAGCCTAAAATTGAGCATTTTGTTTCAGTCAATTAACCTTCTCAAAAACCTTACATGTAGTCACATCTTACATACTTAACATCTGGATTTTTTATTGTGTGACTCATATCAACCTCATCTCTTTACTCAAAAAGGGAAAAAATTCCGCATAACTGAATCCTCTTTTTCTCTATTATAAACTACAAATGTGACAACAGGGCTCACACATACACACACACATGATACAACATAAGAGTCCACAACAAAAATATCCTTCTTCTCAATCGTATAGTAATCTCAGTCCACTTTGGTCGGATCAATCTTATACACGCTATATGCTTCCTACTTTTTCGTCACATTCCCTTTGGATATCTCATAAGAATCTTACCTTTAATTTTTAGATATAATTAAAAAGATAAAACTTAAAAATGATCCAATTAAATTATAACAATTTCTTAAGATTTCACCAGTGATAGACATATAAACGAAAGTCACTTAAATGACTTCTCATTTAATATATATGAAAATTTATATTTTTTATAAAAGATTTGTATGATCTTATAGATAATATTAAAATTCTGATAAATTGATTCCTGGAAATTCATAAGTTTCATTACCCGGAATTAATATGGAAGAGAGTGCACTCTGTATCATGATGATCTCCGGAGCCGACACGAACTTAGGAGAAAGATGTAGCTTCACATGTAAACATGTGCAGTTTGTTTTAAAGATTTTTCCTCTAGACAAACTCTTGGTGCACATTTGAGGATTCAGGAAACCAACAACATTTGATTAACTTTTGGCGTTAAAGAAGAACTGGAACGGATGATTGATCTCAATCTTCCCCGTCAAACAATGAAAACCGAAGAAACAGGTTTCCAATGAGTATTTGATTATATATATTATTCTATTTTGGTTTGGTTTGATGAAGCTCTTATTAAAGTTTCTAGACGTGTGTGTTTTTAAACAAAAATGTCAAAAACCAAGGTATGGTTCAATGCTACATTTTTTCGAAGTATCTCATAATATCTAATTTAGAATCTTAAATTTGGGTGGTTAATAGAAAAAGCACACATTATTCCTTGTTAAATGAATTTGGTGTTAGGGTTGAGTTGTTTTATTTATATTTTAAACGACAAATGCTTCCGCGAGGTAGGGATGGGACGGATCCGAATATCCGAGAAATTTGGGGTATCCGGATTCGGATTCGTCGGATCCGTGGATTTAATATCCGGATCCGGATTCGGGGCTTCCGAATATTCTGATTTCAGATATCCGTCTAGTTATCATACTATCCGCGGATATCCGATCCGATTCGTAAAAATAATTAATAAAATAAAAATAATATTATTAAAATATTAAAATTCTAAAATAATACATTAATTAAATTGTAATACAAGATTTATAAATATAAATATGAATATAATATTTAAAAGTTAAAATATAGTATTATAAAACTAATTTTATGAATAAATATTAATATATCAAATATAATTATTAATAAAATTAAAAAATTAATATATTTTTAAAGTACGGATCCGGATCTGGATATCCGGATCTGGATTCTGTTTTGACGTATCCTTAATTTTACTATCCGGATTTGGATCCGGACGTTCCGGATATTCCATTTTTAGATCGGATCCGGAGCGGATCTCGGATCGAATTCGGATCCCGAATAACAAGTCGCAGGTCTACCGCGAAGTGATTCATAGCCACATCAACATCATGCATTCAAAATAAGCAAAAAAAAAAAATCAATATAGTGAAAATATTGTAAGATCGAGGAATCAAACTCACATTTAGTGAGATCCAAAATGAAAAGATAAGAATGAGGAATCTAACTCACATTCTTTTATACGTTTGGCATATTACATGTTTTTCAAGGTATTATCTCTAGAGTGTTGTGTTACACAAAAAAAAAAACTCGAGTCTTACAATATTAATATGTTTGGTATATTACATGTTTTATCTTATCTTATCTAAAAAGAAAAAAGAAAAAAGAAGGTGGTGACCTATGATCTTTATCTTTTGTCCTGTACCATGGATGGTTATGCTTGTATATAAACACACAATTGAAAATATTTTGTTAATATGTGAGAATAAAATTGTTTACTCATAAACATTGTTCTCGTTTGAGTGGTCTAAAGCAACATTTGAGAGAATGTGGATTTTATATAAATTGAAGAGAGTAAAATGTAACACATGTGTTAAACTTATTGTTTATGGATCACTATTATGTAATAATTTTTTTCTGAAAAAGTTATTGTTTGTAAGGAGAACATAGCAAAAGGAATTGTGTATACGAAGTCAAACTGATTTAACCAAATTAATATTCTAAGATGTGGCCCTTCAATTTGAGATGTTTTTTGTGGTTTGAAGCTAGTTTTTCACATATTGTACTATTAACTGAAAAGCACTTATTAAAATGTTATAATTTGATTGAATAATTAGTTTGTTATTGTGAGTAATCAAAGATTACATATTATGTTCCGTCATATGCCACTCACTCATCAATACACCTAGTATTAGCCTCTCTAAACTTACTGACATGGCTAATGCGGGATTGGCTTTCTTAAACTATTTATAATTACCGTTTTTTTTTTAATTTTGGTTGGTGGTAATCTATCATTTGGTTTTCCAAATCAAAACTAGTTTGGTTGTTATCCTCTGATTTCGGTTTGGTTCCCAGTTCTTTTGTAAGATCACATGGTATCTTTTCGAATCTGTCAAAATACAATAATCATTAAAATAAATAGTTTTAAAATTGTGTAACTAGAATGTGGAATGCTAATTGAAAACTATAATGAATTTTTTTAAAAAAAAACTCGGATAAAAAACAATGATTAACCAAAAAGCTAGTATCAACAATTACTAACTTTTAGAAAAACTGTTTTTGAATTATTATTTATTTTGTTAAAATACATCTCCCCAAAACTGATCTCCTTCATCCTCGACATCATTTTCTGGTTATGCCTGAACAGTCTTCCACAATACGGTGTCGTCCTCATGCTTCTCCATTTCCGATCTCAGACATCACCTCCATTCATTATCGCTTCAAAGGTAAACCATTTCTTCCACCAATGCACTCTCCTTTACACTTCTTGATGAAACAAACCCAATCTCACGACCAATCTTGTTTCTCTTTAGGGTTCTGATTAATCATTCCGACAAGTAACAAAAACAAAACAAAGATTGCATCTTTGTAATAAAAAAAGATCCGAAAATGTTCAACAAGATCATGAAACTGGGTGGGAAAAAATTCAGCAAATCGGATCAAGACAACACCTCCGTCGCCAACACCGTCGTCCGCAGCAGCCGCCCCCCACCCACCACCGCCGCTTCTCCAACACCAAACGGCGAATCACAATCCTCCGCGGCGGCTCCTTCGCCTTCGCAGACACCAAACCATCCGATGTTCACAACCCCACCTTCCCTCGAAGTCCTCCCGCTCCTCAAAGACGTCTCCTCCTCGGACCGTCCTCTCCTCTTCATGAAGAAGGCCCACATGTGCTCCTGCCAATGCGACTTCTCGGACTCGCTCATCATGCCGCGGGAGAAAGAGATCAAGAGGCAGACGCTTCTTGAGCTCGTCGACTTCCTCCACTCTTCGTCCGGTAAAGTGAACGAGACGATGCAGAGCGAGCTCATAAGAATGGTCTCTGCCAACATGTTCAGGTGTCTCCCGCCCGCGCATTACGAGAACACCGGAGCTCCTCCCGAAGGCAACGATCCCGAGGAGGAAGAGCCTTATCTCGAACCCTGGTGGCCTCATCTGCAGCTTGTGTACGAGCTTCTCTTGCGTTACGTTGTGTCTTCCGAGATAGAGCCCAAGACGGCTAAGAAGTTCATCAACCACACGTTTGTCTCGAGGCTACTCGATCTGTTCGACTCCGAGGATCCTAGAGAGAGGGAGTACTTGAAAACTGTGCTTCACAGGATCTACGGGAAGTTCGTTTTCCACCGTCCGTTCATCAGGTGCTCCATCTACAACATCTTCTACAAGTACTTGTATGAGACCGAGAGGTGCGTTGGAATAGGAGAGTTGTTGGAGATTCTTGGGAGTGTGATCAATGGGTTTACGGTACCGATGAGAGAGGAGCATGTTCTGTATCTTGCGAAAGCCATTTTGCCGCTGCACAAGTCTAAAAATATCTCTATTTTCCACCAGCAGTTGTCGTATTGCGTGGTGCAGTTTGTGGAGAAAGATTACAAGTTGGCTGATACTGTGATCCGTGGGCTGTTGAAGTACTGGCCGCTCACGAATTGTAATAAGGAGGTTCTGTTCTTGGGAGAGCTTGAAGAGGTTTTGGATGTTACAGAGCCTTCGGAGTTTCAGCACTGTGTTGTTCCTCTTTTTAGACAGATTGGGAAGTGTCTTAACAGCGCAAACTTCCAGGTTCGTTTTTCTCAAACCTTGTTGTGTGTTTTTGTAGTGATGTGTGTTGATTAAGAGGGAATGTAGGTAGCAGAGAGAGCTCTTTTCCTGTGGAACAATGAGCATATCGTTGGGCTGATAGCTGAGAACAAAGATGTGATCTTTCCGATAATATTTGAAGCGTTGGAGAAGAACATGAAAGGACATTGGAACCAAGCGGTGCATGGTTTGTCTGAGAATGTTAGGAGAATGTTTATGGAGATGGACACTGAGCTGTTTGAAGAGTGTGAGAAACAGCATGCGGAGAAGGAAGCTAAGGCTTGTGAGTTGTTGGAACAAAGAGAAATGACGTGGAAGAGACTTGAAGAAGCTGCTTCGCTAGCTGCAAAGTAGTAATGGCTTCTTTTAGCTATCTTCTTGGCTTACAAGAGTAATGTTTTCTAGAAACTTTCTAATAATTTGATTATTCTTTTATTTCATTTGTTTTTTTGGTCGTCCCTTCTAAATGGCGACCAGGAATATGAATCCACATGTCGCCGACCAGATTATGTCATAGAAGATGAATTTTAGTGCTGTTTATTTCAGCTTCTGCAAAACTTGTTAGCAATTAACTAAGTGGTTTACATATGTTTATTTGACTACTCTTATATCATTATTTTAAAGGCTGTGGACAATGAACCAATACTTCATACCAGATATGATCAACATATCTTAGAAAACTTCAGCCATGTTCTAACACATAATATCATTTTTTCTCCTATAAAATTGACATTAAACTAGAGTATTTCTAATGTATTAATCTATTTTCCCTCCAAAGTAGAATAAATTTAAAATAAAGTTGAGATTTACTTATCATATTTTATTTTGCATTAAAATAGAGTAATAAACAAAATAAAACAAAATGATGAATATATTTATTCCAATTTTTGAGAAATTTCATTTTCAACTCCAAAACATTTTACTCCATTTTGAAGTGTAAATTAAGTAAAGTCAAAAACATTTTACTCCATTTTACCACTCAATCATAAGATTTCAAAAAATCAATAAAAATAAAAATTATTTCAATAATTCATATGGGGCAGCTGCCCCCTTTCCCTCCTATCTACCTCCGCCAACTGATTATAACGCTAAAAGTCATTGCATTGGAAAAGGTATTGGACAAAACAATATAGTGAAAGGTGAAAAAGTTTCAACTTGATTAACCAATACATTTGATTTGATGAGACAAAGTTCTTATTTGAAGTTGCCATCGCCGTTCCCATTTCGGTTTTGTAATGTTGTGAAACCAGACGAATAAAAAATAATAATGGAGAGCCAGCCACTTTACACCAATAAACCAATCAAATGGACGATCCAAATCCTATTAAGTTATCCTTATGGTCTACAATAATAATAGAGTTGATGTCGACAAAACACAAATCATTAACAAAGAAAACAACAATAACGTTAAACGTGGTCGAGGCGGCGCATTGTTTCCAAATATCATCCCGAAGAAATTGTTGCCATCACTGTTGCTGCTACCTCTTGACGTACCACCTATAGCACTCGTCCCTCCTCCATACCCAGAATAAGAATCGCCACTCTGACCTTCATCATCCCTGCTCCCCACAAAAAAAAAAAATCATTTCATTATAATAGAAGAAGTTATGTCTAAAAAGATCGACCATGTTATGCTAAATCCAAGCATAATAAAGTCAAAATGATACATTAATGCGATTAAAAAAAGTTATAATGGGACCATTAAAAATGGAATCATCTTTTTCAACATAGGGGTCCCATCTCTCTCAACTACATTTTCCATTATAATGACATCATAACTCCCAAAAATGTATCGACTTTTCTGTATTACAATTAGAAATGTGATAGGCCTAGGACGAATCCGGATATCCGTGATATTCGGAGTATTTAGATCCGGATCCATATATGTCGGATCATTGACTTTAGTATCCGGATTTGGATCCGTGCCTTCCGGTTATCCGGGTTTCGAATATCCATCTGGATATCATGATACCCGCGAGTATCCGGATCTGGATCAGTAAAAATAATTTTTAAAAAAATTTAAAGTACAAAAAAATCTAAAAAAATTACATAAATTAAATATTTTTTACAAAATTTATGAATATATTTATACATATAATATTACTAAAACTTTAAGGTAATATTATAAGACTAATTTTATGTATAAATATTAATAAATCAACTATAATTTTTAATAAAATTTTAAATTTTAATATATTTAAAAAAATCGAGTCCGGATCCGGATATCCGGGCCAAAAAATCTAGATATCCGGATCCAGATCCGATGTTTTGCTATACGGAACCAGACATCCCGAATATCTTATTTTCGGAGAGGACGGATCCGGATCTCGGATATTAAATCCCAGTCCTATGTGATAGCATCACTAATCAAATATCTTAATTAAAAAGTTAAAATTATGACATACTCTACCGACCATAAGGTCCGATCCGGATCTCGGAAATTAAGTCCGAGTCCTATGTGATAGCATCATTAATCAAATATCTTAATTAAAAAGTTAAAATTATGACATACTCTACCGACCATATTCCCAAATGGACAAAAACTTGAAAGAGTTATAATCTAAAAATAATTCAGACACTAGTCAAGTTGGTCGGTTCTCCAGGCAGACGATCACGTGCATCGCCTACTTGAGTTATGGAATACTGCCAAATGCTAACGTATAATATTCTCAAATGAGCTACTTCAGTTTTCCAAAACCAGTGAGTTAGTTAACTTCCTTATCATTAATTCAAATGATTTTAAAATTTTATTAACTCGACCTACAAAAATATCTAGAGCCGTGATTATTTGAGATAACTAACTATACTCCAAAAGAAAGAACTAAACTAAACACACAACAACAACAATATACACTAATCATCCGCTAGTCACGCGGTTTCACAGCTAATCCAATAATAGTAACATTAAACATGGACATGAATGATCGATCATGCACTTCAAAATGTTTTGTAGTAGTATTTTCTAGTATTTTTAATGACAGAGCAAAAACAAAATCATAAAAGTGTAAAAAGTACCTGGGACCGCCGAAAACGCCAGCGTTTCGAGTGAGCTGGTCTACAAGAGCAGCAGCTTTAGGCTCCACACTCGAAGCTTTAGAATACATTGTACTCATCCCTTCACCAGAAGCCACGAAGAAGGCTCCGTTCTCCATCAAATCTCCTTCTGTTCTCCAGTTCCAATTCGCCCACTCACCATCGTCCAACGAGTCCACTCGCTTCGTCACCTGCTTCAACCAAAAAAACCTCAGAATCAGCAATCTGTAGTTCACGCGCCGCCGTGGAGCGTGGTGTTAAAAAGGATAATGAAGAAGAAAAAAGTCTGTGGACAGAGAGAGAAGCAGCCCACATGGCTGTCATACACTTATACTACACACATACCATCACTGTCTCACTCCTCCTGGACCCAGTTCTTACAAAATAAAATCCTTTTACCATGTCTATACAATACTGGTAAGTATACAACATTTCCGGATACTTTTTCCTCCTAGCAAAAGATTTAACAACTGTCCATGTGAAAGATGAACTGGACTCATAGGACCATCTTTACTATCAATTACTCAAAAGAAAAGTTAACTGGTCACTCAGAAGTTGGACCCCTATGGTATAAAGCCTAAATCTTTCCACTAACCAAAAAGGAAAGATATACTTCGATATGGGTAATACAAACACTTGTAATCAAAAATCAAAGTCTATATTAATAGACTAAAATCTGGTGTTCAAAAAAAAAAAAAAGACTAAAATCTCTAACCAAAACCCTGAAAAGTTCTGAAATAATTAAGCAAACGCTATTAAAAAAATTACCAAAAAAGGAAAGATCTTTCGATATGGGCAAATCCAAAACCAAAGTTGATAAAGCTCACCTCTTTAGCGCTAGGATCAGAAGGAGCAGAGTAACGATTCCCTTGACTGTTAATAGTAGGATTCCCACTACCACCAATAGCATACATCTTCCAAGACGTAAAATCATTATTCACCACATGAATATACCCTCTCCGACACCTCGGCATCCTCTGGACAAGCCCCTGCCCGAAATGATTAAACGCGATCGTGACCTGCATCCCCGTATCCAGCACGTACTTATCATCATGCCCCAACAGCATCACCTCATCGTGATGAGTGAAATAATTATTCGATATCGTGATCGCCGTCGAGCCCAACACCACATCGATAAGCCCATCGGTGCAATGGCTCAACGAACAGTGGTCGACCCAGATCTTCTGAGATCCGAAGATCGAGATCCCGTCGCCGTCGGATCTACCCCTCCTCCCGACCTTCGTCGGCGAGGCGGCGACCACGGCTCCTCCCGAGGGTCTGCAGTCGTAGATGTGGACGTTGTGGATGATGACGTGCTGCACGTACTGGATGGTCAGGCAGCCGTTGCCGGTGATGTGGACGGCGGATCCGCGGCCGTCGATGGTTTTGTAGCTGTTGATGATGAGCTCTTGTTTGAGGCGGATGAACATGTTGGAGGAGAAGACGATCCAGAGGGGCTCTTCTTGGATGACGGCGTGGCGGAGTGTTCCTGGGGTTGGGTTTGCTGGGTTGTTGTCGGAGGAGTCTGTGACGGTGTAGATCCGGCCGTTTTTGCCGCCGAGGGTGCCGGAGCCGAAGCCGATTGAGCAGTCGGCGAGTCTTTGGCGGTTGGAGGACCAGTCGGAGGAGGAGTCGCAGCGCCAGCAGTCGTCGATTGGGTTTCCGGTGCGGCAAGTGGAGGATGAAGAGGAGGAGGAGGTGAGTTGTCTCCGTGAGAGGGATGCATTGATTGTACTGTGGGAAATGGAGGGAGGAGAAGAGAGTTTTGTTATTTTCTGGGAAAATGGGGAGAAGAGAGAGAGAGAAAGGATGTTTTTTTTACCTTATGACGTGGAGAGCGACGGAGTCAGGAGAAGGGTGTTGGTGAGGGAGAGTGAGGTTTAGGGGTTGTGTAGCTTCCAGGAGTGTGAAGAAGAAGAAGCAGAGAACGAAAATTGAGATGTTGAAGTTTGGAGGAAGCATCGTTAATGGCGGATTGTGAGGTTGCAGAGTAGTGCTTGGAGTGTGTGGAAAGTGTTAAAAGAAGAATGCTGGTTGAGAAATGTGAGGAAGGAGAAGCAGAGAAGGATTTGGAATCCAGATGAGAGAGAGAGCTCGGAAGAAATAAGAGAAGAAGAAGAAGAAGAAGAAGAAGAAGAAGATGTTCTCTCTCCTCTCTTTTCTCTTGCTTCTGTTCTGCTCTCTGCTGGAGACAAAGGATAATGGATCTTCTCTTGAGCTTTTATTCTTGTTTGAGCTTTCTCTTTGTAATTAAGCCCGTACATATATTGGGCCTATAGGCTTAGTACTGTTTAACATGGTTTATTATACACTCCTTCGCATTATGTGGGTGAGTTTTAAAAATTAGATCAGTGCCCGGTTTGGTTCGGTTCAGCAACCCGAATTTCATCCAAATAATTTTTGCATTTTCACCGAATTAGCCTAAGAAATCGAGATATAAAATATATTGGTTTAATTAAAAACACACATAACAATATACCCAAAACAGAATCGAATAACTCGAGTTCTGAACAGAATCAAAAATATAATTTGGTTCAGTTAAATATCATTTTTACAAGATTGAAGAACACAAAATACAAAAAAAAAACCGGAAAAAAACCAATGCCTCTTGGAGATTTGTGTTGACTTTTGGGCCAACACTTGGTAATCAAGCCCGTACTTATTTTAGGCCTACAAGTCTAGTTCTGTTTGGAAACAAGGTTTATTATCTCCCCCTCGCATTATGTATGTGTGGCTAATAAATCTTTTATCTTTTCAATTTCCCCGATTCAAAATCCGGAAAAATGGCTCTCCGATCCGTCAAAACGCCGTTTGTAACTCCCGCCGCCGTCGTCTCCTCCTCAATCATCAACAAACCACAGTCTTTCAGATTCGTCTCCAAACCGACGGCATCACTCGCCGTCCACCAACCGATCTACAACATCAATCCAAATCTCAAACTCAAACCATCATCTCCCGCCGCCAAATTCCGGTGCTCAGCCTCGTCGGCGCTCACGCCGCAACTCAGAGATACGCTGGAGAAGCTGGTGAACTCGGAGAAAGTCGTGCTCTTCATGAAAGGCACGAGAGATTTCCCGATGTGCGGATTCTCGAACACGGTGGTGCAGATCCTGAAGAATCTGAACGTCCCTTTCGAAGACGTGAACATTCTCGAGAACGAGATGCTGAGACAGGGGCTGAAAGAGTACTCGAGTTGGCCGACCTTTCCTCAGCTTTACATCGGCGGTGAGTTCTTCGGTGGTTGTGACATCACTCTCGAGGCGTTTCAGAGTGGGGAGTTGCAGGAAGTGGTCGAGAGAGCTATTTGTTCTTGAAGCTGATCGGTACTTTGTATTGGTTGTTTGATTGTTGATCGTTGGATTTGGGTTTTGTAATGATGTTATTGATCTGGATCTAGTAACTTTGGAGACCGTATTGTGTAATGAAATTTAGTTATAGAACAGTACCACTATGTGCCTGAATCTATACATTGTAAAAGTCTTGTTGAAGTCTCAGAGTCTATGATTGGTGGTAACATAGGAAACATATTGTAAAATGGAACTACCTATGTAACAAAAGTACCACTATGTGCCTGAAACTCTATTCATTACAAAAGTATTTTGATGTCTTTAAGAGTTTATAAGTGGTGTTAAGTAACGTAAGAGTCATATTGTCTGATGGAAACTAGCTATAGAGCAATAGTACCACTATTTTCCTGAAGCTCTATATACCGGTCTTGACTGAGTCTCTTTGTTGATTTGATCGTTTTGATTTGCGCCTCTTTTTTTTTGTTTCATTTGTTTAGTCTGCAGTTTTCTGTTGTTGAGATGTTACAAAGATTCAATCTTTGAAGATTCCAGTATCTTCCTGTGTAGTTTTAGACTTTGTCTCTGATTAGAGATTCATGGGTTGTTCCTGCACATTCCTGCAAAGTTGTTTGCTGGTATGATAAAAAAAATGCAGGCTAGATCTTCACAATCACTCTACTTTAGTGCAGTGCAGGGCCTAGAGAAATGATGCTCATACTCGTATGAACAGTCACTCTACTTTAGTGATGGTCATATGAACAAAATCATCCTTAGCTAACAACAATTTCCCATCTAATCTCATTCAGAATCCTCCTTAGTATACACTTTCCTGTATTTAAACTCCATTTTATACACTTTCCAGTATTTAAACTCTATTTTTCTAAGAAAAAATCTGTGTGGTCAGAAAAGATATTTCTAAACCAGTTGGTGAAGAATAATACTGAGTAGCAAAGGGAAGACCACAATATTTTTGGCGGTCTAATTATTTTTAATCTTTGGAGGGGATAAATGGCAAAAAGGTAATTACGTAGATTCGGTCTGCGTCTGAACCACACAGAGCAGATAGAGATATCTCAAGAGAAGAACATGAGATAGAGAATCCACGTGGCCCAATGAAATAGCCACGCTCGCTCTCTCTACCCAATAACAATCTGAGTTTAGATTCGCTTCCTACAAAACCTTACTTATACGATCACTCTTACACACTGACAACATCCAAAACACCTCTCTCGTTCACATCTTTCTTCTTTGTGGTAAACAGAAAGGGAGATAGAGAGAGACAACAATGGCGTCGAACTCGCTAATGAGCTGCGGCATCGCTGCCGTCTACCCTTCTCTTCTCTCTTCTTCAAAGTCTAAGTTCGTCTCCGCCGGAGTTTCTCTCCCCAACGCCGGTAACGTTGGCCGTATCAGAATGGCTGCTCACTGGATGCCTGGCGAGCCACGACCAGCTTACCTCGACGGTTCTGCTCCTGGGTACGCAAATCACATCTCTCATCTCTGTTAGATGGCTGTTTAAAGCTTCAGTCTTAAAGTTATAGCACGCTTCACGTTTCAGAAAGTTGTCTTCTTTTTACTCTGTTTCTTGCGTCGTACGTAACCCTTTAGATGTGTGTCTAGAAGAGATGATTGAAACCCTTTTTAATGACATAAAGGCTTCTGACTTTTAAGATTGATGGCAGTTTGATAAGTTTCAGTTTTTGAGTTTATTGGTTACAAATATGTGCAGTGACTTTGGGTTTGACCCACTTGGACTTGGAGAGGTTCCAGAGAACCTTGAGAGGTACAAAGAATCAGAACTCATCCACTGTCGATGGGCTATGCTCGCTGTTGTAAGTTTCAACATTTACTTCAGTAACCAACCTTTTAGTCCTTTTATTTAGTTTTGCTCTAATGGAAAAATGGTTTATGGTTTTGTGTGAAATGTAGCCAGGGATACTGGTACCAGAGGCTTTGGGATACGGAAACTGGGTTAAGGCTCAGGAATGGGCAGCAGTACCTGGAGGACAAGCCACTTACTTGGGGAACCCAGTTCCTTGGGGTACTTTGCCCACAATCTTGGCTATAGAGTTCTTAGCTATTGCATTTGTTGAGCACCAGAGGAGTATGGAGAAAGACCCTGAGAAAAAGAAGTACCCAGGAGGTGCATTTGACCCTCTTGGATACTCCAAAGACCCAAAGAAGTTCGAGGAGTTGAAAGTTAAAGAGATCAAGAACGGTAAACAAACACACACACATCTTGGATCATTTTTAATTAACTGCATATCTAATGTTATTAAGTTTTTTTTTGGGGTTTGGGGTATGTCAGGGAGGCTTGCGTTGTTGGCGTTTGTAGGATTCTGTGTGCAACAATCTGCCTACCCAGGCACAGGACCATTGGAGAACCTGGCTACTCACTTGGCGGATCCATGGCACAAAAACATTGGCGATATTGTTATCCCTTTGAACTAAGTGACTTGTAAAAAAAGATAGTAATATATCCTGTGCGCTTTATGTGTATCAAAACTCTGTGTAGTGAAAGACGGATTGTGAAACCTGTGTTTTGTCTCTGTGATCGATTGCTCGTGTGAGCTTGTTGAAGTCAATGTGATTAAACCTTTTGAATCAAAAATTTGATTCATGATATGCTTATTTGAAACAAATCTGCATCGTATAGATTTTCCGAATGCAATGAAAGGAAACACTGAAGTCGGTTATCTATATCATATAATGTTGATATTGATTTAGTGATTATCTTAACAGTGTCAAAAATTTTGTTTTAAGAAAACAGTATCAAGATTTTATTTTCTCTGCAAGGTTCAAGTACTAGTAGTGGTTATAATAGCTAAAGCAACGATCTCTATTCACTGGACATCTTCTCTCCAGCCAAGTCTTCAACTGTAAGGCTAAGAGAATCCATTGATCCTTTCTTGAACTCTTCCCCTTGAGCAGCAAGAAACTCTTCCACGCTCCCTGGCTCTCCAAACCAACCACGACGGTCTGCAATCAAATGTAGATTATCACACCCTTCACATCGTACCACCACAACTCCCTTCTCGTATGACTCTCTGCTAGCCATCTTCATCGATCTTGTATCACAGACCTTGCAAGTAAAGACCATCATGAAGTCATGCCTCGGGTTTATTTTCAACTGGGACTTGTACTTCACAATCAGTTCCTCAGAGACTGTTGCAGGGGCGGTTGATGGAGCTTTGGTAAGTTCCGCTGCAGAGTTTGAAGAGCTGCAGCAGCCATTGGTTACTGCTGCTTTACTAAAGTGCCTCTGTAATAGTCCCGCATATGCATAATCTCTGCTCAAGAGTGACTTTGATTGCGCAAGCTTACCTGCTAAGACAGTTTTCAAAAGAATGAGATAAACCATTAGTACTAGCAGCTAAACCAGTCAGTAAACAACAACAGGCAAGCACAGGAAACTCCAAGATAACAGATCTTATATCTTAAACATCACCATAGATGTAAATATTGGGCAAGGCGCTTTCGAAGAATCAAGTGAAGAGCAGTCACAATTGACAGATTCAGTGCTTGCATAAGAGCTCTGATATCAAGAGAATGAATGACCAAACAGAGATGCAAACAATGTTTAGATCACAGATGAAAGTCTTGGAATACTAGCTTAAATCCATGCTTAACGCATCTCTTAGCCAGGACAAAATAAATAAATAAAACAGACTCGACAACTTAATCATTTTCTACCTAAAATGCCAATCTTTGATATGTTCCAACGCAAAGAACATTAAAAAAGCGCATTCATAGCTTCAGTTTCGATGACGATATTAGATGTTAAACATGTAACTACGAGTCCCATCATCACTAGCAAGGCTCCTGATAACAACAACTGAACAACAAAACCTTCCTTATTTATACAAACCTTTTTCTAGTGCAACGTCAAAATTCATATCTGCTCATCATTTTGACAGATAATTATGATTAAGCGGTAGTAATCTTTACATGGTTCTCATGTAAATTCACCAATTGTGTTTGGCCAAAAACCATTAAGGAAAGTACATATTACAACTACTGCAAGCCTATGCAGCTAGTTTTGATTGACAATTGAGCTTGGAAAACTTTTAAAATTCGGATCTTTATATTAACTGTCACAAGGAGACACAGAAAAAAAAAAGATTCAACTTTTGCACATCAGAACAACTATTACTTCTCATGGAACAGAGTAAATACGATGATCTCGGCTAATCGGGTAGGACGATTGGGACGATTAAGAAGAAGAAAAGATGATACCTCGAACCAGAGGAACGTGAGATTGTTGGTTAGTGATGTAGAGAGACAAAGCGCGTCTTAAACTAAGAAACCTAGCGGCCATTGACGAGACCTTGGTTTGTTCTCCGGTGACAAGTCGAGAACAGAGGAACTTGAGGCTTCTAATTAATCTCGTGAAATTTTGGAAATGGGTTTAAGGAAAAACCTAAAACTTTATTGTCAATTTATTAGATCGGTTTTCGTTGTGGTCAAGGCAAAACCTAACCAACCCAGAAACTGCTCTGATTTGGTGTATCTTCCTTCCTTACTTTGGTCTTCACTGGACCGAACATGTTGTGGTTCTAACCAATGAGCCGCAGACCCATAAGTAGACCAGTCCTTTTTCTTTGTGGTCTCTCTTGTGAACACAAAATCAGTGGTCCCCAAAATCAGTTTTAAGATTTTTGTTTTTTTTAAATAACACTTTGTACCAAAAAAATGATTTGAGCTTTATGCACAAAAGAACCAAACCCTTATACTAATAATAGACCACCAACCCTTTGATGATTCTTTTGTTTTCTACTTGGAAAATCAAAAGCATCATAAATCATTTGGAACAAACATGAATATCATGACTTTTATAAGATTTAGTGTTGTCAACCACTATATATGAAAATGTTTTAGAACGAATCCATATCTATAACCTATGTTTTTATGACTAGATTGGATCATAATTCAGTAATGTCCTTGTCAAAGTTATAGACGATTAAAAAAACTATGGTTGAGTTTAAATGTCAATGATGAAGCCTATTAGTCAAAAAAAAAGTCAATGATGATATTTCCTTATATTCCATAGGATTAATTATTATATGGAGTGACAAGCTTGTCGATTGAGTTGTGCCAAAACCTATTTTCATCATGTGTTTCAGTAATGCCCATTGAAGACAAAGTTGTTAAACTCCTCTATGATGAGCCACTTACTTTGACTTTCACTGCGTCCTTTCCATCACTTATAATGTGACCTTTCAACAAAATCAGGGAGGATACCTTCCAAGCTACAAGGCAACAGACTAATATTTGATAGAAAGGATAAACAAAACAAAATTGCGTAAATTGTGGAGACTTAACAAGTTGCATGTTTTTTTGGTATAACAAGTTGCATGTTTCTTTAAATATTTTTAGAATCCAGTTACTTTGAATACAAAAAAAAAAAAAACATTCGCATGCATGGATACTGACAGTTTGTGTTTTTCATCTTTAATATAAAATAATAATTAATCAAACGTCATTAGAAAATCAGACACATACATATCAAACGTAATTTGAAAATTAAATATGGTATTTTCTTAAAGTAAACTTAATCTTCCACGTGTACGTTTAGGGGGACGGGACCTTTATATCACGTGGAATGTTGATCATACGGAATTCAGCAAACTAGCGAAATTGAGCAATATAAAGCTAAGAAGTAAACATAGATGTAAGCGAAGTAGCATTTCAAAGTTGGCCCACAAGTCACATTCAAACCCTCACTTCACCAAGCAAGAAATTAGATAATACATGTCACTAGGTTCCAACACAGTACATAACAGCCTTTATTTTCTTCTCGTTGCTAACTGAGTAACACCAAAGTTAAACGTGAGACTGACTCCTGAAGGACCCGAGCGCCTTTACCGCACCAGCCCTCAACACAAACTGATGGTAGAAAGCCGCAAGGGCTGCACCCGCAAACGGACCAACCCAAAATATCCACTGTAAAAAAAAGAGAAAACGTTAATAAAACATTGTCATAGAAGTAATATCGAAGAGGAAGAAGTCAAATATTATAGATTAACACGAACATGATGGTCCCAAGCTTGGTCCTTGTTGTAGATGATTGCAGCTCCAAGACTTCTTGCAGGGTTAATGCCAGTGCCCGTGATTGGGATTGTAGCTAAGTGAACAATGAATACCGCAAATCCAATTGGCAATGGAGCCAATACCTTCAGTTACCACATCATCAACATTAACAAAAGATACATGTCAGGCCCGTCTTAAAGAAATAATGGACACTGAGCTCAAATTAAAAAAAAAATTCTAAAAAGACCGTAATCTATATATTTTCTAAAAATTAAGACCTTAATTTCTGTAAAAATATTTCCAAAAATAAAGAGAACCTTGTGCATTGAACTCTCCAAGAGCCAGCACTGATACATGTTACTAAATCACGAGACAGATTGTGTAGACTCCAAATATTATTAAAATAGTTATGTTTGTGTCTGAAAGTTTTAGAGAAGGATACGTGGTTGCAAATGGACCTTGGGACCATTTTCAAATAAAAGGACATTCATGTATGATGTAGATAGGCGTGAAAGACAAAAAGTTTAGATGACAATGTCCACTTTTGTCGTTTGTTATAATGAAGAATCTAAATATACATGTTTGCAGAGCAAATCATTTAACTAAACAAAATGTTATATTAGACCATAACTGGTTCTAAGCATAGCGAGATAGAATATCGTAAGTCTCCTAAAAATAAATGGTTAATATGTATATATTATTTACTCCCAAGTTAATTAGGATAAATATATGTATCGATCAATAAATGTTTCAACTCCACAAATTTCATGGTCGGCCATGTTTTTAGTTTTAGACAGATGATATTACTGTGTCCACTCCAATAAATGCATATTATTCATCTCTAGGCCGATTAATATGTTGGTACGCCATCGTTTTAATGATATCATAGTGGGCCGTATAGCCGTATAGGACACGGAAATTCTACGTATTCCATAAATGACCTAACCACGAGACTCTCTTTATCACATCCTCGTAAAGTCGTAACTAATTAAGCAAAATGGGAATAGTGAGCTTACAGGGACGTGAGAGTCACGCGCACTCCTCTTGGGGTCAGTGGCGGAGAAGACGGTGTAGACTAAGACGAATGTACCGATGATCTCGGCGGCAACACCTGTGCCGATGCTATAACCATGTGAGAGACCGTTTGCGCCACCACCGTAGCGGGTGTAGTAAGAAGACTGGAAGGACTTAACCAAAGCCACACCGCAAATTGCACCAAGGCACTGAGCCACCATGTACATTACTGCTCTCACCAGCGTCACTTTCCGAGCCAAGAACAGCCCAAACGTCACGGCCGGGTTTATATGTCCACCTGGACCATTAAAATAAGTTATTTAACATGATTACAAAAAAAAGAAAAAGTTGAACCAAAAGATTGACGCGAGCTTAAAAACAAAACTAAACCGAATTTTATTACAAACGAATATTATATTGTTTATTGATATACAGTTTTAAAAGGTTTTTGTTGTTTTTGAAATATTACATTTTTGTTGTTAAAAAAACAATATTACATTTTATAATATTTCAATATTATTTTTAAGCTCATTGTAAATTGCCCAGTTAATTATATTTTATAATTTTAATTGATTAAATTATTTTCTGTTTTATGTTTTAATAATTCTTATAGAAAAAAATAAATTTATTGATTTTGGTGTTTTATACATAATATTTATATTATGAAACAGAAGAAAAAATATAAACACACTAAATTAATTAGAGAAATAGGAACCGACCAGAGATTCCGGCAGTGCAGTAGACAAGGATGAAGATCATGCCACCAAAGGCCCAAGCGATGCCGAGTACACCAACACCTGCACACTGGTCAGGGTTGAGGGTTGGATCGGTCTGGTTCTTGTAACCAATGACAGTCATAACGGTGACATAGAGGAAGAGGAGAGTGGCTATGAACTCAGCGATGAGAGCTCTGTAAAAAGACCACCTCCCAAGCTCAGTAGCGTCGAACAGAGGCTCAGGTGGTGGATCTTGATAGTCTTTTCCCGAGAAAGATCCCTTCTCTCCAGCCACATCTTTCGTCATTGTTAATTTTCTTGTTCTTCACCAAAACTAAGAGTATGTCTCTGTAATCTTTAAAAAAAGAGAGAGAACTGATGTGGTGTAGAACTTTGCGAGTCGGTGAAGGGTATTTATGGGCAGATGTGACGAGGCTTTGGGCTCTATTTTCTTTGTTTTTTATTTTACTTTTTGGTTCTTGTTTTTAAGATACATTTTTAAGGTTTTGGAATGATGGCAACGAACGGAGCTGATTAATTTGATGTAGATTAGACTGTTTTCTTTTTATCAATTATTATCAGTTTTTTAAAACATTTTTACCAAAAAAATTTTTTTTATCAGTTTTGGTATTTAGTGGAATGGACAAACAATGAACAGTCTAATGCAACAAAAATGATAAGAAAGAAACACTAATCCGTGCCCGGTTCAAAAATCAGTAATCTGCCAAAATATTAGTCGGTTTGGCTTGTTATCACTTAATCACTTATCAGCACCATTCATAATACTTTCGAGAGTAGTGCTTTATAATACCTTTTGTAATTACACACACACATATATATATATGTGTGTGTGTGTGCTTCTTTGAACTTTTGTGATAACAAATTAAAGAAAAATTATCGGCTTATTTGTAATTAGCATATACTAGCTAGACCAGCTAGATGGATTGGAAGAGATGACAACCCAACTACATTAAAACATGACCACATGGACAATGTTTTCCAACGAAGCATGTGAAATGTACAAGATATGCCAAGAGAATGACTTATAACTTGTAAGTAATACTATACTATTAAAGCATAATCTCTCCTAAGATTCTATCCTTAGTTTTTGAAGTTATTTTTAAAGTCATGTCATTCTTCTTTTTTAATATTTTAAATATTTTCGACAACTATTTAGTCAATTAATTGAAATCAATGATTTTTAATGGTAACAAATATATTTATTTTTTTATAAGAAAATGTGAGTTTGTGGGTGAAAAAAGGGAGATATCACTATATTTATGGTAACAAATATATTTATTTTTAATGCCAAACAATTTTATTTACAATTCAAAACAAAAACATAAATGTTGACAAACTATTAGCAATTTTTTCGGCAAATGTTTAGCATATCCATCGTAAATTCTTTTTAACCAGCTTTTTGGAATAATTAGGTATTTATAACAATTACATATACTTAATTTCGCAGGTAGTAAATAGTTAAAACTAATATCACTAATTTTGTGATACAAATTAAGTGATGTCTCTTTTTTGTAGAGTATTTTTCAAATTCTTGGAAGAACCAGTCATAAACTTTCATTTTTTACAACCTTTTTACAGTTATGTTTTTTTCCATGGATGGAACAAATATATGCATCTAAGTAATTAAAATATTAATTTTTTTATTAAAACTTAAATATTCAAAGAATAATATCAAAATATGCAATGAGAAATATCTTTGGTATATATTTGTAAATATAATACTTTAGAATAAATTAAAAAGTTAATATAATAATTTTCTAAAAAATAACTTCTTAAAAATTAATTTCTGTAAATATAAATATACAACTTTTTATAGCATATCTAACATCTATTATTATTTTTCAAACATAAACAATCAACACAATTTTAAATGTATCATATTATCTTATATAACACCAAATAATCTTATAATTAACATATTTTGTAGATTTTTTAAAGAGAACAAATGCCGCGCTTTTGAAACGCGGGTCAAATTCTAGTTTAACACTTAAAGTATAAATCCTCTTATTAAAAATACTTATTATCAATAACAATTTCTTTTATTTAATAGATACTCATGTTGATAAACCTTTTTAGTTGAAACTTTATGATGATAAACTTACAACGGAAATGCTCTTTAAGTAGTGTGGTGGCTGCACTTGAAGCTATTCATTGATCATGGTCCAAGCTAGACTTTCAAACAATGTGGTCAAAAATGTTGCATGAAAAAGATGGCGAATCCAAAACAATTATTCCACGAATAAGATGTCTATCTCTGTCCCTTAAATTTAGAGGAGTTCTTCAGCATAGTAGGGTTGCATACAAGTTTTTCTCTAAACGCAATCGATCTTTTAAATATTTATGAAATTATTTTGTTTCTAAAAAATTTCTGTTAAATTTATGGTTGGTGTAATTAACCCAAATAATTGAAGGAACAACCTACTAAAAAGTGTTTACTAGTAATTTAACACACGCACACGAGCACACACACATATATATATAACAAAATACAATTTATATTTTTGATGATTTATAAGTGTTAATATTACAAACTCATTTTAGATCGATATATCGTAGAGTTCGCAAATCAGATACGAACCTATAGAGATGAGAGGGCACAAAACGTTACTTTTACTTTTAACGAAAAAAATATAATTATCTATTATAGATATAAGTTTTTAACAGATAGTAGTCTTTTTCAGAAAAAGAAAAACTAAATAGTAACAAACCTAAATAATATAGAATCCTCGAATTAGCTGTCTCCAACAAAAGGTTGTGTACTCTATGAATAGGTGGACCATCTATTTGAGAGCTTTCATGCCGACTTTTTAGTTGATATATAAAGATATAAATAACTTCTAGAACCTAAGTATTTAGGTACTTTTGACAAAAAAAAGTATTTAGGTACTTATTCAAATTAGCATGTACTCTTCCTTTGCAACTATTATAATCTTGGTAAAAAAAAAACTGTAACTAGACATATACATACAAATTAGACAATGTATAAGAGTGAATTTCCATTTCTATTTTTTGAACAAACCTAAAACAAAAATAAAAAAGAAATTGATTAAAATATCACAAATTGATTATTAATTTTGAAAACATATTCAATCAAAAATATCCTAACATTTGAGTTTATCATTTAGTGATTATTGTTTAGAGTTTAGTATTTAAAAGGTGAGACTGAATTTATAAATTTTTATAAATGCTAATGAAACATTTATAAATAGTTTAAGAGGATTAATTTAATCTTCATCATCACAAATTTAAGGTCTTTATGAAAATATTCATCTTTTAAAAGTAAATTAAAAAATAGTATCAAGTTTATGGTAATATTAGAATTCCCCAAAAGACAAATATAGAACCTGACATAATGATGAAATGATCCTGAATTATATTTAAAAATTATTATTTTACTTAAAATAATTCTCATGTATTTAACTAAAATAGTTTTTTCATTTTTAATATTTACTAAAACACTGAATTTTTAATAAATGATTTTATCTACTTTTTAGAATTTTAAAATAACATCAAAATATTTTGTCCAAAAAATAAATAAAATGATTGCATTTGAAGAGAAAACTATATATATATATATATATATATATATATATATATATTTATACTATATAAACGGATTTAGTTAGATATCTTTTATATACAATAACTATTGATTTAAACAGAAATTTATTATAATATTATATTTATTACTTTTGTCCAATATATATATATATATATGTGAGTGTGTGTGTGTTTGAAGTAATGGCATATATTTCGGATTCTCATGTTCAAACTAGAGAGGACGGCGTAGTGGGGGTACGGTGGGTTGGTAACTTGTTATCATCCACCGACCCAATTTGACTTTGCAGCTTTGCCATATTATTTTCTTCTGTTCGTTCTAAAGTTTGTGTTTTTCTTCTTCTTGCCAACACATTCTTAATTCTGTAGTTTTGCCGTCCACTTGCGAATAAGCTCGTGAGCACCACCACACCTGACTTAGTTCGTTGTTTATTTCTTTTGGGATGTATTAAGCTCCAATTGCTCCTGAACTTGTGGTATTCTGAATGATTCCTCCTTTACTATGAAATATAATGAAAAGGGTTTTGGATCTGCTCTCGTGAATGCCCAGTTGCCCACTATGTTTCAAAATTTTTTCCTATTTTAATCTCTTAACTACTAACTTTTAACTTTCTTAATAGTGATTTATTTATAGTTTCTTCATCCATTTGCTAATAGGCCACTATGTTTCACATCTTTTCCACGTAAGAAAAAAAAAGTTAAAACAACTTTCTTCCTTTTTATTTTAGAATATTCAAAGAACTTGTTCATAAAGTAAACTCTCCGTGGTAACTTATTCGAATCTCACCTGTAGCCAAAGCATTGAATCCAAAAAAAGAAATTGTTAACCTGCATTAGTATACGTGTCTATCATATTTTTAATGCTATGCATGGTACTGCTGTATTGAGTATATGCATAAACCTTATCATTTTTAGACAATGCTATTATTTTTATAGCATGATGTTAGTTGTTAGAAATTTTGTTACATATGGTTTTCTTTTCTTTTATTTGGATATTTTCTTATACAATGTTGTTCATATAAGAAAATATCCAAATGAAAAAAAAACATATGTAAAACAAAATTTCTAACAACTAACATCATGCTTACAATATTTAAAATAAATAAATAAATAACCAAACTTAACTACTTGGTTAAAAATGGTAGTAAAACAAATATCATCATCTTTTTTTTATCAAAAAAAAATCATCTCATTTTCATGGAGTTTTTATTTTCCCTCTTCCTTTATGTTCTTCGATACATGTTTTGCTTTTGTCTTTTACAATTCGGTATGTATTATATTTATATCAAATATCTAAAACATATACTACACTGTATATCTTCTCTATGCTTCTGTTCAATCCATATCCGATTAACCGCGCCGTGGCAAATTTACATGGAATAAAGAAGAGCATTTGCCCACCATAATATTTTTAAATTCAGTGTAAGTCGTTTACAATTTTAATCATGCCCCTATTTATATATAAGAGTATTTGAAGTCTCTAACAACACAAAACATCATATTAGATATAACTACCTAAATTTACCAGACACTGTTACTTTTGTACTAATACAAAGTAACACCAACCATCTACGCCCATATCATATGTTTCTAAATATTTTTATAGTTACCAAATCACACATGTGAATTTCTTTGCCACGCTAAGAAACTATACTCATACATACACAAAATTATGTATTTATAAATTTCTATTTCAAGACTCAAGTCTGGATTGTCTCCCTTTTTTTTGTCACTCAAATAATCATTAAAATGCAAATGGCCTCAGGTCCACAAGGTCAGCCCAAAGATGGGTCCAGAACAAAAGAAGCGTTTAGGGTGGTTTTTGCTAACGCATCAGCTTCACCGTTCAGCGAACAAGACAAATAACGAAACACGATATCGACAAAATCAGAAGAGATAAACTGGATATCTTTGACAATACCATAAATCTCTGGAGTCTGCATGTCGTTGTTGATTGCTCTCACGAGCGTTGAGTTGTCAGTAAGCATCTGGAGATTGGTGATCCATTTTGCCAGTGCAGTGAAAAGACCCGATCGGAGAGCTAAGGCTTCAGCGATTAAGGGACTGTTGACCGAGGTTTGAATAATCGATTCTCTGCTGATTGTTGTACCTGTCGGCGCCGTAATGATCCATGCCAAGCCTGCTCTTTTAGAATGTTTATCCCAAGAGGCATCCGTCTTGCAAATCGTATAGGCGCTTTGATCGATTCGGTTCCTCGTATCTTCGTTTCGTTTCTCAGCTGGCTTGTAAGATTGCTGTTTTAAGCCTTGTGCGAGTGTCTATTCCTGGGCAAGTCTAAGGGCTTTTGAGGCCACTTCCTCTACAGAGGAGGTTTGATCTTCGAAGATGAGTGTATTGCGGGATGTCCAAATGGACCAGCACACCCAGGGGAGGATACTTCCAGAAATACCCGTTGGTGGCAAAAAGATTATTCTCCAAAACTTTGTAATTGCGTCCTTGAAGTCCTTATCCGTGGCTAGGTGAACCACTCGGTGAATTGGGATCTTTTCCCAAACATCTCGAGCAAAGGGGCAGAAGAAGAAAGTATGCATTACCGTTTCCTTTTTTTGGCATCGTTTACATACTGCATCTGGTTGAATTCCTCTCTGTTTCAGGTGTGCTCCATTGGCAAGGCGTTTTGTGCAGCAGTCCAAAGGAACATTCTCATCTTGGGGGAGCAGCTGTCTCTCCAGATCTCCTTTGTCCAGTCGAAACTTCCAGCATCAGGACTATTTGAGTTCGAGTCAGACATGGTAGCTGTGAAGTATCCAGACTTGGTGGAGTATTTTCCAGACCTCGCTGGCTTCCAAATGAAGATATCTGCAGCCGCTGTTTCGCTTGGTCGATTACACTTTATCTGCTCTGCAACCAAAGGTACAAACTTCTTCAGTCTGCTCTCGTTCCATTTTAGTTCCGACGTGAATAGGTCAGAGATTCTAAGGTCTAGTCCCTCTTCTGGAATTGGTCCATAGATTTTGACATTATCTTCCAGGGATATCCATGCGTCCTTCCACACCTTAGTATCTTACCCATTACCTATCGCTTTTCCCACACTCCCAATCAGTAGGTCTCTTCCATGGAGTATGCTTCTCCAGCCGTAGGAACATACCGCAGGTAATTGGGTTTCTAGAAAGGACTGCTTGTAGCAGTATTTACCTAGCAGGATTCTAGCAAGAAGGCAATCTGGTTTTGTGAGTATTCTCCATGCTTGTTTAGCTAGGAGAGCTTGGTTGAATAGCTGTATGTCCCTAAAGCCGAGTCCTCCTCCAGCTTTAGGCTTAGCCATTTTACTCCATGCTATCCAACTCATTTTTCTTTTATTTTCTGAGTCATCCCACCAGAAACGTGTTAAAACTGACTGGATTCTTTTGCATAAACTCACAGGGATCTCAAAACAAGTCATGGTATAAGTCGGAACAGCTAGAAGAACTGACTTCAGCATTGTCAGCTTTCCAGCTTTGGAGAGGAATCTATTGGACCAGCTTGCTACCTTTTGCTTGATCCTGTCTACTATGGAGGTAAACATATCGCGCTTTCTTCTTCCAAAATGTTTAGGGAGGCCCAAATATTTGCCCGTTCCGCCTTTTTTCTCAATTCCCAGTGTCTCTTTGAGCATAATCTTCTTGTCTGCAGGAGTTTTTGAGGAGAAGGTTATGGATGATTTTTCGCTGTTAATTTTCTGTCCCGACGCTTTTTCATATTCGAGGAGATGTTCTTCAATTTGAGGCTACTCTCTATGGATGCATTGCAGAAGAACATAGTGTCATCGGCAAAAAGAGATGATTGACTCTTGGGCATCCTCTCGCCACATGAATTCCTTGTAAGGTACCCTCCCTTTCCGCTTTACTACAAAGACCTGATAAAACTTGACCACAGAGGATGAATAAATAGGGGGAAAGAGGGTCCCCCTGTTGAATCCCTCTTTGTGGTGTCACCGATCCTAGAACTGTGTCATTGATTAGGTATGAGTAGGAGACGGTAGAGACACATTGTAAGATCCAGTTAGTCCATTTGTCATGAAAGCCTAGTCTCTGAAATACTTGTTTGATGAAGTTCCATTCAACTCGATCAAAGGCTTTTGACATGTCGGTTTTGACCGCCATTGTGCATTTCTTCTTTGCTCTAGGATGTCTTGAGGGATTGAAGAACCTCATGTGTGATTAACACATTATCTGATATAGCTCTGTCAGGAATGAATGGCGACTGGTTTTCAGATATTATCTTGCTTAGAACCGGTTTAATTCTAAGTGATAGCATTTTTGAAATTATCTTGAAGAAGACATTGCAAAGTGCTATAGGCCTGTAGTCTGCCACCCTCTTAGCTCCTACTATCTTCGGAATTAGTCTCACATATGTGTTGTTTTGCGAGGGACGGAGTATTCAAGACGAGAAGAATGCTTGGATCTCTTGGACAACAGCTGGTCCTACAACGGTCCAATTTGCTTGGAAGAAGCTGGCTGAGAACCCGTCTGGACCAGACGCTTTCTCTGGGTGGATCGCGAAGGTAGCCTCCTTTACCTCCTCTGAGCTTGGATCTTTAATAAATTCGTTATTGTCTCCCTAGTGAGATAAAACCGTCCACTTTTTTACAAATTTTAAATGTTTGTATAATAAATCACGTTGAAGGGAGAGAGAAAACCAAATCTTTTGCCTCTTTCATCTGAGGAGAGAGAAACGGAAGCTCTGGCCTTCTTCCTTGTGAAACCGATCTTTCTCTTCTTCATGGTAAGTATAAGCTTCACGCTTTTGCCCCTTTGTTAACTGAATCTACTTCTTTGAATTTGTGTTTAGCCGTAGCTTTTGTTAACATAATCTAGCTCTTTAAATTATTTCTTAATCGAAACCCAGTTTTGGATGATGATGTTTGGAAGATCTATTGATAGATTAGTTGGTTTTGTGCATCTGTGCTTGAAACATGCCTTATTTTAGGAGGGGGAATTAGTGTTCTTGATCTTACAATTTCTAGATGGAGAGAAGTTCAAAGAAAAAAAAAAGTTCAAAGAGACTTGTTCATAAGTAAGTTATTATTTGGGTTTATGATAGATTTAGTGAGTTTTTTGTAATGTATTTAACTTTGATTTCGGAAAATAGGCTGAAACAAGAAGCTGGGTTTTTCTCCGATATGAAATATTATGAGGATGAAGTGACAGTGGAAACTGAGATGAGGTGGAGTCTCCAAATATTTGAAGTGCACAGTGGAATGTATAAGACAACTTAAACAATTTGAGTTCCTCAAGTGATTTGCATCCATGTGTTAAAAAATTTGATGAACTAGTGAAGAATACTTTTTGCGCCATAAAAAATAATGGAAAATCTCCTACATATTTATACGAAGCAATAAAGGCTGTAACCAGATATAAATTATGTATATCTTTCACATTTGCTTTAAGATTCGATTCACTGGTAGATTACTAACATATTTAATAACATTAAAATTCGTGGTTAGTTGGCTAACAATTGCAAAAGCCTATAACAATTTACTCATATATTTAGTTATATCTTTGAATTAGTTTGTGAAATTCAGTGTAAGTCCGTTAAAATATCTAATAACATATAACAACTTAGCTTAGTCTGCTAACATATATAATAACATATAATTACTTGATCATATTTTTCATGTATCGTTGAATTAGGTTTTGAGATTCGTTGTTAATTGGCTAACATATTAAATAACTATTTACTTGCTTTATTGTACTGCTTTCCTACTATTTAACCTAGCTCAATCTGAAGTTAAAGTCTATAGTGTGGAATATCAAATCTATGTGAATTACGATCCTTAACTACTAGAATAATTTGAGAGAATTATTCTAGAATAATTTGAGCACATCATTGTAGAGCGGTTCACGATTCCGTGTGTTGGAAATCGTTAATTTTAATTAAACCGACCAAACGTTAATCCGAAAATGGTTAGTCGTAAATGTAAAATGAGTTTTGATGAAACAAAATGATATTTTAATCATTCATAGATCAACGACACAAAGGGCGTAAACTGTAACTTAGACAGAAAAGACGAGATTTCGCAAGCTAAGTTGCAAAACAGGCCAGAAGTAAAAAAAAAAAAAAAAAAATCAGCCCGAAATATAAGAAATTAGAACACCCATACCAAATTCAGTTTTTTTTTTTTACTTGCCAAGGAACTATATATTAAAAAGAGAAACGGAAAATCGGAGGGACAATTAAGAAAAGGAAATATGGGTATTGGAAAGGTCGGACGAAAAGCAGAACTCCAGAGGATAGTCATGAAACATGAAGAACGTATAAGAGGATCAGAAGATGAGAAAAAATCCAAGAGAAAAAAGAAGAAGATAGAAACAAATCTCAGAGGAAATCAGGAAGTTGGCTAACCTACAAATTTATATAAATCCAAGGTCGAGGCTCGAGAAGAAGGATCTGATATTTACTCCACACATTTTGACATCTCCTGCATTCAGATTTTTGTAGTAAATATTAGCCTTAGAGAACTTAGTTTTTAGATGGTTTGGTCCATCGAATCTAGGTTAAATGATTATTCTTCCATGATTGTTGGTTGATCATTTTTACTCCGATACTAGACGAATTTTGCGAAAGAAGTTAAATATCTTTTACAAATTCTGTAAAAATAAACTAGGTTCGGCTTGATACCTTCCAAAAAAGTTCGTAGGCAGTCTTTCATAGTCCTAAGTCAATTCTTACATCTTTTGGCGTTTTTAATATGTAGTGTTTGTTGTGATTAATCTAGATTCTTTGGTTCTCTTTAATAATTCACGTTAACAAATTTTAATTGTGTGAATTTTGGCTTTTCCACAGTTTTGCGTCGTCTGAAGGAATCTTAAATTTGTTACTCGGATACAAAACGCTCGATGTAAAGAGATGTCGACCATCGCTGATGAAATCACAATCTCATTCGCAGAGAGGGAAATTAACAATTAATGTTTTTCAGGGATAGCTATAGTATTAAAACTGAAGTACAAAAAAATAAAATACCTTTCACTTTTTCAACTTATTTAAAATGGTATGTCATTGAAGTTATTAATTGACATACTTTTTAGTATTCTTTATCTTTTCCTGTTTAATTAATGCATTTTCAAAATCGAATTCTAACTATAAAATCATGGCAACAATAATTAATAAATCTAGCTTTAAATAGTTAATGAACACTATTGTTTTTAAAGTTATATAATTATATTTTTATTATTTATAGTAATAACTAAAAACTAGATTTTGACCCGCACTTTTAAAGAGCGGAATATTTTTGATGAAAACTTTATATAATCGTATATTTTCTTTATTTAAAGTAGGTATGAGCATAAAATCCGTAACCCGAAATCCGAACCCAAACTAAAAAACCCCATCCATACGGTCTGAAATGTAAGAACTACCAGAATAGAACTTGTAGGATGATACAAAACATATCTGAACCCGAAGTGTTATAAATCAAATCTGAACGGATAACCTAAAAAATTAAAAAAAAAACAATAAATCCAAAAAATTGTATCTAATGTCTAAACTAATCACAGATATAATGATTTGAAACATAAATATGCACTTCAAATATTTAATTTTATATTTATTTTGAAATAATATCTAAAAATAAGTATTTAAATTTTAAATAAGTACCTTAAATATCCAATTCTAAATAAATAAGTATTTATTTATTATGTTTTGCTTTTAAATTTTATATTTAAATTCGGATATATCTGAACCAAATCAAACCAATAGAATCCAAATTCGAATGATATATTGTTACTTTATAGATTTTAGGATGTGATACAAATTTGAACCAAAACTGATGTGTTATATATGAACCCGATTCATACTTAAAATTTACCAGATTAGACCTATGATATGTTATAAATTTGAACTAAAATTCAAAATACCCAACCCGTATCCCAACGGGTACGCTTAGCCTAACTTAAAGTGTGTTTTATCTTTTGTTCAATTAGTTTTATATTTGATAAATATTTTACATGTTTGTTGGAATAACCCGTAAAACTATACTCATAAAAATATCAATAATTACATGTTCCATCATATCATTAAATATTAGTAGTAGCTAACGATTAATTTTTGTTTTATATTCTATATATATATATATATATATATATATATATATATAATTTTATACTCTTATCTATAAGAATTATATTATTATGTATTTGGTGAGGGTTTTAAAAATCTGTTTTGTATCTATGAATTAAAGTAAAATTGTAATATATATGAATTAATAAGCATATATAATTCATTTTATATTAATAAATAAAATATAATTGATTAGTTGCTTAAATTTAATAATAAAATTTAAATTCATTATTAAAACAATGGATTTTTATTTACTTAATTTTTGGCTATGATTATATTTAATAATTATAAATTTAGATTTAAGTAGAAATAATAA
Organism: Brassica nigra; assembly: GCA_016432835.1. Classification (NCBI taxonomy): domain Eukaryota; kingdom Viridiplantae; phylum Streptophyta; class Magnoliopsida; order Brassicales; family Brassicaceae; genus Brassica; species Brassica nigra. The sequence continues at coordinate 6,690,617 of CM028246.1, read as the reverse complement.
AATAATTAGTTAAATGTAATGGTCCAATCTATATTATTTGTAAGTAGATAAAAATTAAAAAGTGATTCTGTTTCAATAGTAGTGATTATATATTTTATTTTATTTTTTCGTCTTTTACTAAAGATATAACTATATTACAATATGGAAGTTAAGATCTGGAAGATTGCGTGAGGAACAAAATCTTGCAGATCTTAAATATCATTTTACTATATATAGTTAAGTTGGCATTTTGGGTATGTATAATAAAATATTCAAATATTGAATATCTTGCTAGACTAATTTATATTTTGTGGATGTTTTCATCCAGAGATTGTCGAATGAAAAAAGACTAGACTATGGTTCGTGGTAGTATATATAACAAAATAATAAGTGAATGTCTTCTTTATAATTGGATGTCTTATCTATGAATTAAAAGTAAAATTGTAATATATACGAATTAATAAGCATATATAATTCTTTTTATATTAATAAATAAAATATAATTTATTAGTTGCTTAAATTTAATAATAAACTTTAAATTCATTATTAAAACAATGGATTTTATTTACTTAATTTTGGCTATGATTATATTTAATAATTATAAAGTTCGATTTAAGTAGAAATAATAAAAGAATTAAATAAATGTAATGGTCCAATCTATATTATTTGTAAGTAGATAAAAATTAAAAAATGATTCTGTTTTAATAATAGTGATTATATATAGTTTATTTTATTTTTTCATCTTTTACTAAAGATATAACTATATTACAATATGGAAGTTAAGATCTGGAAGATTGCGTGAGGAAAAAAATCTTGAAGATCTTAAATATCATTTTACTATATACAGTTAAGTTGGCATTTTGGGTGTGTATAATAAAATGTTCAAATATTGAATATCTTGCTAGACTAATTTATATTTTGTGGATGTTTTCATCCAGAGATTGTCGAATGAAAAAAAGACTAGACTATGGTTCGTGGTAGTATATATCACAAAATAATAATTGAATGTCTTCTTTATAATTGGATGTCTCATAAGGTATATACTTGACAAAGTATTATACATCACTTATCCTTTTAAGCTGTGACATAGTGAAAATATGTATTTAAATATTTTTTTAATAAAGACCTATTATGAAAATATTAATCGACTTAGATGAAAAATGAAACCAAGAAACATAAAATACTCGGTTAAAAAAAGATGGTTGGATTGAAGTCAAACGGTTTGGTTTGTATAAATACAATTAATATTAAATGACTTAATTTAGATTTTTAAGGAAAGTTACAATGGTACACTTGTAAATACTTTTAAAAAAATAAAAGCATTAAATAAAATCATAGCTTATAAATAATCTAGTGGCAAAGAATGGTAAATACTATTGAAGTAGAATGACACCTCAAAAAGGGTTTTCTGTTTTAATAGTATAGATAAAAATCACATAAAAAGAATCATTTATATAATATATAAATTAATATATAAATATATGATGCTACATATATTTTATATTTTCATATAACTAATAATCCAAAGTAAATTCAGTATGATAGATGTTGCAAAAATATCATATATTTTAAATAGTATATACAACAAATTTATTATACATAATCATAAAACTTTGATCCACAAAAAAAAATAAATACATTTGTGCGGATATAAGGGTCATATTTTAAAAATGTGGATGATACAATTGATAGTTAACAAAAAAGATAAAACTACTCAATATAAACAATAAGATTATTATATTTAGAAATAGCATATCAAATAATTATTTAAATAGGTAAATTTTAAAATATATTATTAGTTATACAAATAAATATTTACTTATAAAAAATGTGAAAACAAACATCCGCCCAGGTGGAGTGCGAAATCAACCTCTAGTTTTTATTAAAAAATCTCGAGAGCAAAACTCTGTTTATCGATTCTTTTTGTTTCGCATATTCTATTTTTGGTTTTGTGAAATGGTAAAGTTACCCAATATCATTCCCAAATAATAAGGCAATAGACTTTATTTTGTGCATGGTCTATTTCTATGTTAAAAATAACATATAATAAAGAAGAAATATGTTTTACAACCAGTGTTTCAAAAAAAAATTGTTATACAACTTAAACTGAATGTATAATTCATAACTTTTATTCTCTCAACACAACTTTTAAGATGATGTTATTCAACAGTGACAAATATAAACATTGTCATCGTCCTAAACCATGGTGTAATTCAAATTCTTCAAAGACGTATTGGATCTACAAGCAAGGTGGCTATATACTCTTTGAGTTTTCCTTCACTACAATTGTATATATCATCAGACTTGCTGTAGAGGACATGCAATAAGCGTCCAAAATTGAGGGCTTGCTTGAGAACTCGACATGGCACAGCGGTTGTCTTCAATAACTCCTCATTTATGGTCTTATTGACGTCTGCAATCATCTTTTGACATTCTAACATTGCCTTTTCTTTGGAAACTTCAAATTGCTTCATATAATAGTTGATCGCATTTGCAGCAAACCCATTACTCATGTCCTTCTGACATACAAAACGCCTGAATTAGAACTTAGAAGACGATTCGCAACCACTCAAGATTCATAAATTTTTTTTAAAAAACATGAATATAATTAGACATAAATCGGTAGTTCCCTTCTACCTCGAAGTCAGTCACATCGTCCATTAGACGACCCTTTGCAGCTAGAGATTTGATCAATCTCGGTCTAGATCTTACCCACTCGTAAGCTTCCTTCCCGACAGTATCTCCCATTCCGACAAAAGAATACATTAATGTTGCATACGTCGTAAGTGCTGTTCCACCAATTTCCACAAATTCCTCGAAGCCAGGAACCTTATTTCCTCGTGCCCATTTGACAAGATCAAGGCTTGCTCTTACGAGTATCTTGAGCTGCTTAGTCGAAGATATAGTATAATCAGTATCGCTGTGTTTTTTTTGTCTTCCATTTGTCTAATAGTGCTATATAAAAAACAAAACCATTGTAGTAATCACCTCCTCTAGCATCTCCTTCAAGTGGTAGGGTTTTCCTTGAGACCTCACTCCTCTTTCGATATCTTCAAAAATATCTAACGAAAGCTGGAAGACCAGTCGTGACAAATCTTCTAGTGTGTGAACATCATTAGGACTCCATCTACACATATTTAAATTTGAAAGATCATTTTAGGTTTGTTTTGTTACAAACAGGGCCAGTCCTGGCATATAGACCCATGAAACATTAGTTTATGGCCCCAAATTTTATGAAAAAATTATAGACATATATTCTCAAATTTATAAAAAAAAAACCTTTTTATTGAAACCTTTACTACACCACTTACATTCTTCAAATTTTCAGGAGTGGCATGGTTACAAATGAAATCTCACAACATGTATACACATTGTGTACGTATTTATGTTGATGAAGTACAATTTTCCTGTTTATCACTTCTTTATGTACATGCATTTGGGATCAGATGAAAATATAACTATTGATATATAACAATAGCAAACTCTTAGACAAAAAAAATGTTAATTTTAACCAAAATCTGTTTTGAGAAATTTACAGGAAAATATGCGGAATTTTTAACATTTTCTTCAGTAAAAGTATTAACAAAAGTTTTAGTCAAGTTGGTTAAAACTGACTTCGTTGTCGCTGCTTATTAAGCGTGTATTTCACTTCTATAACAATCATGATTTAAGAAGAAAAAAAAAACTTATAAACGAGTGCCAGTAATTTAGGAAATAAATTCACAAAAGCATCAACAAACGAGTTTATATATAACTACGATAAGTAGAGTTAGTCGATGTACCTTTCCACACAATCGACGAGGCTTGTAATCTCAGGAATAGAGAAATAATCATCGCAAGCGTCATCTAAAATGGTAAGGAGGTAGTTGAATTTGGCGGCAATAATCCTCCCACCTGAATATTGAGGTTCGAAATACATCATCAGTCCTGCTAGCCACGCCTCCACGATCTGCTCTCTAAATTGACTTGGCATCTTGGATGTAACACCTAGCTCCTTCCACCATCTTCGAATCAGTAAGATAAAGAGAAAAGAAAAATATTCAATAGAGATATTGAAGCTACGAAAGTTCACGCGAATAGATAATGCATAGACTGTTTTTATACGTGATAAAAGTTTGCAGCTCTTTGATGTAATGCGTTTGCAGTAGCTTGAAACTGAGCTTGGCTAATTTGAGTAGCATCTTGTCGTGATCTTCTTCTTGCTCGTAGAAAGAAATGTATTCCCTTGCAACTAGTGCTTCCATATTCCAACGCTGAGGTAAGTAAAGCGTGTTTCTTATAAGCCTTGAGACATGAGGCAGGCACGTCCCACCTTCCAGTAAGGACTCCAAATGACTCGATGTGAACTTCAACGCTTCCTCGAATATATCATCTGCCGTTGTTCCCAAGTGAGCTGCTTCATACAGGCTTAGTATACCTTTAGTATCTCCCATAAGAGATTCCTCAAACTTCCCATCGTCGTTTGCAAATCTATTGAATACATCTACATATATACAGACAAGGAAGAGATTTATATATTACTATAATTAAGAAGGGAGCGAGAGACGACAACCAAGTTTTCATTAACATGACAGTAATTTCTGTTACAATAACGAACTGTTATATACATATTATTGTTTGTAACAACTTTGCTAAGCTCTGTTCTGCTCATTCAAAAAAGCTCAAAAAGACCATCAAATTAGCATTGAGAAGAACAAATTATAACGCCTCACAAAAAGGATAAGTGCATTTTAGTAATATAAATAATTAAATCAATCTTTCAACTCTCTCCACAGCAACAACATATATCAGAATGTTAAACAATGTTTATTTTAATTATTAAAAAAACGTTCAATTAATTTGGTGTTTGTTAGCTATAATTAATTTGTTAATATGTACTAAAACAGTGAATCTTGCGTTAAATATTTAGTCTTATTGATAATGAAATTATATATTTCCCACTTTAAAGTTTCAATTTTTTTTTATCAAACGTAACGACGAGTAAAGTGTCGGAGACCTCGTCGTGAGGAATTAAAAAGAAAGACGAAAATAAACTTAAACATATGAAATACAAAGTTCCTTAAAATAAAGAAGTTATTTGCTAGTAGTTAGGGTATGACTAATGTAACCGCAGCGGTTGCGGGTGCGGCTATGGGAGTTTGTGGACGCGGATGGTTGCGTTTTTAAATGTTTTGTAGAGATTTGTACGACTGGTATAACGGTTAGAAATTGATGCGTTTGTGGAACTTTTATGACTAGTAAACTACCAAATGCAAAAGTTGTTAAATAATAAATTAATAATATTTACATTTTATGTAATTATAAAATTATTTAAAATTATAACGTTATAATAAATATAAAATTATATTTATAAAATCATAATATTAATATTTAAAAATTATAGAAAATATTTTTTTAAGTTTTATAATATAAATTAAAATATAATATGTATACATTCTATAATTTATATTATTTTAATTTAAAATTTTTATTGAATATTTTTAGTTTATTTTTATTTTACATTTTTTAAGAAAAAAATTTACCTTCCTGCAACCGTCCGCAACCGCAAACTCGAGCTGAAACCAGCTTTTGATTTTAGAGGTTCTGAGTGGTTTGAAGCGATTTGTAGCGTTTTCTGTGATTGTTTTAAAACACCAACAACTGCTACCAACCACAAAAGCTGCGTTTGCGGGTGGTAGCGGGAAAATCAGTCAAGCCCTAGTAACATAATTCTAACACATTTTCCCGAACTATTTTTGTGTAATTGTTTATAAATTCAGTGATTATGTTGCATAGATTAAGGACTTGACTGGTGTAACCGCAGCGGTTGCGGTTACGGGAGTTTGCGGATACGGGTGGTTGCGGTTTTAAGGGTTTTCTAGATATTTGTACGACTGGTACAACGGTTAGAAATTGGTACGTTTGCGGGACTTTTATGACTGGTAAACTACCAAACGCAATAGCTGTTAAATAATAAATTAACAATATTTACATTTTATAAAATTATAAAAGTATTAAAAATCATAATGTTATAATAAATATAAAAATTATATTTATAAAATCATAATATTAAATTTTAAAATTACATAAAATATTTTGTTTTAAAGTTTTATAATATAAATTAAAATATAATATATATACATTTTACAGTTTCTATTATTTCAATTTAAATTTTACTGAATATTTTATTTTTATTTTTATTTTTATTTTTTAAAAAAATATTTACCCTCCATAACCCCATAACCATAACGCTACTTGGAACCAGCTTTTGATTTTAAGAGGTTCGGAACGGTTTGAAGCGATTTGTAGCGTTTTTGTGATTGTTTCAAAATGCCAACAACCGCTACCAACCGAAAAAACTGTGTTTGCGGGTGGTAGCGGGGAAACCAATCAAACCCTAAATTTACATTTCAAGTTATTTGCATGAATATCTTTACAATAAAATAAAAATAAAAAACTGTCTTACTTGATGAAATATTGTGTCCGTATGTTCTAAATACGCGGAATATGCTGGAGAGTGTTGACAAGTTCATTTCATTGCCCATTATATCATCTATCCTTTGAAAAGCATGGATTACGATATCTTTGATCTCATTCTCAAAATGAAATGCGAGACCAAGACTAAGAAGCAACTGGATCAAAAGCACTTTCTTCTTCAATGTCTCATCGTCACCTTGTGAAGATATGAGATCCCTTACTTCAGGTTTGAGTATGTCTATCTCTCTTGTAATAACATCCAGTTCCTATTAATTAGTTTACCAAAAAAATATTTATGTCATGTAAATTTTACTCAGAAGTGTATTGTTTGCTGGGGAAAAGTTTTATTTAGAGTAATATTTGCAATTACACTGATAACAAAAAACGAAAATAATTGTGAATTTCTCACCGAGTCACTAATGGGAACAGAGAGGAAGTAATCAGTCCATTCGGAGTGAGACAACTTTTTGAAGGCAAGACTTTCGTGATCAAACGCTGTTTGGTCTTCCATAGAGTTTGAGAGAGAGGTACAGAAAGAGATAGAAGACTAGTAGTGTGGCGAAGCTAAAATATATAGTAATGAAACAAAGCTTTTAAAATTAAATAACGTTGATCATGATTGGTACTATATTGCCACCGGGTTCACATCTTGCATAATGCATGTTGTTCAAAAAGCAAACTATTAAATATTTTTTTCCAAAGAATGAAGGCTATTAAACGGGGTTAATATGAAAAAGACTATTAAATAACTTTTATTAAATAAATACTTGGAGAATAACCGTGAATAATAATAATAATAATAATAAATTTTATAATATCACACACATATATATATATATATATATATATATTTAAAATAATTTTATAATATCACAAGGATGGCTTAGTAACGTGTTAATAAAACAATTTTGAATCACATAATTTTTTGTAGTTATTTTAAGTGAAATTTCTTGAAATACACTAAGTTGGATATTACTTTTCAAAAATACACTCTATCAAAAATATCATAATATTGGGATTCATAGTTTAGTGATTATTATTTAGGTTTTAGTATTTAGGGGATATATTTGAGTTTATGAACTTATATTAATAAATTTTGAACTATTACAAATAATCCAGGAGAGATAATTTTGTCTATTTTCATAAAAAACTTAAGTTATCTATGAAAATGGTCATCATTTAAAGGTAAATTATAATATCACAAGGATGTTTTAGTAACGTGTTAATAAAACAATTTTGCGTCACATAATTTTTTGTAGTTATTTTAAGTGAAATTTCTTGAAATACACTAAGTTGGATATTACTTTTCAAAAATACATTCGATCGAAAATATCATAATATTGGGGTTCATAGTTTAGTGATTATTTTTTAGGTTTTAGTATTTAGGAGATATATTTGAGTTTATGAACTTATATTAATAAATTTTAAACATTTACAAATAATCCAGGAGAGATAATTTTGTATATTTTCATAATAAACTTAATTTATCTATGAAAATGGTCATCATTTAAAGGTAAATTTTGAAAATTTATATCCAATTTAAGGTAAAGTTAAAATTCCCTTTTATTTTAAATTACTGTTCTAAAACTAATATAACAAGATTTTTTTTTGAAAGAAACTAAGTTGGATACCAGTTGTTTTTTCAAAAATACACTCAATCAAAAATACCTGAATATTTGGATTTATGGTTTAGTGATTATTATGTAAGATCTAGCAGTTAGGGAGTGGAGTTGATTTTATAAGCTTCTGTAAATAATTTTAGATATTTATAATTGATTTAAGATGTTTATGTTTAATAATAAACGTAAGGCATTTATAAAAACAATTATCATTTAAAGTTAAATTTGAAAAGATGTATCAAATTTGAGCTAAAGTTAGAATTCTCCCATTGAGCAATTTTTCTGACCCAAAACTTGAATTTCAATACAAATTTATACTCCAAATTTAATCAGATTTAAAAGTAATCTAAAAGAATAGTGAAGTTATAAATATCCGCTTATGACTAAACAAAAAACGGTAGATACTTTTCCGGTTATAACTCTGAGAAGTTTTATTGAGACAATGAAGTTTTCTATTAGTAGGGTTCTCGGGAACTCTTCTCGATAACTCTACTTATGTATTTAATAAAAATTAATCTATAAGATTTTTGAAAAATATTTTAATGGAAAATAAATTAAAATCATGTAAATACAAATAATTTTAAATCATGTAAATTTAAATTTAATAAATTTGAATTATTTTTCACATAGATGAGTGAATATAAAGTGTAAGTCTGGATTGTCCATTGGTTATAAATTGGTAACATATGTTCAAGTAATGTTGATATTTTCAGGTTTTGATTTAGAAATATTTTTGAAATTAAAATTTGGCCTATAAGTGATTAGTTTTTATATATTAAACATTATATAAGTAGATTTTATATTTAATAAAGTGTTTGTTTCTATTTAATTAAACTATTTGATTTTAGAGTTTACAGAAAATAATTTTTAAGAAGTCTACCAAGAAGTTATGCACTATCAGACTTCTTTAAAAGTCTTCAAAAACGTAAGGTTAATTTACGGATAGGAGACTTATTCAGAAATCTGTTAAATTGTAATGTACTAGAAAACTTTTCAAAAAGTCTACTATACTGTAGTGAACTATCAGACTTCATGAGAAGTTTTCTATAATGAAATTTATTATCCTAATTGCAATTTTTTGTCTCATTATATAAATAAATTTTACACTTTATTTCTTTCTCTTGAATGAATGCAACAAAAACAATTTCACTCTCCAAAACTCTCTAACCTCTTTAATCTCTTAGAATTTGAAGAGACCAAACTTTATATCAATTTGTCATTTTTTTCTCATATCTTTCTTACCATTTTATCTTCTTTTTTTTCATATTTTTCATTTCATGGTTTTCTTCTTGTCCTCCTAAAAAGGTAGCTCTATTAATTTTAAATATGTGTTTTATGTGTTTTATATGTTAGATTCTAATAACATTATAAATTTAATCTAATGTAATTGTTTTGTTTATTTTATTTTATTTTTGATGAATGTTTTTTTCATGAAGATAAGGAAATTAACTATTTATTGTTTTGTTTATTATTTAGACATAAAAAGTTATATCCATAAGTTTTTCTCTGTTTTAAAATCTTTTTCAATGTTTTTAGATATACAAGTTTTTCAAATTTGAGGACAATATTTAGGACTTCGGATTTCATTTAAATAATTTAATACTAGAAATCTGTTAAAAGTATAATGCAATAGCAAACTTTTGGGGAATTATTTTTTGCGAACTGCCAACATCGATAACATTATCCTTTTCACCAATTATTTTTATCGTTTATGTGTTAAATCCGAATAAATTTATATATGTGAATTAGTGTGATTGTTTTCTTATTATTTAGCTTAAAATTGTATTTTCTGGTATATATTTTTTTCTAAAAATTAAGATATAGATCTTTATATTTTTGATGTATTTATTTGTTTTGTGTGTGTGTATTAAAACCATATTAAAATAATGATTTTAATTCATTATGATTATACATGGTTTTGTTATTTATTAGTTGTAAGAGTTTTTGTGTCAAAAATATATAATATAAAATTGTTTTTGTTTGTTAGATTCAAATAAAATCTCTATAATATTATTTGAGAAGTCAGTTTCCTATGTGTCACGCTCACGTTAACTCTCACGATGGTTGCTTACATTGATACCCTTAATGAATTAAAAATATTATATTTAAATACTATTATTGATTTTTATTTAGTTTCCTTTATAAAATTTTCCAAATAACATATATTATAAAATATAAAATGTTTATAAATTTAAAACGAATTTAAGAACGAAATTATATGTATAAATAATAAGATTTCATTAAAAGGAAAGTTCACAAAATAGTAATATTACATTTATAAAAAAATTGATAACATAAAATATACTAATAAAATACTTTCTTTATAATTATTTTTTCACAAATAATCTTGATATTATTAAAAAAATATTTCTTATAAAGCACAATTTTAATCAGTACAACAAAATATTTTCAAAGTAGTAGGAATATTTTTTATATATCTATCTATTGTTTTAGATGATTACATAAAATGAATAAGTAACATATATAAACTGATATATGTTTAGTTGATTAAAATAGTTTATAATTAGTATTATTGAAATGTTATTTTTCTTATATTTATTTGATTGTAATATCTTTCATTTACAGCAAAAAATATAATTTAATAAATATTCATAAAATTATTTAGAAATTAAAAAAAAATTAATTATCGTAAATATTGAGATGTCTTCATGAACTTACAAAAAGTATCAGTTACTTATGTATGTAACTTCCTATAGATCATCGCTTTATTTTCTAATATCTTTAAAAATAGCATTTAATTTGATATATATTATGAAAATACATGCACATTTAGTGATAAATAAAATTAATTTGACTTGGCTTAATTATAATAAAAATAATTATACTTCCATTTGAATTTAAAAGAATATATGTAAGTCAATATACTCATAATATGAGTGACTCGACTAATCCAATTTAGATCTAAAATCATATATTTAACTACAATAAGAAAATGTAATTTTGTAATAATAATAATTTATATTATAAATATAAATTATAGGAAGACTCAAGACACATTAACAAATGAAAATAAAATATTAACCAACTGTTAAAATTTAGTTCTTTTGTAAAATTTATATATATGCATGAGACTTCAGAATAATATCATTATACTAATTTACATAATTTGGAATCAAACATTTTAGTTTATTTTTTATTTCATTCTAAGCACAATATATCTTAAGTTATACATAATATTCCTAATATATATTTACATATCTAAGAAAACAACCAACCTAAATGCAAAATAAGAAAATTAATCAAAATTTTAATAGATTTAGAATAAAAAATATTATTGTTATATTCAGAGAAATAGATGCAATCCAATATACCCAAATGATAGTTAAATCGACTAGATTTAATCTAACATATCTAAAATCGTATATCTAATTAAAGTAATATAATATTATTAATATATATTATGCATAAAAATTATAAATTAATTTAAAATCAAAATTAAATAGCAATAAATTATTATAATATATATTTACTTTATATATATTTATACCCGTGCATGAGTATAGGAAAATCACCTAGTATATATTAAACTTACTGTTTTTTTTTCTTATTTAAACATAAAATCCCTATGTTTGAAGTTTTTCTCTGTTTTGAAATCATTTTAAATATTTTTGGATATGCATGTTTTTAGATAAAGATTATATAATAGACTTCATTAGCAGAATTCTCGATAACATATCAATGAAATTTAAGTGCGAATTAGAATATTTATAGAGAACTTTACTATATATTAATAGAGAATTTTTTCCAATATATATTTATTTTAAATACAAATTATGAAAACAACTTTACAAATTATAATTATAAAGATACTTTCTTATATTTTGTTTTGAACTGAAATATACTTTCGTTTGACAAAGATATGTCAACGCAATAATCTACTTTTTAAGAAAAGAGCAAATAATCTCTTTTTCACAAAAGTTCACAATATTTTGAAGAATACACGATAACCAACTTTATTTAAGTCATATATAAATTGCTTATAGTTTTGCCTCTATTAATCTATATCCCGAAGAACCGAATCCCACTATATTAGTATGGAAGTAAGTATTGGTTAGAAAGCCTTTTTCAAAAAAAAAGTAGTATTGGTTAATGTTAGTCAACCATTAAAACAATTATTATTCCAAAGCAATTAAAATAAAATGAATTCTACATAAATCAATTTTGATCAATATTTTTTTCCGAAGCATAACTGTTATGAATATCAAGAAAAGATAATATTTTATTCAAGAAAATATAATATTTTATGCCCTTGCAGTACAAACAAGCGTTATTCATTCGATTATCACTAGGTCTAGAACGAATCGGATATCCAGATTATTTTAACGTATCTGAATCTAGGGAGGTGTTATTGGTTTGTGTATTTTAGTGGATTTAGAAATCTAAACCAAATCAAGTGTTATTGGTTTTATGATTTTAAAATCTATATGTAAATCTAGTGTTATTAATTTTATGATTTTAAAATAGATTTTGAAATCAAGTGTTATTCAATAACAAAGATTTATTCAAGGATTTGATTTGAAACAATATTTGAATGGATTTGTAGGTGTTTTTATGCTCAAAATACAAAGGAACAAATACAAAGGTAAACCTTGTTATTCTCCTTGGATTTGTGATATTGACTTTTTAAAAAAAAAATCTCTAAACATCACAATATATTTCTTGTTAACGGAGACATGAACCCCACCGCCTACAGCTACAACCTCATCAAACATTAGACTCTTTTCCATCCAACTTCACGAAGACATCCTGAATAACAGGATCTGTACGTAAAATTACATGTCAAGTAAAACTGACCACAATTTTTCAAGCTTAGCTTTTTCTGCTGCCTTTGTTAAATTTTATAGTGCTTGATTTTCTTTAAAATGTAAATGCTATCATCTTTCTGAATTTGAAATGAGCTAATCAATAACTCTCTCGGCATTGAAAAAATTAAATTTCCCAGATAAAACAAAGAAGATTGACAGCTCACTGTTTTAAACAAAGATAATCATTGACATCAGCAACTCAGCAAGATAGAGAGATTGCATAGTTTTTTGTTTGTTTCTGCCATTAATTGTTTCATGAGTAGTAGATGGTGCTTTTTTACTTTCTTTTCTGTTAGATAGAATGATTATTGCTATTTAAACGTTTCTTTGATTTGGATTTACAAACCAATAACACACCATTATGTTGTGGTTTGGATTTCTAACAGTTTTTCTTCACATAGAAGAAAGTGTTCTCTAGATTAAGGACTGTTTGCATCTTCACAAACCGGTCATCTCTCGCAAATCCATTTGATTGATTTATAATAATCAACTTACTTGATTTTGAAATCTATTTGAATTCATATGAAATATGTTTATTTTGATTTTAAAATCAGTGGATTTATCAAAAATTTCCAAATCTATTAAAATTTCTTAATTCATTAAAATACTAGAACCAATAACCCCCACTAGATTTTTATCTGCAGAATCCATGTTTTTACTATTTAACCTGTTGCTGCAGTTTCTGCAAAGCAATCCCAATAGGCAACTCGAATTTCGTCGTTTCCAAAAAAAGAAAAAAAAAGAATTCCGTTGTTTGCATCTGCTTACTTAATTATATGACTCTGACCAAAACACATTAAAGCTGACGAAGCATACAGTTGTAAACCAAGTATGGATTTGACAAAGGTCTAAATGGTGATATCTATATCTTTTTTAAATGTCCGTTTTAAATATATTTACATTTCATTGCCACTGCTATTTAATTTTATATTATATTAATTATTTAAAGAAACAACCAAATTTTTTATTTTTGAACGTCTAACAACCGAATATTCTATAACCAATTTTCTGCTTATATCAATATTCTAGCGCAGTTGTTTAACAAAAAAGATATCTACCATAATTATTTATTTCAATAATTCAATAATTTATACCCACATAAATGGTATAACTGTGAAGTTTAAAGTGGAGATACATTTAGCAAAAAAACAAAAGTATGGATGTGGACGTGAAATTGGGGAAATTTGTCTTGAAAAAGTAAGTTCTAACAACCACGTGTGTTATAGAATTAATTAGTTAAGGCCAAAATCAGAATAGATTTGTCCCTTTATACATTTGATCTTATAGTTTGGTTCAATTATATCTTTGACTATTTTAATACGAAATTAACCATGCATAACCATCTAATCTAATTTATAAAATATTTAATAGTTAATTAAACATGTATGTAGTTTATGTTTTATTTATATAATTATTAAACCAATAATTTATGTAATTTGTACAATATTTTAAATATAATTATATAAGTATAATACATAATCAACTCTATATTTAGTACAACATAAAATTAAAGAGATATTCATCCAAATACAATTTATTTTGTACTTTTATTAATATACTTTATACAATATTTTTAATATATGTATAATATATAATCAACTCTCTATTTAATGTTAAAACGGTGAAAAGATATTCATAAAATATAATCTAATCATACAAATTATGAATCGTGTGGAATTAAATAAACAAACAAAGTATTTTCTTTTAATCATACAGATGATACTATTTGTATAAATGGTTAGACCTTTTTTTTTATCATACAAACAAAGAAAGTAGTCTTCTTATCTAAAATCTAGAAGGATTTGTTAAATGGTTAGACCTTTATCTAGAAAGAAACAATTATTTTACCTTGTTTGTAAATCATTTAAAATGTTGCTGTAATTTCCTCAAAAGAATCCCAATACGCAACTCGAATTTCGTTTTTTCCAACAAAAGAAAAAAAAAATCCGTTGTTCGCAGCTCCTTACTTAATTATATGACTCTGACCAAAAAAAATTTAAAGCTGACGAAGCATACAATGTGTAAACCAAGAATGGATTTGGACATGAAATTCGTCTTCGGTCGCTGTTGCTTCTTTGTCTTCTCGGTTTCACGCCGCTCGTGATGTTGTCTGCGTCGATGTGAGGCGTGGTATTTTTCATTCCTTCTGGCTCGCCAAGTAATGGTTCGGATCTCCCTCCGTGTTGTTGAGATTGATGAGGCTTTGTGGAGCTGCTTCCGGTTCTCGGTTGTAGCGCGAGGCGGTTTGTTCGAATCTCCTTTGGGTCATAGGAGTGAAGTCTCTCCGTGGGAGACTCGTGTGAGGATTGGTCTTCCCAGCACCTCGGTGATTCGCTTGGATCACTATGGTGGTCCGATCTTCGGTCTACTTTGTAGGAAGGATGGACGTCATCAAGATTGTGGCTCTCACCACTCCCGTTTTCTGCTGTCACTCGCATTACTTACGAAGTCGAGTACAATAAATGTGATCTTCCATGGTGTTTCGGACTATCCAGATGGCGCTCTAAGGTTTAATAGGGCGGGTTGCGACTTGAAGCTCTAGGAGCTCGGGTTCTCTTCTTCCGGTGGTTGTTCGAGACTCGTGGCTGCAGCAGCTAGGATTGGCAAAGCTGCGTGTATTTGAAGTCAATCATTTGGAGCAGCGCTGCGGGCAAACCAATTTCTACCAAGGCGTGGTCTCATATTATATCAAATGCTTCTTCTCGTGTGGTAATGCTTCCTGTGCCTAGTTTCAGCGCTTCCTAAACTTCTGATCCTTCGGTTTTAGTACTGTTAGTGTCCGTATATCATTGGGATTGCTTCTTCTTTCTCTCTTGTTGTTGCATTAGGTTTATTTTCATTCCGCTACTTGTTATCTTTGTAACTTCTGTCACAAACAAAAATTTGGTATAAAATTTAAAATTTACACCAGAAAAAAGCAAGTTTTAACAAACACGTGTGTTATAGAATAAATTAGTTAATAAGGCCAAAACCAGAATAGATTTTTCCCTTTATACATTGATCTTATAGTTTTGTTCAATTATATCTAATCTAATTTATAAAAACATTTAATAGTTAAACATGTATGTAGTTTATGTTTTATTTATTTATTTATTAAACCAAAAGTTTATGAAATTTTTATTTTAAATTTATGTATAATACATAATCAACTCTATATTTAGTACAACATAAAAGTTAAAAATATATTCATCAAAATACAATTTAGTTTCAGACTTTTTCATACGTTTAGTACTTTTATTTATACACTTAATACAATATTTTTAATATATGTATACTATTTAATCAATTCTATATTTAAATATTAATATGGTAAAAAGATATTCATAACGCTTCGAAAATAATCTTAATTTTTCTTTTGTTATGTTTTCATGAACAGTTGTTTTTCATAGAAGAAATTTTTACTGGAAATTGTGGTAGGAATTGTCAATCTTCCATTATCAAAGATTAAATTCTGTCATCAGGATGAATGAATCCGTACCGTAAATCTAAACATTTTTTTAATATGTTAAAAATATTTTAATTTTGGGAAAGGAGAAGATAAAGAGAAAGAAGAAATGAGATATACTAATTATAATTTATTTTGGTTTCAACTAAACTTACGAAAATCTAATTAAATTAGAAAAAAATTTAGGAGTGCAAAGTATTCTATTATGTAATTTAAGTTGTAGAAAATAACGTAGATGTAAATGTTTCTTATTTCATCCTCCAATTTACGAAAACGGCTTCTAACTAAGGGTGTCAAAATGAGTTAGCTCGTTTAACTCAGCTTAGTTCACAGTGAACTCGAATATTTCATGAGCTAACTCAGCTTAGTTCATTTATTATATGAGTTTCAGTATGTAAACTCGAACTCAGATCATCTAGATCATGAATTAAATGAGCTAACTCGCAATCAAATATAAAAAATAAAAAAATTATAAAATAAGTTATAAAATAAAATAGTTTTCATAATATAATTTAGAATTACTCCAAAACATAATATAGTGTAAAAGTAATCCAAAAATCTATTCCACATAAGAGTCTTGAAATGATTCATGTTCAAAATCTTTATCTATTCAAATCATAAAGATATATATTCTGCATAAGAGTCTTAAGAATATTTTGTTTTAAATTTTAATTGTAAAGATATATGATATGAAGATTGATATCAATATTTTTATATTTTTGTATATATTTATAATTTTTGGTCTTACATTTTAATTTTAGAAGATAAATATGATTAATATAGAAACTATCTTTTTCTTACATAAGAAAATTGAAGTCATCTATATATATATGTTATATATATATATACATATCAAGTATAGAAACAACTAAATTCATGAGTTAGCTAATGATCATTAAAGATCGCTCATATAATTCATGATCTAATTTAAATTCGATCATTAAACTCATTTACTAAATGAGTCTTAAAAACAAACATTTTGACACCTCTGCTTCCAACTACCCGTTATTTAAAGCTTTATGTATATTGATTAAATTATGCCAATAATATTCCGATGACATATTATGGTACGTCACACGTCAAAATAACTTTAAAATAATTTTTTAGAGGGGAATCATTTATTTTATTCAAGGTTTGACCTATTTTACAAAGACTAAATAATCAATGTCCACTAATAGCTCATACTTAAATTCATACTACTACTTCCGGAGTTCTATAAATTCGTTTTGAACATCGAAAAGAATCTCACCAAAATCAATTTTAAATTTGAAAATAAAATATAAGAAGTGCTTTTTAAAAGAAATTTAACATCACACCATATTAGTTTGCAACTTGTTGAACATATTAATAAAAAACATGTAAACTAAATAACTAGTTAATCTAGCCTCTAACATTAAAGGTCTAAATGATGATATCTATACTATTTAACTGAATATCTTTTTAGATGTCCTTTTGTTTTGAATATATTTATATTTCATTACAACTAGGGGTGGGACGAATCCTGATATCTGGGAAATTTGGGGTATTCGAATCCGGATTCGGATCCGGATTCAGATTTGCCGGATCCATGGATTTAGTATCCGGATCCGGATTCGGAGCTTCTGGATATCCGGATTCCGAATATCCGTCTAGTTATCATACTAATCGCAGATATCCGGAACCGGATTCGGATTCGTAAAAATAAATAATAAAATAAAAATAATAGTTTTAAAAATATTAAAATTCTAAATTTATACATAAATTAAATATTTATAAATATAAATATGAATATAATATTAAAAAAAATAAAATATAGTATTATAAAACTAATTTTATGAATAAATATCAATATATCAAATATAATTATTAATAAAAAATTTAAAATTAATATATTTTAAAATACGGATCCGGATCCGGATTCGGTTTTGATGGATCCTTGATTTCACTGTCCGGACGGATATCCTATTTTCGGTGCGGATCTCGGATCGAATCCGGATCCCGGATAATAAGTCTCAGGCCTAATTGCAACTGCTATTTAATTTTATATTTATATTACTTATTTAAATAAACAACCAAATTTTTTTGTTTCTGAACGTCTAACAACCGTGTATTGAAAAAAAAAAAGAACATCTAACAACCAAATATTCTATAACCACTTTTCTGCTTATTTTAAATCGTGGTGCAACCACCTTTGTTGCTTATATCAATATTCTAGCGTAATTGTTTAACAAAAAAGATATCTACCATAATCATTTATTTCAATAATTCAATAATTTATACCCACATAAATGGTATAACTTTGAAGTTTAAAGTGGAGATACAAGAACTTATGCTATTTATGTTCACTTATATTATAGTACTATAATATTTATGCAACTCTTATAGTATCAGTAATAAAACAGTACTAAAGCCATGTACTAAATATAGGTTATTCCTTCAGATTTTTAAAGTTTCGGTTTAAGATATGACTAAAGTTCTTATATTCACCAAATATGATATAAAATATTTATAGGATTTACATTCTACATTATCAACTAAAAATATATAGTAAAGTCTTTATATTACATTCACCAAATACGGAACAAAAATATTTATACATATTTCATTCTATGTTATAAACTAAATATGTAAAATAAAATACTTATAGCTTATATTATAATAAAATTTGAAAATATTTTGATAAATCGTGGGAGACAGAACTTTTTCAATATATTTCATATTTGTGAATGGTGATCACCAAATACCCTCGAAACTTTTGAAATAGTAATAAAAGTTTGCATAAGTTATGACAAAAAAGTGATAAATTAAAAATTTATTTAAAGATATCCCTTTTTTAGATGACATTAATTTGGAATATTACAAAAATGGACATTATCTAAAAAGATACAATTGCAACTCATTGATTTGTGATTTATCTATTTTCCATTAATCTAAATCTTAAATAAAGTTATAAAATCTAATTTTATCGATTTGCTTCCTAAATATGAGGAGATTGAAGTGGAAGCCTCCTTAGTTCAATGGTTTAATTAAAGAGTTCATTAGTACTTCTACACCAGAATGGCTAGATTCAAATCCTAGAAAACGCAAATTATACAGAATTATAGAGAAAAGGGTTACAAAAAGTCTTCAGCATGGTACATGATGTATCATCGAACATGAATCTCATAGGACGGCTCGGAATAATGCAGTCAGACGTGTATTCTCATAAGGTGGTAGAATTGTCGGTTGTAGTATTTCTCATTGTTGTAATAGCATAATTAATCAGATGTTAAAAAACTATAAAAGATTTACACCCTGAAAAATTGGGGAACAATCATAATAGTTTAGGAATAAAATCGGCTATATAATCTAATAAATGAAATATTAATCATTAATCAGATTATGTGGAGATTTTATCTATTAATTGATAAAATAATTTTTCCTTAGCTTTTCATATCTAACTTTTAAGAAAAGTAATTTAGGAGGGATTGGTAATGGTTGTAGGGTATGTCCACAACACAATTTATTTCTAAAGCACTAAATTTACAGTAATCAAGCTTTAATGATTTTTTTTTTAAATCACAGTTCCTGTAATAACCTACATCTGTTGCTTTCTATAGTCAAATATTCAAAACAATTTTTTTGAGCTTTCCATAAAATCTACAGTAATAAAATCTAAAGCCATCGCAAAAAATCTACAACTTTTTTTTACAGCAAAAAATTTTAAAACTACAGCCATTACCGATCGGACCCTTACTTAAAAGGATACTAATACTTTTAAGTTTTCATTTTGGCTAAATATGTGCGGTAATCATTCAGACAATAAGAGTTGATACGATTAATAACTTCACATAATCAGAGGATATTTCCAACAACCCATCTTACCTATTCAATAAAATCTGATCTTCATCAATCTATTTTTCTATTATTGTTGGAAAAGTTATATCTTTCTACCATAAAACTGACAAACTTAAGAGAAATCAAACATGCTAACAGGGTGTAAGATACAACTTAAGGTCATTCACTAATGGAGGCAATACACTGCAATTTTCGGTGACATATTGTAGCTTATTTTATAGATCATAATGTAAGAGTGTCTTTCGTCTATAGCCATTTTCACTATTTACATCAAGCATTTGTATCCTTTTAATGAAAATTGACGAAATACATACGTCATGTAAGGATACTTAAATGGATAGGTATGGGGAATATAGTTTGTTAAAAAATATGAAATGATTTAAGACATTCCAAGTTTTGATATCTTCATGTATGTCAAGAAAAAACAAACAAATTAAGAGGAAAAATAAAAATCTAAAATTTATGAGTTGGACCAAACAACAAATTTTCGGGAATGGAAAAATAGCTTCGTGAAACGACATTAGGATATCAATCCGCCATGTAATTTAGGAAAAATATCTCTTCGATGATTTAGGTCGAATAATTTAGTATACTAACTTTCCTTCTCCAATCATATGAATCAATATTCTTACTCCCTCTGTTTCATATTATAAATAGTTTAAAGAAAATTTGTTTGTTTCAAAATATAAGTAGTTTTGTTTGTTCTATGTAACTTTTATCTTTATTGGACATATTGTGACCAATCAAATAATATAGATTTATTTATGATTGGTTTAAATATACCTAATTTTTATAACAAATGTTATTTTAAAAATAAATAATATATTTTTTAAACTTTGTGCATTCAACTAAAACTACCTACATATAAAAATAGAGGGAGTATTTGATATGGTTTCATATGTAATCACTAGATTTTAACCCAAATTTAAGACCTATTGAGATAGGTTTAGTACAACTATTTTAAGGAGCCAACATATTTTTTCTTTATATAACTATGTCTAATTTTGTTTAAACACTAACTGCTGTTAATCTTATATATTAATATTAATTACAAGGATATAATTACAAAAACATAAATATAAAAATTAATTTTTTCAAAAAAAAAAAAAATATCCGATCCTTTGGTAGGAGTTCAGAATCTAGTTTTAACATAAAACTGAATCACACACCCAATATACATGTAAAAACAATGTATTTAATAAGGAAACAAAATTAAGTTTAATAATTAAAAAAACTTCAGTTTTGTGGGTTACTTCTAAAACTTAAATTATATTAAAAATTGAAATGCTTTTAAAAATTATATGACAATTTACAAGCTGGATCAAAATATAGAGATTCATTTAATTATTTATAAATAATAATATATATATCATTCCATAGTTTTTGGACAACACCTAAAAATCATATTGTTAGCTCTCAGTTTATATAATACAAAATAGTAATTGTCTACTAAGATCTATAATCAACGAGCCATCTCTATATTATAAAAAATATAATTACCATAAATATTCATAAGACAAGATAAAAAAACTTCTAATCAAATAAAATAAAAAGATATCATTATAAAATTCTAAATTTTAGTTTAACAGAAAAAAATCAATTTTACTCATTCTTTAAAAATTACATCATTTATGGAATCATTTTCTGAATATAATTTCTTGTCATTCTTTAAATTTTGAAGAAATATGGAATAAAACATTTATTATAAAAATTGATACGGAACAAAAGTAATAAATATTCCTTTCATTTCTTATATTTTGTTCATAATTATTATTTTCCTACTTATTCATATTCCTATTTTAAGGGTCAACGGTTAGAGCTTAAATGATTTTTAAAAAAATCTGAAAACCTAATTAAAGAAACTTATTAACTTTTTGTTTTCACTTTTTGTCAACTTAAGAAACATTTTTAAACAGTTTTTTGTGTTTCACTCTTTATATTCACTTTATACAAAATAGATGAAAATCTTCATTTCCTATATTCCTTGCATATTTGAAAGTATGATGTTTTAGGTTATTCATAAATATTAAAAAGAACTAAATATCTATTTTCTATTATTTTTAGTTTTGGTTTTAATAATTTAAATTTAAATTTTTATTTTCATTAAAGTTCAACCATTTATGTTTTTATATTTATATTTATATTACAATTTTAAGATTTCTTTACAAGAAGATATATTACTTGATTCTCTTAAACTTTTATTTATCTTAACTTGTTGATCTAAAGTTATGCGTTCAGTCATCTATACACAATTCAAGAAATTTTAAAAGGGAGATTTTGTTCTATATACTTAAGAGAAATAATTAAGAATATGCTCATGCTACAGTTTTTTTTTTTGAATTATCTGAGAGATATCCATAAGTGTGTCAGTAGTGTGTGTACATATCGGTCCTCTGTCCGCTATTAACCTTATTCAACATCATGCTACAGTTGCAATTGGCAAGTGGGACAATTTACACAGAAACGTTACCAAAAACTCTCTCCAATTGCGTGCGCATGATGTTTCAAAGAGAAGTGTTCTGAAAAAACAGAAAATTAAGAATTAGTGACAAAATTATTATAATTATTTCCTTCTACACTTGTTTATATTATAAACAGTCTATGTTTACCATTAATCTAATTTAGCAAAATTTATTCATAAAGATTATTTCATATTTGTTGTGAAATAGCGATCTCATTCTTTTTCTTTATTTACCAACAATATCACGCTTTGCTCTTTCTTTATCATAATATAATATTTTTTCTGTAATAACTAAAAAGAAATTGTGGATTTACTTTGGTAGACACAGTTTTTCGTTCCATGCTTACCCAGAGTTAGTCTAAAGCCCAATGCCCAAGGTTGGGTGGACTGTTCGATTTATTATCTATACGCAGCATCTAGATACAATTATCAACTATTGTTCACTTTTCCAATTAGAAAATGGGTTTAGACACACAAAAAAAAAAGCGAAATAAGACTTATCTTAACAATTTAGATATTTTGGATGAAGTTGAAACAAGAACCTACATGCACTTTGACGCGTCTAAATTTACAAATATCTAAAATATCATTATTTATTTTCAAATTTTCAAGAAGTTACTTTTATTTATTTATTATGTACTTCAAAAACAACATTTTAAAAATAGATTTATGAAAAAAACATAAATAGTGAATTTTTCTCATAAAAACTACAAAATTATATTTCTCCGCCAAAATTGTAAAATTGTATATTTTCCCCAGAACGGTAAAATTGTGTATTCGCCACATGAAAAGTTTACAGTTTTTTTTTCTAGAATCGTAAACTAATAACTTCAAATGAAATAAAATTACTTTATTCTAAAATAATAACTACTTAAATAAACTATTTTATAAAATAATATGATTAATATATGTACATGTTCTTCTTAATCTTTTGTGAACATTATCTTAATCATTTGTTATTAAATGCGTTTTGATATTTTTTTTTATAAACTCAGAAGACAGCGCTACATTGTATGCAGCTTGACAAAGTTAAACATGTTACATTGTATACGGGAATGTTCGTTTGTGCCGTCTAGAAATTCAGAACATCTAATTTCGGATATTCAGAAAATTTAGTTTCGGATACATTGTTAGATTTTTCGGTTTGTTTGATATGGAAAACTACAGAATATCTAGTTTCGGATATTCAGAAAATTTACTGATACTTACGAATATTTACTGATGTCTTATCCATTTTGTTAAATACAAGCAAATCTAGAGAAAATTATACAGGCTTATATTCAAAATATATCATTTACACAATATAAATAAAAATAAAAATTAGTGAAACTATATATTCCATAAATTAAAAAAAAAATTCTATAAAAATAAATATCTAGAAAACTGTAGTTTTATAAAGTTTTATATTCATTTCTTAATTTAATAATTTATAAGTAGTTATATAAATAAAGTTAATAAAATTATATGTTAA
Organism: Brassica nigra; assembly: GCA_016432835.1. Classification (NCBI taxonomy): domain Eukaryota; kingdom Viridiplantae; phylum Streptophyta; class Magnoliopsida; order Brassicales; family Brassicaceae; genus Brassica; species Brassica nigra. The sequence continues at coordinate 6,666,544 of CM028246.1, read as the reverse complement.
AATAATAGTTACATAAAATTAGACATTTAAAGTTAAATATTTAATTGTAGATGTATATAATTTGTATAAAAGTTGGAACGGAACGGATATCTGATTCTAATTTTTTTAGTATTTGTGATTTGATTTGTTTTAAACGGAAGACTTATGGATATCAAATTTTTTAAATATAATTGCAAAGAATTAAAAATCGAATAAAAATTAATGGATAAAACACATGCATTGTCACTAAAATATGAGAACTATGTTTGTATAGGTGTGCGGAGTCTTCAGAAAAAAATAAACAGAGTTTAAAAGAACTATAAGCGAAGTCGTCCAACAATAAGATGACATGTTTTGTGGTTGGACAAACATCAAAGTCACCTTTAAATAATTGTTTTTTTTGTAACTGACCTTTAAATAATCGTTGAGAGTGAAATTTCTATATAAAATGTTTGGTAGAGTAATATTTCCTTATATAATTTTTGGTTGCAATACTGAACATAACTATACATTGTTTGACTTATTTTACAAAGACCAAATGATTACAGTGATGAAGATACATAGTGTATTGGTGCAAATTCAACAGAATATATAATTCATGTTCGATGATATTGTGAAACATATTTCCAATTGTAGTCAGTGCAAAAGTGATTCTCAGTTTCCAAAACAACTAAGTGATGTTAGCGTATTGCTAAGTATGTTCCTCCTGGAACCAACCGGATCAACCGATAGAACAAAAAAGAAAAGAAAAGTTGTCCAAAACTGTTATCAGCTTGATATCTGTAATAACAAAAGAATTAAATTGGTTCTGTGGAATGGTTAACTGAAAAATACAAAAGTTTTATTAGTCAATTGATTATAGGCATGTTCGTTTCTCTGACGCAGCGTCAGATGACAGCCATCAAAATTTACGAACAAGAAAGAGAAAACTAAACGCAGCGTCGTTATACTATTGCCATCCACCATTGTCGCTGGTGGTTGTTTCCGCGTTTCTATCGACGCTATAAAAATCAGTGTCTCCCAGATCTTCGTGCGTCAGTTATTTTTGATCAAATCTATCTCTATTTTTGACTCATTGTTGACCCGTCATTTTTAATTCTTCTATATTTCCTGCTGCTTGTCGCTGAAGTTGCGTCAGAGAAACGAACAGACCTTATATTTAATAAAGCACTTATGAAAGTGTTTAGAAAATCATTGGTCTTTGTGGCTCCAATCAGAAAGACCATTATATTCAACTGCGGTAGTGTACGATTTGGTGTGCATAAACACATAATATTATTTCGATCACAACCTGGTGTCCCCCCGGTCCATTAACAGTATCTTAAACGCTAACAAGCAATATTTTCTTCTTATACAAGAAAAATATATATTTCTTTTTTTGTAACAGATAGAATATATATTTGTAAGTAAAAATATTTACTAAAAACTAAAGTAGGTTAAGAAGTCATCTTCCTCGAATTCAGAATATTCAAGAGTCTCCTCTAGCTCGCCAGCTAAAACGCTCGATGAGCACTTAAACAACCATCGCTGGTTTTTCTTCTTTTGTTGGAAACTAAACAAAAAAAAAAAAAAAAAACTAAACAGAGAATAATTATAATAAATTAAAACGATGGGATCGTTAACCCTATAAATTAGAACGTAGAGGGGAAGACAAGTGATCATATTATAATACATAAACAGAATACTTGCATGAGAATAAAATTAGAAATGGAAATAATAGTAACCACTTTGTGCTTAACAACCCTCCTTGCACTTCTCCTACTAAAATACATCCTCAAACGACCTACCACAAACAACGTTTACCTACCACCTTCTCCATGGAGAGTTCCGGTGATCGGAAACCTCCACCAACTTAGCATCCATCCTCACCGGTCTCTCCGTTCACTCAGCCTTCGTTATGGACCACTCATGCTCCTTCATTTTGGCCGCACACCAGTTCTCATAGTCTCCTCGGCGGACGTTGCTCATGACGTCATGAAGACGCATGATCTTAAGTGTGCTAATCGTCCAAAAACAAAAGTAGTCGATAAAATTTTGGATGGTGGAAGAGATGTGGCTTTTGCCTCTTACGGAGAATATTGGAGACAAATGAAGGTACTTAAAAGAAAAATGTAGATTTTTTTATTGCATTTTATTCATATATTTGCTTGTGGTTTTTCTATAAGACACGCAAATTTTATCTTCAAACAGATGCGGCCAACATATTTGGAAGTAACTCGTTGAAATAATTTTTGTACCGATATAAAATATTTTGAAATGAAATTTTTTGAATCGCGTTGGATGCAGAGTATATGCATCCAGAATCTACTCAACAACAAAATGGTCCGATCTTATGAGAAAATAAGAGAAGAAGAGATAAAATTAATGATTGAAAAGCTGGAAAGGGCGAGTTCTTCTTCTTCTCCTTCACCGGTAAATCTAAGCCAACTCCTTATGACGCTGACTAACGATATAATATGTAGAGTTGCCTTGGGAAGAAAATATAGCGGCACAGAAGATGCAATTGATGTCGAGAACATAGTGAGTACATTTGCGGCACTCTTGGGTGAATTTCCTGTAGGTGAATACATCCCAAGTTTGTCGTGGATTGATAGGATCCGCGGTCTCGATCGTAAAATGGAGGAAGTTGATAAAAGGTTTGATGAATTTCTGGAAAGAGTGGTAAAAGAACATGAAGATGCAGATAAAGAGAACAGATCGGACTTCGTTGATAAGTTACTAACGATTCAAAGAGACAAGACAGGACAATTTGAGCTCGAAAAAAATGCATTGAAACTTATCATATGGGTAACATGAGTTCTTCCTTTCGTCCTATGATGTTGCAAGATATTAAAACTAGCTATTACGCATATCAATTTTGCATTAGTAATCAATACTACAAATTATGCATGATTATTCCAAGTTCACGATTTATTACTTCAAATTCTTCTAACTTCGGTGTGTGATTCTAACATTACGATGTTCTTAATTTCTCTCAGGATATGTTTTTAGCAGGAACGGCAACAACTCTATCATTTCTTGAATGGACAATGACAGAGCTCATGAGACATCCAAAGGCCATGAAGGTACTCCAAGAAGACATTCGTTCAATCTCGCAAAATGATTTATATGTAACGGAGAAACAAGCCGATAAAATGAAGTATTTACAAGCTGTTATTAAGGAGGCGTTACGGTTGCGTCCTCCCGCTCCACTGTTAGTTCCCAGAGTATATAGTGAAGATGTCAAGTTAAAGGGATATGATATTGCAGCGGGCACACAGGTAAAAATTAAGATACACACGGTAGACCTAAAGATATATTTTTTAAAAAAGTTAAATTACTGGTAGAAATTTAGAAAAAAAGAAAAAAAAACGAGTGGTGTGAAACTTATTTTAAAATTCTAAAGAAGTGCATATTCTTAATATAATTGATAGGTGCGCAAATAATCATGCCAATTTCTTAATCATCAATCATTTTCTATTTGATAATATTTAACTTTTAAAATTTTTAAAATTTAATAAATATAATTCAAAACAAATTCATTGGTTAGTTTATGGGTTTTATCTAAATTATTTTGTCACAAATTTCATTAAAATTATTACTTTTCTCATGAAATTCTTCTTTGAAATGTTAAACTAGATTGAAAAAGTAATGATATGTTAAATTTTAATTGGATAAATTCAATGAACTTTCTATTTCATCACATTTGGCTAAAAATGTACAAAGGTATGTTTATGTTTGTTCATATCAAATCAACAATCTTCTTATGGCCATGTTATATACTCTTATGGTTTCTAATCATTTAAATTAATTTTTTTAATAACATTGAATCATAACATATATACAAATATATTAACGATCTGCTATTTTAATAAAACTAGGATGAGATAAATATGAGAAAGGAAATATAATAACTAATATAACATAAAACTATTATTTAGTAAGAGATATCTAAATAATCATGTATGAAAAATGTATTATACTTATTATGCTTCACATTTTTAATTATATATTTAGTATAGGCTATATCTGGTGGGACTTTAATACTTTTATTAAAATTTAATAACATATTCAGTAAAATAAGGTTATTTTAAAAGGGATCATCAGTTAATATTATTGAACTTTATGTAAAAATATATGAGATATATATTTATGGAAACACAGGTTATAATCAATGCGTGGGCAATCCAACGAGACACTACAACATGGGGAATAGATGCTGAAGAATTTAAGCCAGAAAGGCACTTGGACTCGGATTTGGATTTTCAGGGACAAGACTTCACATTCATTCCATTTGGATCGGGAAAAAGAATATGTCCTGGAATAGGATTCACATCAGCACTGATTGGTGTGACATTGGCCAACATTGTGAAACGTTTCAACTGGAAAATGGATGTCAAACAACAAAGGGTTCATGATGATCTAACTGAAGCAACTGGTCTCGTGATTTTCCGCAAATACCCTCTTATTGCTTTTCCATCTCCTGCTTGATTCATTATGTTAACAACTCTCTTCACCCTGGTTAATGAATAAAAACAATGAATTTTTCGCGTGGTTTTGACTCTTGCGTTGCATATCCATGTTTGCGTAAAGCTGTAGAAATATAAGGGATAAGGGCATCTTTATTGGTGTACCTTGGTTTTAAGTCCTTAACATTGTTTAATATTACTTTGTTGTTAAGGACAAAGCTAAGGACTTTGCCTAATTTTTTGATTATTGGTAGGACTGGTGCAGATGATGAGATTCACAATAAGTTACCAAATCCATGTACAATTTGTTCATGAAATTCCGAATATACTTAAACCATAAGGTATTTTCTCAGTTCACATTCCATGATAAAAGTTTCGGTAGTAGCAATGTCAAGCTAAATACAACCAAGCCAGTGATAGTCTTTTTGACATTTATAATACTGCGACATCAGAAATGAGGAACCGATTATGAAGTTTAGCAATGTCAAAGTTAAAAAAGAGTATTGAACCCGTGAGAGGTTAAGAATCTGATCAGTACCGCATCTTTAGACTCGGTTGTCCTGCAAGCCTGATGGTAGTGGCTCCTCGTATAGTTCATGTCCTGCAAGCTTCAAAGTAAAGACACCAAACATCATATTCAGAGTGTATAGTAAACACACAAACAATAAAGCATTCAACAATGCTATCATCTTAGACTCTTTTCTCTCATTCAAGAATCAAAAAACAAAACCTGAGAGAGCTCTAAGAAGGAAGAACCAGGATCAAGAAGCTTATCGATCCTTTCTCTAGGCAAAAGCTTGTTTCTGCTTCTGTTCCTCTTCACTGCCTCCTCTCCACCACCAGCCAAAACCTAACAGAGCTACACTTATAAGAAAGTCATCATCTGTTAACAATTAGACAACAAATTGATACCTTTGTGATGTGGGAGTGAAGCTCAGATAAGATCCCTTCCATGGCGATGGAGTTGCTTGAAAAAGCTTTGGACTTTCTGTCGACTCCGTCGAGGAGGACGCTAATGCAGAAGCCCTTTTGCAGTAGTTCAATTACTAAATCGTAAGGTATTTGATTCCATGATTTTCACAGATAACATGTAGGAGGAGCTCGCGCTGATTCCTAGGTCACTCGAAATTTTATGAAGAGTGAAAACGATTAATAGGAGAAGGGAGAAGGGAGAAGACAAACCAAATACGAGCAACGCTAGATCCGATTCAGCTCGCTCAGATCCGATTCAGCTTGATGACCGAGAGCTTCGTGAGCAACAAGCTGTGACCATAGAAGAAGAAGAAGAAGGAGAAGGAGGAGGAGCGAGTGAACATGAGCTACACGTGTCTTTAAGAACGCGATAAGAAAACTTCTTAATTAAGGTCGTCCCACGATTAATTCTCTGTTTTTTATTTAATTAAAATGGATTTAATGCTAAGATATCGGTCGTGGGACGCCGATAATCTTGGCCTAACAGAATTGTAGTGTAACTACAATAGTTTGTCCTAATACACTTTCTCGGATTCGGTGTCTTCTCCGATGAAGACACAGCTTGGTCACAAGCGATGTCTCATTTCCGTCGTCTGCTTCTCTGAAGAGTCCTGGAAAGTTTCTTTAAGCTGCATCTCTGCTCAGAAAATCTGCTACTGCTTCACCGACGAGATTTGCCACTTTGGCGAAGTAACCTTGCTAAATCTGTTATTTCGCGCCAAAAGAGTCGACGCCTCCGGATGCTCTCTGCTTCTCAGGCGTCGGCACCCACTCTACCTCCGATGACCATACAAAACTGATTAACGAGATCCGACGTCTTAAGGCCGAAAAGGAATCTTTGATTGGCCAGGCCCGTTTGATGGTGGATGATATCAACTTTTAGTTTAGCCAATCAAGACTCATATATATCCATTAAGATGGATATTGTGGTTTTATGTTTTTAGTTAGACTGCAAAGGATTTTTGGTGCCTTCACCGAAAGGTCCGAAACCTTTGATTTGCGTATAATGTTTGTATCTTTCTTTTTCGAAGAATAGTTTATTAGCGACTTCACGGGATTGGTCCATGTCTCTACTGATGATTCGATCATCCTCTTTAACTGAGGAGTGGATTTTATCACCATACTTCCTTTCTATGAAAGAAGACGATTTCTCAGATTTGTTACTTAACTTCCATTTCAGTTTTTTCACTGGTCAGGGCTGGCCTTCAACGTCAATACTTGTTGCTGTCCAATTCTATCGTGAAGGTTACGTTGATGCATACAAGATTCATCTCAAATCCACTTTCGTTCTCTTACGAATAATTTTCCCTTTCAATTTAAATTGTTGTAGTTTATGATTTAAGTCACGATAGATAATTCCCTCTAATCTTGGTAGTCAAGCAGTTGAGGATTAGTGAAATTAAGTTATGTTAAAAAGAGAAAGAATAGTAGTGTTGCATAAATCCTCCTAATATTAAAAGAGAAGTAGAGACTTTTGATTACATGTGAATTAGTGGTGAAGTTTTAAGAAAATTGTTATAATTTAATTGGTCAATAATTTTTAATTTTTATTTATTTTAATTAAATCTAAAAATAAATGGTAAATCTATAACCAATTAATAAAATATAGGTATGTAATTCAAATTGGTGTAGGAAGATTTTAGCACGCTCCAAAAGTGCAGGTATGAATATTCCTTTAATTACGGGTACGAGCCGTTTTCCACCTGTGGAGCTCAAATCTATTTGGTTCATGATTTCTTACAATAAATACAGTGACATTCACAAACCAAAAGATCACCATACACAATACCATAATTAAAAGAAAAACAAAACAAACCAAGCATCGCTGAAACATGGTCACATTGAGAATCGTCACAATGAACTTAATTAAAGCACACGTATTTATCACACAGACAGACACACAAAGAAAATAGACGAGTTAGCGAATCTTAGAGCTCATAAGTCATGCCAACCTTAAGAAGCTTTGACCTTGGAATCGCAAGTGCTTTGTCTCCTTCTCGGCAATTTTTCTTCAAGAAATTGTAAGCATGGTTCACTACAAACTTCTTAAACAGAGAAGAATCCTTATCCGCAGTAATTTCAGTCTCGCCCATCAGATAAACCATTCCTTTCTCTCTAGCTTTCTCCACCAAATCCTTCTGATTCTCCACGGACTGCACCTGCACGACCCTCCCCGACCTAATCTTGTCCGAGGAAGTCGAATGCGCGGACCCGATCCTCCCAGAGGAAGGGACAGAGTTAGACAAAGGCACAAGTGTAGTAGTCTGAACATTTGTTTCCTCCTCTCTCTCCGTCTCTTCCACCTCTCCTCCGGAAATGAAGTACTCGTGGTGGATGAACTCTTTTAAGTAATGAACAAACTGACGCTCGAACTCATCCGGCTCTTCGATGTCTTCCTTGTAACCATACCTCACGACACATCGAAACATCCCGAAATCCTTGGGCTCCACATAACGGAAAAAGAACCGTTCTGACGGTGTCACACGGCTCACGGGGAGTGACTTGATCGATATCAAGACGAAAACGTTATGGACCGAAGAAAGGTTTGAGATATAGTGAGAGAACAAGGGAGTGATGCCATGAACAAGCTCCGTGTAGAACAGAGCAATGCCTGGAACACGGTTTATGTCGGGACTCGTAGCCATCTGTATAGCGGTTTCACCAGAAATCTTCTCCCTGAGTTCGTAACGGTACTTGAGGACGTGAACGTATTGCCAGATCGCCATCACTGCCATCAGAACCACCGTTATCGCAAGCGGTAGATAACCACCGCTGGTGAACTTGTACATAACCGAAGAGAGGTATAACATCTCTATGGAGCCGAAGATTATCAAGAACATAGCGATCCACACTATGTTGGTCTTCCAAATAACGAGCATTATGAGAGTCACCATGAAGGTGGTGATGACCATGACGGTTACAACCGCGATTCCATAAGCGTGTCCTATCTTCTCGGTGGTCCTGAAGGCGAGAGTAACGGCCACACATGCGAGCATGAGGAAGTAGTTGATCTCAGGGATGTATACTTGTCCCTCGTACTTTGCCGACGTGTGAACCACTTTCACGCGAGGGAAACAGCCCATACGTAGAGACTGCGAGATGACTGAGAAGGCACCGGATATCATAGCTTGGCTTGCTATGATCGATGCTGCCACCGCCACCACAAATGTTGGCCAGTAAAACGGATCTGTTAAGTGTTATGTTGTTAGATATTTAGATTAAAACTGAGTATGAATCATCCTTTTCTGATTTATTTTGAGGTGCAAATTCATAAACAACCACTAAGAACATTGTTTGTATGCATTTTTAGTTGGAGGAATTATATAGTTTGAGATAAACGAACCTGGGATAGAGTCATAGAAAGTATTTGAAACGTTCGAAGTATTTTTGGTCAGGTATGCAGCCTGCCCGCAATATATTGTTAACAGCGCTGGATATGCGATACATGAGAAACTAATCTGCAACATATTTGGGAAAAAATTAGGTCAGTAAATTAAGCAACAAAAGTATGTGTGATGAGTTTTCAAATCAGTTTGCAATGAGTGAATTGGTCCAATTTCTCTTATATTTTTTTCAGTTCCAGTGTGATATATATGTCAAATATTTATGTTTAAAAGATATCCTCTTTACTTATACAGCTAGTGTAGGGATATAAAATCACCTGTACGGCTCGAACACTGAAATGACCTAGATCAGCAAACATGGCCTCCGTCCCTGATTCAACAAATTACTTTCAATAATTAGAAAGTATATTTGATATTTTTTTGGTAAAAAGTAAATTATATATATATTTGATATTTGGAATTATATAATACATATAAAATCGTTTTATGGATTCTCACCAGTGATGCAGAGGAAGACGCCTCCGAGGGAAATCCAACCCTTTCTACCGTTTCTTATAAAGTATTGAATAATGTAGAGTGGATTAAGTGCTTTTAGAACGGTAAAGCCATGTTTGGACAGATTAGCAAGACCAATTCCGGTCAGAAATGTGAACCATAGAAGGATGATCGGGGCAAACGAGAATCCAACTTTATCCGTTCCAAACCGCTGAAATGCGAATAGCAGAATTAAGATTGCAACTGAAACACCAACGACCGTGTCTGCACATGCATTACCATCATCAAATGCCATTAGATCACATTTATATAGGTTAAATTGTTACATTTGTATATTGTGAGGAATCATATGCTTCCAACTAAAAAACAACAGCCGTTATATTATAACCTATATCAGTTAGAAAATAAGCTAGAAGATGGATTGGTGAGTTTACTTTGCCCGAGAGATTTGATTCCGCTTACTGCTGAAAGTACTGGATCAAGTAAAAAAGCATGAAATTTGTTAAGTAATATAATTCTGGAGAATAATTTACCTCATGTTGGTCAATTGTTTTCTTAGGTGCGTACCTGAGATTGAAGGAGTAAGAATACCATCACCAATGACCATGGAGGTGCCCATAATTGTGACAAGGAAGAGTATGATCTTAGCGAATTTGAAATTCTCGAGCTTCTCTTTGATCTTATGGGCTCTTCTGTGCTTTGTGTTTGGAAGTTCAAGTGTATAGTTTGAGAGTTCTCTATCTTCTGGCTCTTGGTTTGGGATAAGTCCCGTTTTTGCATACCGACATATCAATGAGTACAGTGCAAATGTTCCTCCTGCGTTCACAAACTTTGTTATATGGGTTGACAGTTTGGCATGTATAAATTTTCATGACACTTATCTATAATATCATATCTTACTCTGATAGAAATAATAATATATACACAAAACAAAGTAAAATACATAATCTAAGGAATTGCGAATATTTAACAATATAACATACTGGTCATAATTGAAAACTAGCTTTTGACCCGCGTACCCGCGCAGTTGTAATTTTTTAAAATATAAATAAATGATTTACATATATTTACCATATTACATATATGTTTTATATAATATGTCCTTTTTGTGCAACATTTTATATAACATGTCTACACATAAAATTTTTATTCTATTTGGAAAATCAATATATTATATTGGTTTATAAATCTTCTAAATTAGCATGGGTGTCAAAGAAACTGCACTATACATTTTTCTTAAAACAAATTTATTTTGGTTTAAAAATAAATATTAATTTGCAAATGTCTTTTTCTCGAACTAATTGTATACCAGAAATTTATCAAAACATGAAAATATATATAACATATATATATATTTATTGTGATTACAATCAAGTGACAATTATACATATATATATATGTAAATATAATATAGTTACTCTTAACTATTCAAAAGAAGATTCCGTTTGAAATCTATATTTTGGAAAACATTGGATCTATATTTTGTGCTAATGTTAAATCCAATGGCATGTTTAATTAATTAATGGTCCAGTTAAAAAACAGTTAGATCAATTCCTTATATACTAAATCACAAGTCATACAATCAATCAAATTCTGACACATGGATTTCTTTACAAAAATTAAAAGAAATACAAAAACTTAAATGCAATAACAGTTTCGTCTGTTATCTTTAACTGATTTTATTTTTATAAAATAAAAAGCCCTGAAATTTCTCACACTAAACCCACGATCTCACCAGTTTTGAAATCGTTAATCTTTCCCCCTAGATAAATCACAATGCCTATAACTTATATTCTTTTCTACTTGCTTTCGAAAATTGTTCATTCCTAAATTCTTTTTAACAGCTTCTCCAAAATCCAAAGAAATTTTTATTTTTAAACAGATATATTGAAACTTCTTTTGACGTATCCACCATAGTATTGAATTTACAATTCTGGATCAATATCAACATAATCCCGACGAAACGATGGAGCAACAATAGTCTTAAAATTCCTTTTTAAGAATTTTTTTTAACGTGGACGGGAAAGTAAAGTACCCCCAGTTGGCTGGTGTACGGTAAAGTCCAGGTTGGTAACCTTAAGAACACTCAAACTCTTCATGCTCAATTCCTAATTCGTATCATGTTTAATTTTTTTTCATAAACCTTTTTCTCTTCTAATCTGTTTATTGTTTTTTCCCTCTTTTACTTTTCTAGATCTAGGCAAAAGCTAGATGCAGGGTGAGAAAGATAACCGTAAATAAAACAAGTCAATAATTTGAATATTTTCAAATTGAATTATCAAATTCTCGATTTGCTAGAAATGTTTATTTTGTGTGGTGGTGATAATTCAGGGAATGAGAGTAAGAGAGACTCATCTTAAAACACATGCATGGGACATGGCTTTCAAATTTCAAGACGTGCCACAAGAAGGAAAAAATGTGATGATAATTAGAAGGCAACAAATGGAGCTTAAGTAACTCATGTGAGGTCATACGGGAACCCAACAAGATTCATCTACTGTCTAGATAAAAAAAAAAAACTAATCTGATCAGAGGTTAGTCTTATTTAATTTTATTTCTGTGTTTATTTTTTATTCATGAGTTTATTTTTCCTATAAACTGTAATCAAATTTGTAGATTTTCTCATAAGCAAAAAGTTGAAGCAAGTATAGCACTGGAATTGAAGAACGTAAATGATGCAGTGAAAGAAAACAAAAGCATTCATAGGAAAAGAAGGTAAACACTACAAAAGATTATAACTTCAACTATATAGAATAACAAGGTTGATATTTTAATTGTACATATGCAAAATATATGTTTTTCTTCAATTTGTTTTTCATATCTACAAAAATTTCTTTAATTTTGAAAAGCTATGAATATTTTACATTCAAGAGTTTATATTAGACTATTGTAAGATATAACACATTTTTTTCTTTTTAAGATGCAAAATAACCTTTTTCATTGTTAAATTTACATACACTATATTAAGTATTTACATATACATAATCAATACCCGTGCGTAGCACGGGAGCTGATACTAGTGTTTATATAAAGAAGGAGACAGAGCTATCATGATATCAGCTATTCGTTGATTCCTTCACGATCCATCAGATTCATTCATTATTCAAAGCAAAGATTTAAAAACTTTTCACCAGTATGCTATCACTGGTGAAATCGCATGCAAAAAGGTAAGGATTTTGTGTAGTTAGTCATGGATATTTCGTGGTCTCTTATGTTTTATAACAATGATATATTTTTTTAAAAAAAATTGTTGATCCTTTTATGCAGTCATCATATAATGATAAACCGCTTTTTAATGTTTCTCATGATATTGGACGTTCTTAGAACCAGTTACCAGCTATTCAGCTGCAAATGAAAACAACAAAACAAAATCTGCGAGAACACTGTTAGTACTTGGTTTTTTATATATCTAAATGTTTTTTAATTGGTTGTCTATATTTTAGGAATATTTTGTAAACATATTAGATTCTGATAACCCAAAATGTTTAGCATGTATAATTAAAGATATTATATACAAAAATGGTTGTCTATAATGTATACATGTCAGTAACTTTGGGTCAACCAAAAGCATTGAAAATCAAATTCAGAACCGGTGATTTACTGAAACTTTGCATTAAATACAAAATCATATATGTGCTTACTTTTTGATTTCAGAAACCGGTGATCTACAATATTCGAAGTTGGACATTTTGGTCTCTGGATCTTTAAAATAGACAATTGAGAAACATATTTATAATCACGAAAGCTATAACACAATCAATTTGTAGGATCTAAAATACTAAACTATATAAATCCTAAAATGAGTACAAAAAGTCAATGATTTGCTTTAGAGTTCATGTATTTTATATCACCTAATAATATATTTTTAATTATGAAAGTTATCTAATGATTCTGTCTACGTCTGGTTTTGCAGTCTCAGTTTGCAGTCATGAACCGGTCAAAATAATTATAGGTGATCGTTAAATTAGAAATAGTGTTTGTATCAATGAATTAATGTTGGACTATATATTTAGTGGGTTTCGCTGAAATAACATATTTCAAATGAGCTTTTGTTTCATTTGTTTCGAGTTAAAAAAGGTAAGGCAGACAATTTTAAATCGCTGGTTTAGTACTAGATAAAACGACCATGTATTTATACCAGTGATAATCACTTATAAATATTAAAGAAAAATTAGAATTAAATACTAATTGGACTTCTGTTTTAATAGATTAGATTATATATTAGAAATAACAAAAAACTATATATAAAAAGTCAACGTGGTACTTGTACGAACTTTAGACGCGCCTTATTTAGGAACAAGAATAGCTAGTCATTGGATCCTGCGAATCGCATTTCTTCGTATTATTCAATTTAACAACGTGAGACATCGTACAATTATTTGAATATACAAATCTTTTGATCTAAGGGACGTCCGTCACACATTAAAAAGTCAATGGTAATAATTGCTTTTATTATTTTGAAAATAGAAATATAGACCAAATATTTAGCACATTTGTCTTTATAAGATAGTAGCAACAGAAATTTGTCCCTTTAATATAATTCATTTATCATTTAAAATACAATTTAAAAACTTATTTCTATATATTAAAAACTTAATTTAAATAAAACTAATAAAGATTAAAATATTTGTATATATGGAAATAAAAAAAGTTTTGCATATATTCTCAATTGTATTGGAAATAATAAAACCAATTAAAAACATAATTAAAAATAAATTTTGCATATTGAAAACTAATTTGCATATATATAAGTAAACTAATTTAGATTTTCTGTTTTGATATATTAATACAATTTATAATATAAATAAAATAAGAATATCTATATATTAAAAACTTAATTAAAAATAAAACCAATAAAAAGTGAAAAGATTTGCATAGATGGAAATAATAATTTAAATATTTGCATGTATGGAGGAAACAAACAAATTTTTTTGTTTTTATTTTTTTGTATGAAAAATGATTGTATATGAAAAACAAATTGCATATATTTTCAAAATAATAACTACACTTTCCAAATATTTAGAGATTTTGTCATGATTATCTTTAGAAATAAGGCAAGGGGTTCAAAATCATATTCTACTAATCTTAAACTTTTGAGTTGTTTGTAGATTGTGTATTCCTACAAATTTAGAGTTATAGATTAGAAACATAAATTCAAAAAAAAATTAGCAAAATCTAAAATTTGTAATTAACTATTCTAATAAAAGTAGAATGCCAGAAAAAATGTGGAATTCAATTTCTACTATGCTATTTTTGTAGAAATATTAAATATGCTATCCATAAAATAATATTTTTATTTTTATTTAACAAGTTTTGAACCTAAATTTTAGAACCTAAAAATTGCTACTACATTGATATGAGTATTTTTTTTTCTATTGTTCCTATTTTCATAATTTTTGGGTTACTTTATTTCATTAATTTTAATAAATAAAAGAGCAATAAAAACAAAAATGAGACTAAAAAATATTATTCAATAAGGTTAAACATACTACATTTTTGCTCTATATTTCCAATTTATTTTTTTAGCTTCATAATATATTATATGCAAACTATATCAAAGTTTTAATTATATATTAACGTCTCTTCATAGATCCAAGGATTGTGGATCCAATAAAAGCGTGACCATCGTGTGCTTAAGTCCTTTCTAGGTTAAAATATACCATTACTTCCTTTTTCACAAATTATTATATTACATAATTCATGTTTTCATCGGTTCTATCATGTAGCTATATGATAATTACATTTTACTCCATCGATTATTAGTGATAATTGAGTCAATATGTTTAGAGAATAAGTCAAGCCGCACGTTACAAAAGCTTCTTTCGGACATTAAATTTATTAGATAAACATTAATCATACATAAAAAAGCATTCTTCCCAAACTTGAGCCAATTTGCTCTTTCCAATTCATAGTTAAGAATTTTTATATATGATTATAGCTTTGTTTAACAAATGATTTGATTATATTGTATTTAAAAATGTAAAAAAGTATAGTCTTAGTCGTGTGATTCATCTTTAAATTAGAAAGAAAGTTATGTTGGCCTTGTATATTAAAATTAAAACGATAGTAAAGCAAAAGATTTTTTCGGTTAAAAAAAAGAATTTTTCGGTTAAAGAAAAAAAAAGAATTTTTCGGTTAAAGAAAAAAAAAAGATTTTTTCGGTTTTTGAGAAGAAAATAATGAAAAATTAACCGTCTAGAAAAGAAGAAAAAGTACCTTCTCCGTTATCGTTAGCCTGAAGGACAATAAAAACGTATTTGAGAAGTGCAACGAGAGTAAGAGTGTAGATGATGAGCGAGAGAACGCCGATGATATCATCTTCGTCTCGGATGCCTTCAGTGAAAGTACTTGCATACACATATAACGGCGACGTCCCGATGTCTCCGTACACCACTCCTAGGCTCTGGAATGCCAAACTCATCGTCGTTCTCCAGCTCATCTATTTCATTCAAAGTATGTATGTTTTTTTTTTTACAAACAAAGATCATCCTATATATTCTCCATCGAACACGAAGAGTTTTATTTAGATACATACCAATGAAGGATGACGAGTATTGGTTGGAGTTTTTCCGGCCTCTATGCTGAAGGAATCGGGCCGAAACAGTTTTCCCCATGATTTCTGATTAATAACCAAACAACATTAACAAAGTGCTCTGAAATATGACTTTGATGACGCTATAGAAACAACAATAAAACAAGGTTGAGCTTTGATAAACAGTTTCCTGGTCTGATAACTATTCTTTTTATCATCATGAAATCAAAGATGTTCCAAATCGGCGCTTTAGATTTTTTAAGCACCAAGAAAAAGAAGTTATATACTGTTTGACTAGATACTGAATTTTTGCTTTTTGAAAAAAGATACTGAAAATTTGATAGGCACTAAACGACCAACTTAACCTATATAGAATTAGTTATACAGGACCACAGACTTACAGAAAGAAGAGAGATGATATACTGTAAGCGGAATGAAATAATACCTTTTTCTCTTTCAACTTCTGCTCATGGTCATGGTTATTAATTTCATCATTTATTTGATGTTCCTCGCCGTCCATTCTTTTTGGTATTTTTTTGTAACAAAAATTAGGTTAATACTGGAACACTTGAGAGAGATGGCTAATTAGATGCTTTTAATCGGTTCTGTTTCTAGTGGTCTTTATAGGCGTAATAGTTTGCTGACTGCTGATTAAACAAACACCCAAAATACTCAACCAGTGTAGGGCATAGAGTTAATTAATGTGGTAGGGACGCGTCTCAAACACGTATTACCGGCTGTTTAAACTTCTAAGCTATTTAAATCTACATTTTGAATCTAACTGATAACCATCTTGAAAACACTTGGAACAAATAGAAAAAAAACAGATGAGAATAAATTTATACAAATGATAAGAAATAGCTATTCCATATAAAATTTAGGGAAGAATAAATTTATTCTTTAATTCTCTTCTATAAAAGGAATGAGAAGGAATTAAAAAGAATAATTATTCCTTATAAATGGTAAAATTTATTATGAATATTAAGGAATGCATTATTCCTCTTCATTTCTTGGTCACCATTCATAGCCTATATATAATTTTGATGCCAAATGTTTTAGGAACTAAACTAAAGAGTCGGGGCAACTGGTTCAATAATTGATCGTTGGATTAGGGAAACAAAATGCGTTTAAAGAGTTTTGGGTGTAAGATTTATGTTTATTTCATTAGAACTTTTTGCATCTGTATTTTGGGAACTTTCTATTTTCATGTGCATTTTAATTTTTTGTTGCGTAAATATGTTTAAGATGTAGCTATTACGCGAGACTTCTGATATATGTATTACTTAAATTTTATTGATACAAGTTTAAAGTTACTGATTGTCAAATCGGATTTGATTTTGTAGAGTTTTTGTATTACAAATAACTTTCTCACTCATATATTTCTTGCAAGATTTTACTATAACAGCTCGATTTCAATTATATGGTGGTGCTTATAGAATTTTTTATTTAAAAAAATTGATTTGTTAATCTCTATCACCAAAAGTGCTTTTAGTTTATTTGTCTACAAAAATCTTTAAGATTAAGCGTAACTGAGATGAACTAGTTAAAAGATGAGCAACTTATCAAAAAATGAATTTTAGTATCGTATGAATAAGACCAAAGAACGAGAAAAGATTACATGGTGAATTCATGGTTAGTAAACAAATATTTCGAATCTCCAAGAAATAACACACATATTGTCGTACAGAGTGTGAGCCACATGCTGAGAAAGCATGCATGGGCATCAGCTAGTTGTAGGTAGTGAAGCGTTGCAACTCGTATCAGAGCATAACCCGGACAAATGTGTGCACATGATGGCTCACACTAATATGGATGAAGATCTTGTGCACAACAAAGATGTTGCACTCAAAAACCGGGTTGATTGTAACATCACAATCTTTTGCACAACGAAGATGTTGTATTCGGAAACTGGGTTGATTGTAACATCACGTTTTTCGCATGTGGGGGTGCATGTAGATTAAATCAACAGCTCAGATATTTTGTTTATGATAGTTAATATAAATGAAATTACAGCGGAACATCAAAAGCAAAGTGAACCTCTGAGGCTTTAGTTTAATAATATGATAGAGAGTTGTAGTCTTATGATATTTTCAAATTAAGGAAACATATTTTCCAGAGTGGGAGACAAAGTGGCCAAATAATCAGATGTCGTTTGTAGATAAAGCGTTGGCTAATGCAGATTGATGTTTAAGTAAATTTGTGCAGACTTTTGATAGTATTACAGAAACGTGACAGAAACAGTAATAAGCACAAACAAACATCAAAAATAGTTTATTATTGATCAAGAGAACATGAACTACAATGTATTGGATGATAAACCCTAGTTCTAACTTCCCTAACTCTATAGTTGAAGTTTAGAATGGTTGATATATTGTTATAGGGTTTGGACCTCCTTAAACCTTTCAACATACACCACGAATCATGATGTTTCAATTCACACCCTCTAAAACACAAGGTTCTACACTCGTTTAGGTTTGGCTGTGATACTATTTATAACACCTCGACCGCCCACAGCTAATGGGCCTTTCGCATCTGCTCACTCAGCCCATGGGTCATACTCTGTGCGACGGGCGGTACATAAATTTTTGGAAGTTCAAAAATCTTGTTTACTGATCTTGCAGTAACCACCTGATATTTTCCTCGTGCTTTTGCCTCCCTCATACAATATCGTGAGTAACTTCCTAATAGGTTACATATCCTTCCACTACTCTAACTAAAACATACTTAACCCTGGAGTTCTAAACGAATGTGTGACCGAAAAGGTAACTTCATTTTGGTGACATATGTAGCCAAATCAATTCATGTAAACCTTTCCACAAACTGGAATGTTACAATTCACCCTTGTCATAGAATGCAACGTCCTTGTTGTGCCCCAAGATTGTTACTTATACTAGTCTGAGTCCACAAATGACTCGACACTCGGCTGAGTTTTGTTGTGAAACCACTTGTACGCCTCAACCACCCACGGCTAATGAGTGTTCCATACCCGCTCACCTGGCCCATGGGCCCCATCCCGTGCAACGGGTAGTGTATTAGTTTTTGGGAGACTCAAAAGCTCTTTTTACTGACACTATAGTTACCACATGACATTTTCATGTGCTTTGGTATCACTCGTACGATATCGTGAATCACTTCTCGATAGGTCACACATCCTTCCACTATTCCAGCTTAAGCACATTTAACTTTTTCGGAATCTGTGACTGAAAATTTAAGTGCACTTAATGACATAGGAAGCCAAATCAATTCTCTTAAGCCTTTCACCATATACCACAAATCGGAATGTTACAATTCACCCTCTCTCAAAGATTGCAACATCCCGTTGTGTCTGAGGATTGTAACCCATGTTAATGTAAGCCCACACATGACTTTACACTCGTCTAGATTCAGCTTGATACAACTTATAACGCCTCAACCGCTTACAGCTAATAAGTCTCCCATGCCTGCTCACTCGACCCGGGCCCCATTCCGTGTGACGGACGGTGCATTAATTTTTTGGAGGCTCGAAGTCTCTTTTACTTCCTGAAATTACCACATGACTTTTCTCCGGGCTTTGGCTTCACTCTAACGATATCACAATTCACTTCCTGATAGGTCACACATCATTCCACTACTCCAGCTCAAGCATTGATTAACTCTGGAGTTCTTTTGTGATGTGTGATCGAAAAAGTAAGTGCACTTGGTGATATAGGTAGCTAAAATTAATTTTCTTAAGTCTTTCAGCATATATCACAAATCGGGATGTTACAATTCACCCTCTCTTAAAGAACGCAACATCCTCGTTGTGCCCAAGAATGGTAACCCATGTTAGTGTAACCCCACACAAGACTCTACAATCATTTGGATTCAGCTCTGATATCACTTGTAATGCTCCGACCGCCATGGCTAATGGACCTTCCACACCCACTCACTCAGCATGTGGGTCCATTCTTGCGATGGGCGGTGTACTAATTTTTTGGAAGTTTGAAAGTCTTATTTACTGACTTTTCACTCACCACATAACTTTTCCATGTGTTTTGGTCTCACATATCTGATATTACGAATCACTTTCCGGTAGGTCATCTATCATTCCATTACTTCAGTTATCGCACATTTGATTCTGGAGTGTTAACGGATGTGTGATCTAAAAAGTAAATACGCTTTGATAATATAGATAGCCAAAATCATTTTTTAAAAAAAAATTTATATACCATAAACTGAAATGTTATATATTTTATAAAATAAAAGAACATTTCAAATCTTACTATATTTCATCAAAAACTTATTCTAAAATAAAATATCATCTACTTCTACTTCATTTTTAATTTTAGAATAACGTAGAAATAAAATAACTCTAAAAGTAATATTGACTGTTCTGTATTTTACTTTATTTATTACTTTATTTTTGAATAAAACAAAATATAAGTATAGTAAATTCAATACCATTTTTAAATTAAAATTATACTAAAATTAGGTGCTCTAAATTAAAAAATTGTCGTACACGCCTGCATCGACCTTATTGCCGAGAGTCAATTGGCTCTCACCAATTATATTGTTGCCTCTCTAATCAATCTCGTATTTAAAAACTTGTATTATTGTGGTTAATTAATTTATTGGCATTATTAAGGGTGACAGACAGTGCATTGCCTAATGAATTGATTTCTCACTTATTCAATTTCTTAGGTTTACTGATTCAATGGCCTCTTAATTCTTACCAACTGTTTATTCCCTTTCTCTACACAATTATTTTTACGTATTTAAATTTAAAGATCTAGGTATTAGTACATTTGACTTAACAGCCTACATTATTGGAGTATATAATAAAAATTGTAGAAATAATATCTAAAACATGGGATTGGAATATTCTTTCAGTTCTGACAAATGTACGGCATTTGCAAATCACAATAGAATATCGCATTATTTATTTTTGAAACTGTAATCACAATTTGATTATGAGCGTTTACTTTTTGTACTATCTCTATTCTTTCGAACTCGAACATAATAAACCATAGTGCTTGTTGAAACTATGAAGTTCAAGAGCGAAATAAGGAAAATACATGTATAAATAGGTTCACAATGCACACATCATGTAACGATGTTCTCTCTTGATGCAGCATTATATTCTTGGGTCAGTGACATGGCCGGTTAGAGCCGAGGCTGCAGCCGTGTAGGGAGAATCCAAGTAAATCTGCCCTTCTTTGTGTCCCATCCGACCCGGGAAGTTCCTGTTCGTTGTCGAGACACATACCTGGAATTAACAAAGAAATTGTGACAGGATGAGCTTATTTTCCATCATTAAATTGAACCAACAATAGCAGTTACAGCATAAAATTAAACTAATTCAAACGGATTTGTGATTAGTTTTATTAAGAGTCACTCGGTATTCATAGAGTTCACACGATCTACTCATTTTCTAGATAAGTGAAGCGCATAAAGATAAACAAATGCGTACTCGAGGTTCATTCAAACGAGCTTATGTGTCTGCTGGGCTACCAAGGCAGGCACTACAGCTAGGCTGGTTGGTGTGTCACACCCAGCTTCTTCGAATATCTATGCACATGTTTTTCCACCTGCTCCAGGCACCGAAAGGCATACACGTCCATCCGCACCTAAATACATGAGCAGATAGATACAATGCATTTGGTAATGTGTATTATGTGATAGAACCAAGCTCAAACCAGTTAAGATAGTAATAAGTTCGAATGTATTGCAAAATTTTTGAGTTGGGACTTTGACTTGCTTTCCCTGGAAATACACAAAGCATATATTCCATGAGACAAAGAATTAACAGCAAAATTACTCATCCAGAGACAGACAACGGGCATAACAATGTTTGCTAAAGAATTAAGAGAGCTATTATTGGCTGTTTTAAACATATCAGCTAGATGACGTCTTTGATTTAGATCAAGAACAAAGGATAACAGGTTGTTTTGTAAGTTTCGAAATTGTAGCCTTTTGTCCAAAATCGAGTAAAAAGGTGTCAACTTAGACACATAAGAACAAATGGAACTTACTGCTGCATGGAAAAGTTTAGCTGCAGCCATAAAATCTTCCGTCTTCCCACCACTACAAGAACCGATGTATAGTATACTCTGTCAATTTTCACATCTTTGCATTCTCTTGCTAGAACCAGATTGTCAGGAGAGTGAGGCTATAAATAATATAGACAATAGATAATCAGCTATAATACATGTGGCAAAATAAGTCAACATTAAAATTAATAACCATGAGAAACCCACCTTAGCCACAACAGGCGCTCCAGCTTCGACACATTAATCTATACTCTGCTACTAAGCTATGAAACAAAACAACGAAAGAATATGATCGAATTAACCTTACAAAATTGGTTCGCCACAAGATGAAGATTTAGTCCTTTTTGATCATAGAGAATAGAACTTTCATGTTTATCAGAGTTTAGAAAATTAAAAAACAGAGTAGCAGTCACTGTAAACAGTTATTTTTATTTGAATCTAATAACATTTTTTTCAAAAAAAAAAAATAACGGTAGAGAGAAATCCAAATAATAGCTAGTAGTAGTATATAGAAGATTTATTTCATAGTACTACATTTGGTTTCAACATATGGAGAGGGTTATAGTGGGAATGAAGCTAGTAGTAGTAGACATTTTGAGAATGTTTGTAATAGTGAAGAACCGATTTATTTGCATAATGAAACAACTTACCATCAAGAGGATCAGATGGTCGATCATGATAAGATGCATGACATGGATACACATGTATTTTTCGAAACAACTTCAATAGTTGCACATAATAGATAATGTAGAAGAACCTAATTTGGATGCAAAAAAAAAAATTTATGAAATGATAGATGCTACGAATCAGTCAATCTACGAAGGTTGTAGAGAAGGTATATCTAAATTGTCATTGACAGCGAAGATGATGAATATCAAAACTTATCATAATTTACCTGAAGTTTGCATGGATGCATGAGCTGAATTGTTTAAAGAGTAGAATACCAGAAAATAATTTGTCTGTTGAATCTTATTATGTGATTCAGAAACTGGTTTATAGTCTTAACTTACCTTCAGAGATGATAGATGTGTATATCAACACATGTATAATATACTAGAGAAAAGATACATAGTTGTTGGAGTGTCGATTCCTCAAGAAACCACGATATAAATCATAAGGAAATGGGCGGAATATGGCACCGTACCATAGGACGTGGTACTTACATATTACAAAATACAGATAGGTTGAAAAGATTATATCAATCTGAAACGACTGCAGGAGCGATGAGATGGCATGCTGAACATACTCAGTCGGATGTTGAGATCACTCGTTCCTCATATGCAAAAGCATGGAAACACTTCAATACAGTACACCCTGATTTCGTTTTGAAACATTCGAAATATTTATCTTGCTTTTGCTTAGATGGATTTAGTCTATTTGGAATGTCTGAGAGATAATATTCTATGTGGCCAGTAATCCTAACGCGGTACAACCTTCAATCAAAGATGTGTATGAAAAAAAAAAAATTTCTATTCTTAAGTATATTAGTTTCTAGTTCTAAGCATCCAAAACGGTCATTTGATGTTTTTCTTACAATCTCTAATAGAAGAATTGAAGGAATTATAGTCAATATGTATGATTGTTTTTCAAAGAAAATTTATGAAGAGAGTAATGCTTATGTGGATCAGCGACTTTCCTATTTAAGGATGCTCTCATGATGGACTACCCATTGAAAATTATCTGTCCTTATTGTATGGGAAAGATAAACACATTTCAGCTAAAACATGATAGGAAGATATGTTGGTTCGATTGTCATGACAGCTTTTTCCCATTAACCATCGATATCGAAAGAACACGACATTGTTCAAGTCAAAAATCTATAATCGATCCACCGTACTTTTAAGGGTAGCTAAATAAAGTATCTACATAGAGCTATGTTTTACGCTTCATTTATCAAACCCGAGAGGGAACTACTCGTCGATCGGTGTCAATCACTTTGGAGAATATTTGGGCTTTGGTCCTGACATCCACAATATCAAAATAAAAGGTTTAAAAATAAACCATTTCATAATTAACAATTTATAAAATATGATTTTAACAGAAACAAAAAAAAATAAACCTTAAGCTAAACAAATTAACTACCAGAAGCATCCTCACAATAAAAATACAAAGAATTGAAAGAGAAAATGAGAGGAAGGTTTAACGTAAACTCAACACATAACGTTCTCTAATGTCTTCAAAATCTTCTGCTTTTCCCATTCACACTACAAATACAAAATACAATCACAATCAATTCTCTTCTAACTTTTGATCTCCTCTAATTGATTGTGTTCCTTTTCATTCATCTCTTCTAAATCTAAAACTGCTCTGCTCACTGCGACTCTTTCCTACTCCTCTCAACTCTAATCACTTCAACATTTGGAAACTGAATCATCTTTCTTGGTTTTAGTCTACACACCAATGAAGGCATTGTTCGGAATCAAATCTTGAAGATCATTCCCTTCGGTCGTGTAGCTTCCATCCTTGCATCTCTTGCTTCTCATTTCAGCCACCTTCTTGTGTGAGTTTGAGTGAAGAGCTGGAGTGAATGTTGGACTAGCAGCTGGACGGTACTCCGGGAAAAGCCTTCCTGACTTGTACCGCACGCCACACGCGTTGCAAAGCGTCTTTGGGCCCATAGGGCCAAGCCTCCACTGTGGAGTCTTGGTGATCTCACAGTGCATACATTTCCTAACTGGATTTTGCTCTGAACTATACGAATCAACGTTGCCGTTTCCATTCACTTCAAGATCAATCCCTGAAGAAGAAGATGAAGAAGTAGCCTTGGCCTTCTTCTTCTTCTTCTTAGTGATCATCTTGCTGTGGTCCGAGAGAAACTGCTTCGGTATTCTAAGGATGAGGCACGAATCAACAATGTCTTTGACTCCATCCTTCTCAAGGACATGTGGACGAGGGCGTTTTGTCCGTGGACGACCGTGCTTTCCAGGGAGGACAGGGGAGGTTGTGTTGGTCGTTTGAGACGATGAGGAGCTGCTTTCCAGCACCGACACTGGACTTGAGCTCCTGAATGTGCTATGATGAGAAGACGATGAATCAATGTTCGTTGAAAACGAATCTTCCTTCTTCTCAACCAAAGATTCCTCTACAAATCTTGGTGGTCTTTCCACCTTAACAATATCTTCAAACTGTAGTTTCACATAAATAAACATATAAGTCAAAACAAAGAAGAGTGCATTGAGGAATCACATAAAGAAACAGGTTAAGGGTAGAAAACTGACCGGAACATAGAGCTCAGGCGAAGAGTCAGAGTTCGTGTTTGAAGAGAGGAGAGGGTCAGAAGCAGCCGGCCACGTGTCGTGATGAGTGGTCCAGATGTTAGGGAAAGAGTCGGAGTCACCGATGTCGAAACCGACGTCGATATCACCACCGGGAAAATCAAGAATGTCGTCCATGTTGTCGAAGAAGTTGCCGCAATCAAGATCCTCAGGGAAGCTTTGTCCAATCATCTTCTTGTTACAGCTTAGCTATTAGCTGGAGAGAAAAAAAAAACAAGTTGATAAAATGAGAGATGGGGTGATGAAAATGATTTGATAATAGAGGAGGAAAATGACAAGAGTTTGAACAGACGAAGTTTATCTCAACAGTTTCTAAAACTTTGAACCACATTTTGGAACCATCTTTAAAATCAAATTTTCAAAAATGAACATGCTTTGGCCCACCATTTTTTGGGTTACAGAAATAATGAGGACCATTCTTCTAAGTTCTTAGTACAAATTCAAATTGCAGTAGACCAATGGCTCTAAAAGTCAAAAGTCACCGTTAATTAAGCATTCTTGGTTACCTAGCTTCTCTAGAATTCATCTTTTAACACACAAAAAATTAATAAAACTTACAATTTTCTCAGTTATCAAAACAGAGTGTAAAAGAATTTTTTTTAAAAAATAGAGAATTGCACCACCGACACCTCATGCACTCTGCAAAACCCCCATTTTTATGCACACCAGTGTCCAAAAATTCCATTTTACATCCAAGAAGCCCAAGAAAAGCAAAAGTGAAAATCAAGAATGGGAGTGTGAAGCAGAGTCATAGATGGAATTCAAACCTCTGTTCAGTGCGCTATGCAGATCGTATGAGAGAGAGAGATTGCTTAGAAAGGAAAAAGGAGTGATTGATTGAAGAAATGGGTGAATAATGGAGAGCAATAGCTTCTCTCTTATTATATTATAAAGAGTTAGGTTTGAAACACTTCTCTCTCCTCTTTTGATGCTAGCTGTATTTTACCAGACCTTACCATGTCGTCATGTGGAAGTCTCTTTCCTTATCTCTCTCTCTCTAAACAATTTCATATAAATAAAAAAATATCTTAATCTCACCTCCTTCATGTGGGTTCCATTTCTCATTGAGACTTTACCAAAGATGATTTTATTCACAAACATTGCTTAGTTGTACAAAAGTTATGTGTCTGTAATAAAGCATGGTTTAAGTAAAAACTTATTAAAGAAGAAAAAAAAATTAAAGTTATCTACATGTTGTAACGGAAGATAAACACATGAACTTTATAGGATCAAATTGTCATAATAACAAAAAGAACTATCATTATGTGAATATGGACTTTATAATTTAATTAGATGAAAAATAAAATATATTGTAAAAATATAACGCGCATAATTCTGGTAATGGTTTTGCTCCGACATAAGAAAAGTCAATGAGGTAATGGGAAGGTGAAATGGCACGAAGGAGATATACGATGTTTGCGCGTACATGTAATTCCAATTTTCTATTAGAACTTTGTCTTATTTATATATTTTCTTATTTGAGCTAATTTTCTTCCCATTGTTTATGCCACAAATTTATATATTTTCTTATTTGAGCTAATTTTCTTCCCATTGTTTATGCCACAAACTACGTGTTGCAAAAAGATATTTTTTTCTAAATACGTATTATCATTTTGGAAAAAATACATGTAAGTCTACTTCTAATGTAGGCTTAGGAAACCTCCCTGATCAGCTTTATTTCTTTCGTTTTATGACTACAAAAAAATAAAGCATTTACGTGTTCTTTTATTAAAGTGATAATCACTAGGCTTCGTGATTATAGTAATTACTTCATCGTGATAACATATTTATATTAATTACTTCAGCGTGTTAACATATTTACAGTAATTACTTCATATTGTTAGCATGTTTTCTTATAGCTGTAAAATGTATGTAACTTTCCTTTTCTTTGACATAAAATTACTTAATAACTAATTAAACATAATGATTAATGTTTCACAAATTTGAATTAGATCTTTTGCCTTTTTCATTAGTTTGTCAAAAGGCAGGCAATATATAGATCCCCTAAAGTAATTCCTATAAATAAAGGTTGATCATTATCTAATTGAAATCAGTAAAATGGTAATAAAAGATCTAATCATTTTCATATGGTAGATATCATCATAAGGATTCTTTTCTAAGTTTCTAGTCTTACTGAACAATGATGATAACGAATTATACAAATGCACGGACAGACTTAATAGGCAGGTTAAAGAAAAGACTTAATAGGCCGGTGCAAAAATCAAAGACACGATGAATACAAAGCCAAAGAAATCCATATTCTTATAGACATATATAGCCAATGAGATTATTTCTATATCACCATCTTTTAAGCTACCTTAGACCATACTCTTAGTTTCGTTACTTCAAGCACACTCTTTCCTTAGGAAAAAAAATTATAATAAAACTAAATGATCTACAAATTTAATTTATGCTGATTTTCTAAGGTTCTACTTTGGCACTTATTTTCTTCTTCTTTTTAGTTTTCATTTTGCAGTCACTAGCTTGAACTTCACTCCATACACATACACTATCACTTTCTTCTTAAAAAATCATCTCCACTACTGTGTAAATGAAAAAAGCTATATCATGAAGGTGTTGTTTGTATATGTAATATTATATATATATATATATAGACGTGTACCATGCATATATATGTCATCTATTCAATGTTTGTATGTTGAGATCACTTCACACATTATAGCAAGAGAAATATGATTGTATTTATTCAAATTCATGCATATTATGCAATTGAAAAATTTGAACCTCAGCCTATGGTTGGGACCAAAATGTTTTTATAAGACATCTTATGCATGTGGATCATTAATCTTAAATAGATTAAGACATCTCAACAAATATTGATTAAAACGAGTAGATTTGTTTTCGAAAACGCTATTATCTCCAACCAAATAATTTCTGGTTCCAATAAAATCACTCAAACGCATGTATGAATAAGTAGGTAAGGAGTTCACGAAACCCCATATCTATGAGTGTGGTGAGACTTCTGAACTACACCTGAATATCAACATCTTATAGAACAGAGAAATATTTTCAATCCAAATTTATTGTAGAGTTATAATCTCAATATTATATTAGCCTAGTTATTTGCTTTGTACTGGAAAAGGCTAAACTTCTCAAAAGATTTCTTTCTATGAGCTCAATAGTTACATGACTAAATAAAGTTACACTCAGATGTGTCCATACCACACATATAAAATAAATAAAATTGCTACCCTCAATCACAAGAGTAATAATACAAATCCGTGACACATGATCTACATAATTTATACTATTAACTAAACATATTTTGTACGGTTGACCGTATACGATAACGTATATTATACGATATGAGTCAGACCATATGCGTATCTAGTCGGTGGATGATTAGCATGTGCACATAGAACAGGTGATAGGCGCGGGTGACTTGCGAGCAAGTAAGAGCGCATGTTTTCGTTAGGACCTACCTTTGTCTGAAATACGTGAGAAGATACGATTGAGAATGGACCCACGCATATTTTCACGATTATTAAAACACGGTTTAAGCGCTAATTTGAAAACAATTATAGAATCATTCAACTAAATCACGTGGTTTTGCATCGGGATCGGTTCTCTCTTCCTGACAAATGAATATTTCTTAACTCAAACGAATAGGCATCAGACACGTGGCAACAACCTCCACGTTAGATCATGTGACGATGTGGGTCCTATAGTAGTTTGTGAAACTCTACTTAGGCTTAGCTCTTCGAGGAAGGACTCACTCAAGCGTACGAATCTCTTCTTCAACTCCAATAAGTCCTAGGATCAACGGATCGGTTCAATTATTCAGTACACTCTACGGTCACCCACATGCACTGGCTTTTTGGAAATACTCCATTCTTTATCCGACTTTTTGTATTTTAAAACTGATGTGATTCGGACAATTCATGAACCTCTGAAGTTTTGTTATAAAGCAGTTTGTCAGCGATTCTTCACATGCTATTTGAACTAAAGACACCTAAAGTATTTATATACTTATTTTGGTCGATACAAATACTATCATTTAAAGAGAAAAGTAGTTGGGCAAGCGACCTTCTACTTGAGTTTTATACTAGTATAGAAAAAGATAAAGTGTTTGCCAAGGACTTTAGTGTTGTAGTTTATAAGTTTCTGATTTGCGAGAGCGGATTCACCGTTAACTGTATAATCTATAATCTATAATCGACATATGTACAGTTTGACGTAACTAGACAAATAAAAGAAAACAATAAATACAATTTACTGAATTTTCCTTTTTTAGTCTTCTCAGCGACTATAAATGTTTGTGAATGACGGTTTCCAACTCTAAAACTTAACTTGCTGCCGATGCCATTTGTCGGATAGGTTAAGATTTAGTACTTCGAATGTGAAAGCTCACATAATTTGATTTGCTAGCTCTAGCAGCTCAAAACATCTTTAGATTTCACCATGGTCTTCCCGAAAGTATTCAAAGATCTAATATATGTTGATGTTTCTGCAGAGTGTCATCATACAAACTTATTGACATACGAATTACCAGCCTCGATTACAACAGTATTTTTTACCGTTTTCGACATAATGATTCATAAATTAATGTTACTTTACCGTTATCACATTGTTCTCCTCGAATATCCATCCGAACATAGTAAGTTAGTAACTTATTTTGAAATACTTTTTGACTTTGTTTTTTTATCTCGCACTTGCACACAGTAACTCTATCCATTCCATAACAGAACGACGATTCTCAACTTGTAACTTTATAAATTTCTGCTTCTTTTTTTTTTGTCAGCAAGTTTCTGCTTCTTTTCGTGGCCCTTTCACAGTAACTTTGTCCTTTCTATATGGACTCGCTCTGTTATACATTTGATTAATGTAGGTGACTCATAATCGATCATCAGTTCAGAACAGCAAACGAATAGTATTAGTAACACATACAGGATATATACAGACATTAGCTCGTACTCACCTCTTAAAAGTTTAAACCAAAACGATTTACAAACCATTTTGCATTTTTCCACTATAAGTACGTTTTATTATTTATTTTTCTTCATCTCACTATTATCTCGTCTATATATAGATACCACATCCACGACTTTCATTGATTAACTAGTATTTCTCTATTTTTAAGCATGATATATCATAATAAATTTTTCATACAAAAGCTACTACGCCCAATCATCAATTACATATCCACTCTGTTTAACGTCAAGGCTTTATCTTGCTGTTTTTTTCTTCATGTAGTTAATTTGTCCAAATCTTATTTGTGTGATTCAATAGAAAATTTGGGGTTTAGTCTCCGGAAACCACTTTTTGCTAACTATATACATGAAAAAATTTCGATGGAATAAGTAAGTCTGTAAAATGTAGAGTTGAAGGTCGTTGTTCTTTGGTAGAAGTGGGCTACGTAAACTATGTTTGTTGTAAATGGTAAATCTACATATGTAAGAAGGGAAATGCTGCCATCTCGTCTTACACAAGCCCTAGACAAACAAATTAAAAAAAAGAATCTCTGCTACCATAGGACAACAGAGATGCCGGTATGAGAATGCAATAATACTATATATGGTTTCGAACTGGATGATGGATGGCTTGGGGAACTTTTTCCTTTCTAGTTGTTGCTTACCAAAATGATTTTAGATTAAACATATTCAGATCTATATATAGTGTATTCTTTTTAAAAAATAAAGTTTTGTGATGAATAAATTTAACATTTATTAAAAATACGATGATTAACATACATATGAACAAAAACTAATTTTATGAAAAAAATATTACAAGAGAAATTAGTCAAATGTTTCTTCACTTTTATAGAAAAAAAAATTGTAAAAGAATGGCGTTCGACATAGAAAATAAAAAGCAAAGAAAAATAAGGTAGAAACTGTAAAACCAAGACAGAAGAACAGTTAGAGAAGTGTCGGTGCCGACTGTCGACAGATGAGCCGGATGAGCTTCTGACCCACTGAAATAGACTCAACTCCTTCGCTTTCGTAGGCACCCAACGATACTCAACCCCACACCGTTGATATTCATTAATCGCACTCACTCTACATATGTCGTCCCATAATATTAGAAATTTTTTTCTAATTAGATACTTACCAAAATTGAAAAATAAATGAATTTATGTCTCCACTTTTTACGTTGGCGTTTATGATTCAAATCAATTCAGTCTTAAAGCAATATCTTGTAAGTAATAAATTAGATTATAACATGTGCTATAGCTATAGCTGGAGATTATAATTTTAAGATAATTCTAATAATTATTTTTAATAAAAATAATGTTAAGAATATGGTGATGTAAGTTTAATCTGTTTTAATTATCATATTTTACAAACAATATATATTTATATATTAAATTTATTTTGTGTTTAATGTTTTGTAAGAAAATTTATAATTTTATATAAATATTATTATATATGTATTTTAGATTTAAAATAAGTAAATTTTTAATTAGTTTTCTTGGTTTAAATTATAAATTTGATTACAGTGTTTTTTAATCGGAATTGACTATCTCATATGTTTAACCTGTTTGAAAGTGGTCAAATTTTTTATGTTTTATAATCAAAATAAATTAATACGATCTTTTAACTCATTTTAGTAGTAAAATATTTTGCATGTTTGGTGGCATAATTACAACAACCTTAAAAATATCAATTGTCTTGGTGCTAACTGCTATGCGATTGTATGCAAATCAACAAGGGGTTATAGTTTCTTGTGATAGAAGAATAGGTGTTAATTGTTGCGCAAATTACTCTTTCCTCTGAGTTTTTATATTGCATAAACACTGAACTGTAGCGCTATTGTTGATCTTATTCTTTTCAACAAGTTTATTAATCCGATGTTGGATCAGATAATACAGAGAACCAAACTAGTTCCTCTCCTTTCTATACCTTAGTTTGACTGTATAAATGAGTCGACGTAATAAAGAATGGTAAATGAAACGCAGTAAACACACAGCTTTTACAAAGTAACAAAAAAAAATCGATGTAGCCCTTGCTCCTGCATTATAGTTTGTTCTTAGGGGATGTCTCATCTTTCCCTTAAAGACTTTGAAACATCGAGATAATTGAGCCGACAAGTCCCTAGTAGCAGTTCTGGTAGTTCCTTTTCTGTATTTGCCTGCATAATCCGTGTTAAAACATCAAAATATCATACTTTATATGAGCTATAATAAAAAATCTTACAATTAAAAAAACTTAGAATATAACTAGTTTTGCTTTACCTGTATCAGAAAAGCCATTTCTATAACCAAGTTGGTAAGATACCCAAGAACAAGGTTGGTTACACCTCTTGCAACAGTTGAAGACCCAACATCAATGTCGAGCTGAGAAAGAAACAAAGCTCAAAAAACATTATGATTTTGTTAGCACATATAACATGTAAGATTGATTTTGATTTTTATCATTTACCTCCAAGTAATTCTTTCCGCGGGTGTAACGAACTTCAAGTGCCTGACCCACCAAACAAGCCTTCTTGCCAACACTTTGTTTCACAATCCATGAACCTTTGGAGATGTGAGGGATGAGTTTAAAGCGCGAGTTGCGATAAGCGTCATCACCATTCACAAAACTCTCTAACAAAGGATGCTCTTCTAATGGAGTGTTCAGCATATAGTACAATGCTAGACTGTACATAGCTGAACCAGGGACCTGGTTTATATATACGTTTGATATTAATTAGTCTCTTAACTAAGAATAAAATCGATGATTCTTTAGAGTAATAGAAGCTTATATTAAAGTTATACCTGCATGTTTACAATGAAGAAAAACTCAGGACCGCCTTTAGCTGCATATTCCTGAACTAGACCGCCTAATCGTCCACCAAGATCATCTTCTCGCTTATCGGAACTTATCCAGTCTGCTCCAATCATTTGCATCAATGTGTCATTTGCCTTTACCTATATAGTTTACGTAGTACCAGCATCATTTTCATATGTGTTAAATTATAATTATAAGTTTTTTTTATAATTATAAAAGTTTCAAAGAAAAGTACAAACATATTTATGTATCTAGAGAATAGTGTTACCTTTTGTCGGTCTTTTAGATAATTTTCTCCACGAATTAAGAATGTAGATGGATCTGCGGTAGCCCAACTACAAGGCAGAGTAAGGTTTGGGTCTTTTTGAAGAGTGGCTCCGTAGAAGAATGTGCTCTTATCATCCATACCAACCTCTTGTAAATCCATATAGCCTTTCTTATTATTAGCTAAATCTTGAAGTTTCTTGACAATACCAGCTGCTGTTGGTATCTTGAGCTGAAACCCACACAACTTTCTAAATTTAACTTCAGTCACAAGCAAAACAACTAGTGAGAGAGAGCCATTGATTTACCTGAGAGTGTCCTTGTGAAAAGGGAGAGTTATCAATTAAGCTATCAAACTCGGAGGGCTCAGGAACGTCGAAAAATTCATCAGAAACATCATTTAAGTCCATCAAACTTTTGCGTGCTGAAGAAGGTTTCTCCATTTCATCAGCCTTCACAAGCTCTAGATCAACCCTTTTCGCTTCTATAATAAGGGGTCTAGTCTTGATCGTAGACAAGTAGGATTTGGTTTCAATGAACTCCCCAGACACGAACTCAGCGAAGCCTTGTCCTTGTTTCGCTTTGAACATTTCCCGTAACGCCGCAAGTCTCTCAACCACACGGATGGTTATGGATCTTGAAGAAGACGGTCTCATGTATACGTTCCAGCTTCTCCAATCAATGGCTACCATATGCTTTACTAGTGATTGTGTCCCTTTGCTTACCGGAGTCACCACGTAGCCACCACCTACGTTCCAAATGCAAAACTTTGGATATGGAACTTTAACGCAAAACCATATAGAATGTGAGCTAAGAAACTTTACTTTTGACACAAGCGCGAACGTATCCCCTCCTTGGTGGGCACTTCTTGTGATAAACAGAGTGGCAAAGTATCACTGTGATATACAAGATCAATAAGTCTATAAGCCTGGAAACTAAACATCTAAAATCTCAAGAAATTATCAAGAATTTATCTAACCATAGGTTCTGTTAGGATTTAAACCTTTGCTAGTGCTTAAATTTAGATAGAAATCAGATACCAAAACCTTATCTTTATTCACTCAAAGAAAACTGTTTCTGAAGAATAAGATTAGAGATTACAAGATAGCAAAAGAACGCTCTCTCTTAGTTGCTAATCAAACTTAATCTCTCTCTGTCTAGCTCTCTCTTTTCCGGGGTTTTTTCTAAAGCCATGACACCACCTCCTTTATATATAACACATGATCACCGACCA
Source organism: Brassica nigra (assembly GCA_016432835.1). Taxonomy (NCBI): domain Eukaryota; kingdom Viridiplantae; phylum Streptophyta; class Magnoliopsida; order Brassicales; family Brassicaceae; genus Brassica; species Brassica nigra. The sequence continues at coordinate 6,632,266 of CM028246.1, read as the reverse complement.
TATTCCTCCTATTCCATATTGCCTTTTGTAACGCCTTTGACCGACATCAACGAAACGGAAACTAACTCCACGTTTTCCTTTTTCTTTATGCAGGACTTCATTGTTGGGCTAGGCCAAGACAGAATTGGGCTTTTATCTCTACAATCTCCACCTAAAGCCCACATTGCTGTCTCTTCAAGTCACCACCTTCGACGTTATCGACGCCGCGTTCCTTCTCCTCCTCTCTTAGAAGACCAAACACTTCACTGCTCATGATCGACCTGAAAAAACAAGTAATTCCATTGACAACCTTGCCAAGTTGCTATACCGCTGAATCATTGCTCCTCCTGCTTGTCTTTTCTGTAGGTCACTCTCGAAGATTAAACCAGAACGGCTATTCTCTCTCATCTCCTTTTGACTAAGAATCCTTAAGACAGTGATGACGGCTCGTCAACAAATCCTACCGTCGACTACTCATGTAGCTCGTACGCCGCTACTCCGTCTTCAACCTTTCTCGCCTTGATTCCAGAGATCAATTCAACTACCCAAACTCCAGCTCGTTTCTGCAAACTCCGACTTACCTCTAAATGTTCTTCACGGTGAGAAATCGTAATTCTAAAAGAAGCTCGCGATTTCTTCTTTTACTGGTAATTAACAAAGTTCTCGTTTTGGATGTTTCAGGTGGTCGATCCATTGTTCAACCTTGTCGGATTGCTGCAGCACTCTGGTAAGCTTTGTCTGATGATTTGAGTTTGCTTGAAAACCTCTTATTTATTCCCTTTGAGATCGTATAGACTTGATCTCCTTTTGAATTTGACAGTGAGATGTGATTCTTCAACTGGCATGCTTCTCTCATGTGTTTCCGGTGATCCGTTTCCCCCGTTTGTTCAAACTCGTCTCCCTCCTGCTTCTTGGTAAATTCATTACTCCCTTTTAGCTTTCTAAGATGTCTTTTCTGATGTCCTGTGATCTGTTTCGTCTTTGGCCAACCTAGATACTCGTCTCCCTTCAGCCTTTCTTGCTGTTTAAGACGTTCTCTCAGGTGCCTCTTTGGAGACTCCTCCGTTACTCCGACGAACCCATGAACCCGTTTCCATTCAACTTCCTGGTAAAGTTATCCACTTCTCTTTACATGTTTAAGTTGATGCTTGTGATGTTAAACTCATCCGGTGATCTTGTTGTGCTTTCGGCTTTCGTTTCCGATTGAGATACTCGTCTCCCTTCAGCTCTCCTCGGTGATTACTCTCTACCGTAGCAGCTGTTTAAGACGTTCTCTCCTGTTCCTCATCCATTTCTTCAGAGCGTTTGAGTGACTTTTCTTGTGTTTTAGCTGCTCCACCTTGAGCTAAAACCTCTGCCTCGCATCCATTCTCACAGGTAACGTTTTGAACTCCACCTTGAGTTTTCCATTATCAATATATACACCCGGAACTGACTCGTTTCTTCTCTGTCTCTGCGAGCTTGAGACAGCTTTGATAATGGCGTTACCTGGAGCGTCTTCCTTCTCAGGCTGTTATGGAATAGCAGTGAAGCTGAAGCTCCTTTCCAGGTACTGCTTTTCTTTGCAAACCATTTTTGTTATTGGTATGGATCTTAGATAGTGTTGCATCTTCTTTAACTCTATCTCCGAAGATACCATCTTCCAATATTTTTGAAACTTTTCTCTCAGCTTCATTCTCAAGTTCCATGTCCATGTTCTCTCCAGCCTTTTTCCAATACGTTTGATCCTTGCTTTCCTTATTCTCGTCATAGGTTTTAGGCTCTTCTTTCGTATTAAGCTCTTTAGGTGCAGCCAGAGTACGTGCTAAGAGATCACCATCCTTTTGCCTTACTTCTCTTGTAAACAAAACATCATCCTTTGAAGATTTTGTCTGAGATTCTTCATTGCTCATTTTAGACTCAATTTCTTCTGTTTTTTCTGTCAAGAAAGAGTCTCCACCTCGAGCTGATGAGTCTTTTGTTTCAAAACCGAATGGAGTAGGTCCCTGAATCAGACTTGTAGCAAACGTCACCTTCTTTGACGACTTCTTTCTGATTTCTTTCTCCACTCTAGGCATGTTCTTCTTACTCTTAGCAATTGTGCCTTGTAGATAATAAACTCCATCTTGATATTTTCCTGATATCACCTTCTTATTATCTTTGTAGAAGTGCACCATAAAGTTGCTTCCCTTATACTTGCAACCTGATTTTTCTAACATCCCATAGGAAATTAAATTTCTACTCACCTCCGGTATGTATCTAACACCTGTGAGTATTACCTCAGAGCCATCTGAATTCTGAATCTTTATTTTCCCAATTCCTTTGATGTCACATTGAGTGTTATTTGCCATCAACACTGAACCGCCGTTGAACTCCTTGAGATCAAACATAACCTCCTTGTTTGATGTACTATGATACGAACATCCAGAATCCATGATCCATTCTTGCTTAGTGTCTTGCACACTAGCTGTTAACACTAACGGTTGCTTCGGCTCTGTCGCAATATTTGCAGATTCTCTATGTCTCCTTTCAGGACATTCTCTTTTCCAGTGTCCTTCTTCTCCACAAATAAAACAACTTGTTTTATTTTTATCAAACCTTTGTCTTGACTTAGATCTGCCCCTGCCGTTAGATTTTCCTCTCCATGAATTTGACTTTCCTTCATAACCCTTTTGCTCCGATCTCCCCCTTGATTCCACGTACAAACCCTCTGCGTCAGACCTGGATTTATTCAGCAATCCCTTTTCTTTTAACTCCACCTCTTTGGAGTATGCTGAATTAATCACGTCGTTCATCGTAAGAGTTTCTTTTGCAGTCCCATACTTGAGCGTGTCAACTAGTGAATCAAATTGCTGGGGCAAGCTAGAAAGAACTTGAATTGCCTGATCTTCATCGCTGATGTTGATGTTAAGACTTGCAAGATCTGAAACTAGCTTGAGAAAAATATCTAGGTTTTCCTCGATGCTCTTGTGTTCATCCATCTTGAAGCTCGCAAACCTCTGCTTCATGTAGATCCTATTAGGAAGTGTCTTCGTTTGGTAATCTCTTTCCAAAGCCTTCCAAACTCCTAATGCAGTTGTTTCCTTCATCACCTTACGCAGAACCAAATTTCCTAGGCTCATGCATATTAGATTCTTTGCCTTCTTGTCCTTCAAAGGATCTACTTTGACGTCCGGTTGATCTTCATCTTTCTCCTTGCCTGTTTCAGAAGTCGTTTCTGAAACTTCCTGAATCGTAGAATCTAACCCTAGAAGCTCCAACTGCATTAGCATCTTGTACTTCCATAACCCGAAATCTCCTTTTCCATCGAACCTCTCAATCTCGAACTTGAACTTTCCTGGTATCGATTCCATATCTTCTCCTAGCACTTGCAATTAAACCTAGCGCTCTGATACCACTTGTTAGGATTTAAACCTTTGCTAGTGCTTAAATTTAGATAGAAATCAGATACCAAAACCTTATCTTTATTCACTCAAAGAAAACTGTTTCTGAAGAATAAGATTAGAGATTACAAGATAGCAAAAGAACGCTCTCTCTTAGTTGCTAATCAAACTTAATCTCTCTCTGTCTAGCTCTCTCTTTTCCGGGGTTTTTTCTAAAGCCATGACACCACCTCCTTTATATATAACACATGATCACCGACCATATTCCTCCTATTCCATATTGCCTTTTGTAACGCCTTTGACCGACATCAACGAAACGGAAACTAACTCCACGTTTTCCTTTTTCTTTATGCAGGACTTCATTGTTGGGCTAGGCCAAGACAGAATTGGGCTTTTATCTCTACAGGTTCCATCTTCTTCCCTTCTCCAGTAGCGTCTCAGCAACAAGTCTCTTCGATTCATACCCCATGGCAACCAATCACTGTACAACTGGACATTGATTATATCTGTGTGTCCATCTAGATGCTCCACCACGCTGCCTTTGTAGAAACAAAAGTCCCATCTACAAGTCAAAAACCAGATTAATCTCTAACCCTATATAGAAAATCGGGATTCCTTGCAAGTCAAGGCATGTATAGCCGTCACCAAAATGGAAGATCAATGAAATATATATATAGTCCAGCTAGTAGGAAAATATCTCAAATACTACACCATTGTAGTTGCTTAACCTCTCAGAGCAAAGTTATAGAGCTTACTCTGATCTTAAAGGATCAAGAGACATTAGCGTATTGAAAATATCTTCTGAAGTGCCATCTATGACTCCAACTGCCATTACCGCAGGGTGATCATCCCAATGCTGCAAAAGAAACTAACGTAAAGAAAACCAAGTATCATTCAAAATGAAGTAAATGGACAATAAACATTACCTTTCCACGTGAATCCCAGTCTTTAGCTTCTTTGAAAAGGCGTAAACCTGAAAACTCAAAAACCACGGTAAGGCCAACGGTTTCTTGAGTCACAAGTTTGTTACAGAAGATATTTGTCTTTTCTTACCGTTTTGGCAGCCGAATATTTTCCATGGAGAAGGAGCAATGACATCAGGTACTATCGTTTCAACATTCAATGATGAGTAATTTGTCCAGTCCACTGAAGCTTTGCGGCGTGTCCTCTTGGATAAATCAAGCTTCACAAGTCCTTTCTCAGCATGAGATACAAATTCACAATCCGGAAAAGGAAACCCCTGATAACATAAATCAACTGTATAAGAGTCTCAAATCTTATAATGTAAATAAAGCTTCATAACCTTTTGTGAAGCATCTTGTAATGATCTGATCCATTTGGCTGCTTCTTCAGGACTACTTGCTCCCAGCTGTTCAGAGTTAAAGAAATCTAACTGATTGTTATAACAAAAAGAAGAAGAAAAATGAGATGTATAGAAAATAACCTTCCAAACAAACCTTCAATTGATCCAAATGATTTGAAGTGTTGTAAAGTGTAAATATGAATAGGATCTGAAACAACACATGAAAAACTACTTATATATATATATATATATTTCTGGACAACGAAAAAACTACTTATAAATAGTGTAAAAAATTAGAGATTTGTAGCTTTATTACTATCGGTATCCAAAACTTGGTACCTTCCTATGGAAACTCTCTCTTCCGTTGTCAGTAACCCTAATACAACAGTCTAGAGATGCTCTTCTGTCAGGTTCCTATACAGAAAACAAAACAACGAGAACATGAAGATCGCAGTGTTCGTCCCTTTTACTTGTTCATGCAATATTTTGAATCTACACGTAAATCTACCATATACGAAAGAACATAACTAAAAAGGACAAACCTCATTGCGATCTGATGGTACTGATCTAAAGCTTTTAAGGTTGTTGTCGAGAAGAAGAAAATATCGTTTACGAGAGAATTGAAGACCAAACCGGTTATGTCGGATGGTGTAAAGCCAACCTTCCATTTTTCCGTCGGTTCGAGACATTTCCATTTTTCTACAAAAACTTGTTCTTAGTTTGCATTTCGTATTCAAATATTATTTTAAAAAAAAAATCACCAGGAATGAATTTATTTACCACTTGAAATGCTTCTTCTCCGTAAACGATTTGATATAACAAAAGGTGTTGTGCCTCGAATGCCTAGCTTTTAAAGCGATTCTCTGATTCCGCCTAAGCGAAACAGAGAATCGATAGAATGGAAAGATCAAATTGCAAAGAAAGATCTGTTTATTTATTTTGTTATGTTCTTCTTTTCTTTCTATTGCTGTTTTATTTCCTTTTGATCATAAACTTTTTGATTTCGGTGGTTAGAACTTGCTTGCTATTTGTGAGAGGCTAAATGATTGGCGAATGTTTAAATTCTATAATTAGCTTCATTTTTTAAAATAAAATCTGCCGCTCGTTATGGCGACTCCAGAAGTCCTTAAATCGTAAGGTGAATGACTGACCAGTGAGGAGAAGAAGTGGCCAACACATTCCACAACTAAAGCTGTAACAAGAAAAAAAAAAAAGAAACACAGTGGAACATATATTTGAAGTGATCTGAGAATGACAAGTACACTGATTTAAACATGAATTTTAAAAGATATTTAAAAATAATTTTATTAAAATTGTTACTATTTCGTAAATTACTTAATTTGAAATCTGATATTACTAAGATAATAAATAATTTTGAACTTTACACTATTTTGGTAGAGTAATCCTAGGAATTTTACACTATTTTGGTTGAATTGTTTAGTTAAAAATATTTTTTTTTTTAAAAAATGGATGAGCTTTTTAAAAATGATTTAACAAGATCATAAAAAGTTTTATAATTCAAATTAAATCTTCTAAAATTCATTCATCTCAAAGTTAGATTGAATGAAAACAATTAATCTGTTGTTGTATATTTTAACCATAGTTCATCTCGTTACACAAAAAATAATGGATCCAGCACATGAACTGAACCTCACCCATCAATAGTGCCATACGACCTAACATTTCTTCGGCTTTTATTGACCCAACAGATTATATCAAGTGCTTTAGGCGGAATTTATGCGCTATATCTTATAAAATCATGACGATTATCTCAAAACCGGTTACACAATTACAATATTATAAAAATAAATAATATGTTATATTATTTATAAATTATAATAAATAATATATTTTAATATAGAATCTTATGAAAATTAAATTAATATAAATTTTATCATTTGTGAATAACAGTCTTTAATATAAAAATATTACATATATTTAGTATACTTTGTCATTTATAAACACCTAAACCGCTTAATTAATAATCTCGACGTCGGATTAGTCATTTTAGGCACTAGTGTTGAGTTAACGTCTGCTTAGCACCTAGCGATTTCTTGAACACTGTCAAATATTGAGTAGAGAAAAACACCGTAACTATCTAAAACCATTATCCTATTTTCTAATCTGAAAGGACTATATATGAAGCTTCTTTACCTTTTGACATTATCCTTAATCTTTAAAGAAACAACAATTTATTAGTAATTTTCTGTTAAAACCACAATATCAACTTTAATACAACAAAATGTGGCAAGAATCGAGTTAGAGCATATGATTGGACATGTTAATTAACACAATGTCGAAACTCATGGCAGTGCATACATAATTGGTGACAAGGTCGATTTTAAGCACAACCGGATAAATCTTTCATTCTAGCCTTCAAACTTTAAAGAGTTTTATACATAAGTCGTATAATCTTCAAATTGTCAAAAAAAAATTTAATTAACCTTAAAATGTTTATAACTTCCTAGATCTATCCGATACTGTTTGGTGATGTTAAATTATTATAGACGTATAAGTATATGGGCCGACTGTATCAAGAAAGAGGCAAAAGAGTGAATAGAGAGACATAATTAAGAAGGGTGTAGTGATCACGTTAAGACTAACCTGTCCACCACCAATATGTCATTCTCTATTTTACCCATATATATAATTCAATCCACTCTTATCTCTCGCTTTCTCTGGTCTCTCTCTCTCTCTCTCTCTCTCTCAAGACACACACACACACGATCTAATGACGACGAACAACAACGTGAATGGATGTTTTGGAGACAAGAAGCTGACCAAAGTGTTCGTAGGAGGGTTGGCTTGGGACACTCAGAAAGAAGCAATGCATGATCATTTCATCAAGTACGGTGATATCTTGGAGGCAGTCATCATCTCCGACAGACTCACTCGACGTTCCAAAGGCTATGGCTTTGTATGTTCCTCTTCTCTCTCTTTGTTTTTTTCTTTTACATTTATCTCACTTTATTTTCGTTGTTTCTCAATTTTTTTTTGTAGGTAACTTTCAAAGATGCGAAAGCTGCGAAGAGGGCTTGTGAAGACTCGATTCCGATCATCAATGGCCGACGTGCCAATTGCAATCTTGCCTCTCTTGGTGGCCGTCTTCGTAGATCCCCCACCATGGCCTCTCCTCAGCAAGGTTCATCTAAAGTCTTTTTATCTTAAAATTTTCTTTAATTATAACCAGAGGATCATAGGCCAAAATTCAAACTAATTAAGCATTTATAGCATCTGGAAGAGTTGCAATTATAAGACATCTAGATTGATAAATAATTGAAATCGCAGTGAAAGTATATAACATAATTATATACACGTTAAATCTTTAACGGATAGGAATAAGTTATATACTTATAAACATTGTTTATAACGTCATATAGGAAGTTTTTATGCAGGTAATGTTAAGGGAATAGTTATGGGCATGCAGTATCGTGCATGTGTATATGATCCCTAGTGTTATATAAGATTGTCATTTTCAGTTTTGGAACAAAAATCAAATCAAATCATTAGTTACTGGTTTGGCCGCAGACAATGCTTTTCTATTTAGTTTAGAATTTCTAGGTAGGGATGATCAAACTCACCAAGGTAAGAGACCTTCCAAGGATTGTGAGTAAATGGAATCAAAACACCACTAGTTTATGCCATTTGAAAATTTTAAAAACAATCTAATTTTTCAAACTATTCTTAACTTTAGCACAATTTGATGTTTTGACATGTGAAGGACCAAAGAATATGAGTAGGGCCAAGCCAGGACTTGTGGAGAATAATCAAGCTCAATGGTACTACCCTGCGGGATTCACACACCAGCAACATCAACTTCAACAACAACACCATCATCAGGCCGTTCCTTTCTATGGGTAAACTATTTTTAATTTCTACGGTCTGATCTTCTTCAAAATGTACTAAAACTCGATACGGTATTTGATTAGTTCAGTTTGATATTATAGATACCCTTCCTCTAACGTTGCCCCGAACATGACCTTCAATCAAGTAAGTCTCATGATTTCTAAATAAAATCGATATGCTTGCACTACGATTTGCCACATGATAAATTTGTTTGGAATGTTACTTAATGAACAGTCACAGAAAGTTGGATACTTTGGAGGAACCTATATGAATGGATACTATGCACAGCCGCAGCCACAGCCGCAATATTACAACCACCATCACATGTATGGTGGGGGACGTGTAATGGTTGGAACAAGCCCAATGATGCCTCTCTACACTGTCTATCCTTATCATCAATCTCAGGCCATCGGTTTTCCTCAACCTTTCTTGACGAAACCTATTTACACTCATCCCATATCAGGTACCTTTGTCATTTTATCCTAAACTGTATAACGTGTTTAATAAAATAATCCTTATAACGTAAACTAGTTTACTAAGAGAGTATTTAAATTATACATTTGGAGCCTCGTTATATATGGCTGCATTATGATCTTGTATTTGATAAGTATAAGTTGTAGAAACGCAGTGTTTTGGTTATGAAGTGCAAAATTCATTAATTTAAATCATGTAGTAATTATTTGTGATTATTTTTCTTTTTGGGTCTCAGAATAACTATTTACTATTACAAATCACCAATATTCATATATATAAATAAAATAGTTATACAACTAAGAAAAATGATTTTTGTTTTTTTTTAATATAATAAGTGAGCAGCATAGAAAAGTACCTTAGAATATTCATAAAAAAGTTTTTGTCACAAATCTAGCTTTCAAAGATTAAAATGACCAAACTGTTTCATTAAAAAGTAAATATACACTAACACTACTACTAGGATTAACTAATCTAGACTTAAGGTTTAGATTTAAGAAATGAGGTTTTGGGATTGAGATTTAAAATTTTTTAAAAATATAAAAAAATTTGAAAGTATTTTTTTTAAAAATAGCTTCAAAAAATATTTTTAAATTATAAAGAGAAAATTAAAAAAAAAAATTATATCCAGGGTTTAAAGATATTTTGACTCATTAATAAAACATTTTAATTATTTTCTTTCTTGGGAGCTCTTTTTGTAACAAAACCTTAAAAAAGGTCTATTGGAGATAATTGCCAAGCAGCATATGTAGGTTCGTCATTTGTGTTAGTTATTATCAATGAATTAAAACCTGCACAATATATCTTATTGGCAAAAAAGTATTCTAACATGTGTCTTAGTTACATATATAATGTTTCAATTCGTATCCATTACGATCTGTCCATCAATCGTATACTATATCTGCACAAAATAAACCTGATGAGACATACATGCATACACAAGTTGGTCACGTTATTTGATATGTCAGCCATGGACTTATGTGCCCCATCACATGGATCAACCATCCTCAGCTAGCTAGGCTCTGCTTTCCCACGTGAAGCCTCGTTGTAGCACGTGTGTATGTAATAATTTAGCTGGATCCTGGTGCTTATGAATTCATACAAAAGGCCCTTTACAAGCATCTTCATTAGTGAATTTCCTCTTGAATTTTCAAGTTTATAATTTTTTATTATTAATTCTTTTTTCTGTTTGATTTTTTAAAAAAAATTATAATCGAACCAATTGCAAACCACCACGTGTCATAGGATACGCGAAACAGTGATGAACTCGCCCGACGCAGGTTCACTGGAGAGAACTGGAGAGAAGCAGATTCATCACTGTACATTATTTTAATTTTTTTTTTTTTGGAATATGTGAATCCTCATAAATCGATCGGGGTGCTCTTACATGCAAGATCTCCGTGTCGGAAAAAAAGATATTAAACTGACATTATAAAGATTTGCTTTTGACTGCTGAATTCGGTCCCACCTTCATTATTTCAGCAGTCAAAAGCAAATCTTTATAATGTCAGTTTAATATCTTTTTTTCCGACACGGAGATCTTGTAAGAGCACCCCATCGATGAATTTATGAGGGATTCACATATTCCAAAAAAAAAATTATCGCTGGGAGGAAGGAGATTCTGCTCAAGGCGGTGGCAATGGCTATGCCTATTTACGCCATGTCTTGTTTCAAATTGACGAAAAAATCTTGTGCAAATCTGACTTCGGCGATGTCAGATTTTTGGTGGAATTCCCTTGAACACAAAAGGAAGATGCATTGGTTAAGTTGGTCTAAGCTGTCGATGGCGAAGGAACTGGGAGGATTGGGTTTCAAGGATCTGCAAAGCTTCAATCAAGCTCTCCTTGCAAAGCAAGCTTGGCGCATCCTCAATGACCCGGAATCTCTATTTGCACGCGTTTTCAAGAGTCGCTACTTCCCGTTCGGTGACTTTCTTGTGGCATCAAATGGTTCTCGTCCGTCCTATGCTTGGAGAAGCATCCAATTTGGTAAGGAGTTACTGTCACTGGGGTTAAAAAAAAAGATTGGAAATGGTAAATCCGTTTCAGTTTGGGTGGATGCTTGGATTGAGGGAGAAGTTATGAGAAGGCCTCTAATGAAAAATATTTTCGTTGATCTTCTTCTTTGCGTTGACAAGCTGATTGATCAGGAAACTAAATGCTGGAATTTGAACACTCTCCATGATCTTTTCTTTGATGAAGACGTGGCAAGAATTTTGGCTATGAAACCAGTTGTCGAGGTGGAAGATTTCTGGGTGTGGCAACATAATAAGCATGGTGGTTACTCTGTCAAGTCCGGGTATTGGTTGAAAAACAAATTGGCAAGGAGTGATGAGATTAGAGAGGCTGAAGCCTTGCCCTCTCTGAATGTGTTGAAGACAGAGGCTTGGAAAATCAAAGCACCTCCCAAGATTAAAAATTTCTTCTGGCGTGCCTTGAGTAATGCAATATCAGCGGGGGAGCTGTTGGTACAGAGAGGAATTAAAATGGATCCATGTTGTCAGGCATGTGGTTTCCAGGGAGAATCGATCAATCACATCCTCTTCTCTTGTCCTATAGCGCGCCAGGTATGGGCTTTGGCCAATGTACCTTCGCCGGTGAATGGTTTTGACCCGGTTTCCCACTACTCCAACTTCCACTTCCTTTTCTCTCTTGGGTCGAACAAGAAGTGCTCTCAAAAGGTGGCTAATGCAATGCCTTGGCTGGTATGGTTCCTTTGGAAAAATAGAAACAATCTGCTTTTTGAAGGAAAACAGACCAATCTGTTGGAGTTGGTAGCAAAGACATTCGAAGAAGCGGATTTTTGGAATTTAGCTCAACTTCAGGAGCAACTAGTGGAAGAGGAAGAAAGAGCTGAGAAGTTGGAATTGGTCAGAACGTGGTTGCCTCCACCAACGGGTTGGTTAAAGTGTAATATTGGAGTGGATTGGAAGCGAGATAACCAAAGGGGAGGAGGTGCTTGGGTGCTGCGAGATCAAAAGGGTAAGGTTCTTATCCATAGTAGGAGAGCATTTTCACATATCAAATCTCTTCATGAAGCCAAATTGGAAGCTCTACTATGGTCTGTTGATTCCATCTCCGCACATCACCTCGATCGGGTTATCTTTGCTATTGATGATGGGAATCTAACGAAAATGATCTTAAGACCAAGAGCGTGGCCTAACTTCAAAGGAGAAAGTGCTTTGATTCTCCGGAAACTAAAAGGTCTGGATTGGTGGAGATTGGTTAAAGAAGATAAGGCCAATAACAGAGGAGCTTGCCTCATTGCTCAGAGTGTGACTAAAGGGGGTTTTGCTCAGTCGTATGTTGCGGCCGGAGGACCAGCTTGGTTGCAGGAACTTTTTGAAAGTGAGGAAGTCTCCTCCTCTGTCTAAGTGGCCTTTGTTTAGCCTTGTTATGAAGGTTTTTTGGGTTTTCTATGGGTTCGATCTGTGGGGTCTGTGATTTTTTGGAATGTGCATCAGTTGGTTTCGATGCTATTTGGGGTAGATGGCTAATGGTGGTTTAGTTGTTAGCTGAAGCTTGTCTTTGTATGAGAACTCTGGTTTAATATATATAATCTAACAGATGACAAAAAAAAAAGACTGCTGAATAGGTACGGTTGGAGGAGGAGATAACATAGTGAAGAAGACCATAAGTTGATAGGGAATAAGCTATTGATCTTCAGCCCAAGATTATTCATTCCTCCATCTTTCACCATGTTTTAGTTTTACGATAGAGACATAAATCATTTTTCAAAATTAATTCCTTTACATTATAGTATGATTTATTCATTGAAGCCTAACTATTAGAGTTTCCTCAAAAAGAGTTAAAATTATGAAATCATCGTCTAAGAATCACACCCTTTTAAAAAAAAAAAAAAAGAGAAACCCAAACGATGGAGGTTGCCAAAGAGTGTAAAGGTTTTGGATTCAGGTGTTTGTTAGTGATGGAAACCCAAATCATGGAGGTTCAGTTTCTGATGAAAAACAAGAGAGAGTTGATATTGCAAGTGTTAAGAATACAGTTAGCTCTGCTGATGGTACAAAAAGCTGATGCTTGAAGTCAGAAAGGAGTGGTGGAGATGCTGGGATTGTCGATGAAAGATCAAATTGCAGGAGAAGATAAGACTATAATCTCTGCTGGGAATGATGAGAAGGCAAGTTGAATATAATGGTGTTAATTCTGGTGCTACCACCTCTGGTGCCGAGCAAAAATGTTAAAACTGACAAGTCCCAACTCCCAACAAAGCTCAAGTGGGTAGGCTACTCTAGAACCTGTGCAGATCTCCTTCAGTTTTGAAGAGTAGTAATGAAAGAAACTCTTTCTGTTGAGAGTTTTAAATTCCAGCTTCACTGTGCAGCAACAGACCCGGTTAAAGAAAACGTTGTATCTGACATTGCTTGCAAGTATTGCAACAACTCTTAAACTGTCTCCCTCGTGATCTGTATATGGTTTGAATCCTCTTCTTTCATGCATAGTAGATTACTTTTCTTGTCTAAAGACTTATGAACTTTCCTTGAGGAAATGTATGATCCAAAACAACAAGAAAATAATTGACTTTCGATTAATACATTCAACTAGAATCTGAAGTCTGAACCATCAATACATGTCTTGCAATAAAAGAGATGTACATTCGATTTGCACTAACTATGCCAAGAGAAAAGAATAGATATTTACTACACATGTGAACTTGTTAAACAACTCCATCTCCTAGTTCGAGATCCCTCCCCTAGAATCATAAGCATCCCCATATTGTTTGCTGACAAATTGTACACATACCTGCATAATTGCATTCATCAGAAAGCAGTCAAAGCAAAAAAGCATGTGTTTTTACAGGCTAATCTTCTTACCTGTTTTGCTTGGCTTTCCTTCTCCAAGAAACGAAAGACACAATCCACTAAACACACACAAGAGAATGAAGGGAGACCAAAACTCAGGCTTACTTACACATAGTTCAGATAGCAATGCAATTTGTGAAAGGTACCATAAGAAATTATGATTGCATTACCTTGAAGACCGTTACTACACAGAATGCTTTGAAAGAAGGCATTTTGCTAACCAGGTTTCGCCTCTTTGTTGTGACAGTTTCCTTTGATAAATGCTGTGCGATCTCTTTCAGCAACACCAACTGAGCTTTGTCTGTTCGCATAGATACAATGGTATGCCTCAAGGACTCCCTGTCAGCCTCAAGTGCTTGAAGCCTTGTGTAAAGCTTCTCAATATCCGGCTCGTTAACTCCTTGCTGAGTCATGACCACCGGTTCTTGGTATCTAGGAGAATGCCAGTGATCACCCTTCATCTTAGTAGGCTCCTCCTCAATCTTAACTTCAGAGACTCCCACGTGAACTGAGTCAATAGTATAAACTCTATCACCACTACATGACATAGGAGAGTCTGCAAAACATGTTTCATCTATCTCTTTTGCAGAGTTTGGATCATAATATGGCCATCTTGGAGACTGACCAACCATCACCTTCTCCACAACCTCAGCATTACCATCATCCACACTACATTTCAAAGAGTAACCGCACGGGTAAACATCGATACCAACCGTGCTAGAGTCTCTACCAAAGCCAAGAATCTGATCATGCATCTCTGCTTCCGTTATCCCACAGCTCAGCAACCTATCCTTGTAAGCTTCAACCTCATAAGACAGGACCTCAATAGCTTCCTCTTTCTCATACAACAACTCCTCCAGAACCTTGAGCTTTTCTCCGTCATGCGTCATCTTCTCCTCAGCAAACGCTTTGAATTGGCGAGCTTCCATCTGTATCTCAGCCTTCTCTCTCTGCAGCCTAAGTATCATCGACATCGTCTCGTTAGCTGCTGAGGCAGCGGCGTTTCTCTCCTCTTCAAGCTCTAAGTGAAGATCTTTCACTGTTTGCCTTTGGAAGGAAAGATCCTCAAGTAGAGCAGCACATTCGTTCTCAACTAGTAACTTTGCGTTTGAAGATGAATCAGAAGTAGAGCCTCGTGACAACGACAACAACATGTTCCCGTCTTCTTTGATGAGCTTTCTCTTCACCGTTCTAGTCCAAGGGTGTGAAGAACATGATGCCCCAAGGGAATAATCATAAACAGAGTCACCGCATTTCACAACGTCTATTGACGGAAAACTCAATTCAGAATCCATGGCTAGACACAAAACCCAATCTCAAATGCTAAAATAAAGATAATTTAATACGTTCCTAAAAACCCTATCTTTGAATCATATTAAAGGAGGAACCTTTAACAACTGTGCCGTTGCGAGAAAAGTTTCTGCATAGCCAAAACAGAGAAGACAAGTGATGATTCTCAGAACCCAGGAGAAGTTATATCATCAAGAAGAAAAAGCTCGAGAATTTGATGATACAGATGTGTAATCTTGTTTAACCTCGACACGAAACTTAAGGTGGGTGCAGCTACCTATTCACGCAAAAAAATTATCTCCTTCCGAGAAAAACAGAGGAAAATGTTAGAAACGGCGGGAGAGAAGATGGAGAAGGAAGTTTTTTTTTTTAATTTTATTTTTGTGTTTGGATTCTTCATCTTCCTCATCTATCTCCCTTCTTTATCGGAGCGGGTTTCATAGTTCTTCTTTGGGTTATGTGCCCACTACATACAGGAGTAATATTTTATGAATAAAGTTTGGCCCTTTTTGTGGGAAAAAGGCAAAATTTCAATTTAAAGTGTCGTCTAACGGCAAAAATCTGTTAAATGCAATGTTTTGTGAGTTTCTAATTACTGATTAGAGATAAAATGGGTGGGGAAAAGATCCCATGTTCATTAATAGATTTGTATATGTTTTGTCAAAAAAAAAAAAATTAGAACTTATAAAGTTAAAATCATAATTAGTTAAGGTTTGACTTATGATTGTATATGAGAAAAGTTAGAACTTATAATTGTATATGAGAAAAGTTAGAACTTATAATTATACCTTAAGAATATTTGATGTACGATCAGATTAAAAATGTTTACCAACTGTACTGATTCGTCCGATCTACTGCAACTGAAAAGAAACAAACAAAATTTGAATCAGAGTTCTTCCAGCTTGGTCATTGTCGTTTTCTTGATATAGATTTAGCATCAACCACTGGCACCAAAAAAAAAAGAATGGTTTTATCATCAAATGTCAGTAATAGTGATTAGATCACAATGTTGATTTCATTTTTTTGTATAAATATCACAATGTGTATTCGGCTTACAAGGAATTTGTGTCTTTCTTTGAATTTTAGTTGTGGAATAAATTATAAATTGTAGGTGATCTACTACTGCTGTGATGGGCCATTGTTGGATCTAAGGGCCGTCAGGTCAATTGGGTGGATTAATATCTGAGTGTGAGACGTTGAACATGGCTGACGTTTTACTCGTTCTGGATGGTTGGGTGGGAGATTGAGTTCTCTCTTTGTTGTTTGGTCATGTGGAGATGGTGTGTTGAGTGACTAAGAAACAAGGAGATGCGGTGAAGTATTGTTCGAGTGAGTTGAACAAGGAAGCATGATGAAACAAGATAGGGATAGACGGGTGAACTGCAGACAAGTCATGGCTAAGATACATGTTTAAATAGAATTGATAGCTTAGTAGTCCACTAGATTGCTGAAATAGACTAAGGGAACAACAGTAACTGAATTGAGCTTCGTTGAGGAATATCGGGTAGAAATCCTACGTAAAGAAATTTTCTGAAAAAAGACCTTGTTTTATAGAGTAAAGCAACACACAGTCATACAGACGATAAGAAGACCGGGCGAGTCCCTTCAGATATCCTCCAGGGATTGGTGTCAAGAACTAGCTCATTGTTTTGGGTGTGGTTAATCTTTTGGGGTTGGTCTTTACATTGTTGGTTCCTGAATCTAAAGGAAAGTCTTTCGAGGAAATGTCTTGTGAGAACGAGAACAGTGATGAAAGCAGCAGCAACCAAAACAGCACGGTATCAACAACTGCATAGAGATTCTAAAAGTCTTGTATTATTTAAAACTTGTATCGTTGTTAACTCTCATCTCTAAATATCTTCTACCTAGCAGCTCAAGTTGGTCTTTGTCACTTTTTTACAAGGCAGCTCTGTTTCTCGTGTTCTTGGGACAAAAAAGTAAGTTGTTGTGTTATTACTAATCAGTTGATACGTTCTTGCAAAATATTTGAACAGGCAATAATAACGCTCTGTACAAATGAGAAAACCAAAACTGCATTGTCTTTGTTTCTTCAACCATTTTCTGTTAAATCTGCAACAAAATGAGATGATTCATGGTGCTATGTGCAGTGACTCTAGAAAGATGTTTCCGGTAGCTTTGTAAGGCATCAAAGAAAGCAAGAGCTTAAAGGTATGAGAGGACAAAGATATAAGAAACTTCTTATACTCTATACATATTTTTTGCGTAAATAGTAAAGAGAGTGCAACACATGGGACTCATGGGAGTGTAGTAATAGATACAATACAATCATTCACTAGCTGTGAACATCACCAACAATACACCAACGTAAAAAGAATGAACTTATGTGTAAAACTCGGACATAGTGGCAGCTTCATCATATTCAGAGACCAGCTGAAACCAAACCATGCAATGTAACAATTCCAATCAAGGTGTTGTCTTCAGTGACCACAGGTAGAAACTGTACAGGCGATGGCGGTGACTCCATTTTCTTCATCGCTTCGACTGCCATTGTTTCCGGTCCAATCGTCCTCGGCTTCCTGTTTTAGTAACAACATGGTGCAAACATACGTTCTCATCATCTCAGCTTACACCAATGTTTATAGGATCTAAACCAGAGTTTTTTCTCTCTTACCTGTTGCACATTTCTCCAACACTGAGTTTGAAGATAGCTTCTCCACTTGCTTTAAGAGTCCGGCGAAGATCTCCATCTGTAAATGTACCGATCAAGCGATGATGTTCATCAACCACAAGCAAACACCCACATCCTTTGCTGGTTAGCTCAACTAGTTGATCCATTATCAAGTCTCCTTCTTTACAAACCGGAAGCTCTTCTTTCTTCTTCATAACATCCTTTACCTGCAAGAAATGGCCAATAAAAGATTCACACCCAACTCTATAGGTTCTTTAGTAGGCGCGTTCCAGGTTCGGTAGGTAAATAATTTTCAGACTGGTTCGGTTCAAATCGAGAGTTATATTCAATGACCTAAATCACTCAAAAATACTAAAAACTAACCAAATATATATAAATTAATCAAAAGCATCTGATAAAAAAAATTAGCTTAAACTACCAAAAATTCGAAATAACTAAAAATCCGATATAAAAATACTATAATTTCAAAATATTTCTAAAATATCTAAATTATCTTAAAACTAAAATTAAAATTAATAGGTTTAAATTAAGGATATTTATTTCGGTTTGGATAATATCCGTAACCAAAATACTTGCCCCCTACCTAAAACTCCATTTTGAATATTTAATTAAAAAACCGGTTTAGATCGGATCGGATCTGAATCCGGTTTAGTTACAAACCGCCCAGGTCTATTCTTAAAGCTAATCATGCGAGCAATCTCGAGATCAAACCTTGAAAATCAAGCTCTTGCCGATCCTACCGGCGGGATGATTAGCTCCATACTCCTCCTTCGTCAGATTCCTCGCCGCCATGAGCGCAACTGCAATCGTATCCCCAAACACCATCTGAATCGCCGTCGACGTCACGGGAGCAAGATTAAACGGACACAGCTCCCTCTGCAACGGCAAATGCACATTCATATCGCAAACTCCGGCGAGAGGATTCCCGGGAACGGAGGTAAGCGACACGAGGAATGTTCCCCTAGCCTTAGCGCAGGGGACGAGGCGGAGGAGCTCCTCGGTGGAGCCGGATTTGCTGAAGAGGACGAGGACGTCGCGGGAGGAGAGGGCGCCGATGTCGCCGTGGAGGGCGTCGAGAGGGGAGAGGAAGGAGGAGCGGAAGCTGAGGGAGACGAGGGTCTGGGAGATTTTGTTGGCGACGAAGGCGGATTTGCCGACGCCGGTGAAGAAGACGGTGCCGGTGGTGGAGAGGAGGAGGCGGGAGAAGGATAGGGTTTGGGAGAGGTCGAGGTGTTTGAAGAAGTGGTTGAGGAGATCTTGTTGGGATTTGAAGAGGGTGAGGAGGTTGTCTTTGGAGATTTCTTGGTGGTGGTGGTGAGGATCATTGCCGTGATTGGCGGAGGAGAAGTCGAGGTGTGACGGTGGTAGAGATCCCATTGTTGATATGAGAGAGAGAGAGAGATCTCTATGAGATTGATCTGAGAGAGAGATCTTTTGCTTTGAAGAGAGATCTAAAAAAAAAAAGCAGAGGGTGCATTAATGGAGACGAAGGGGCAAAAGGGTAAATTAATGACTCGTTGCAATTTTTTTCGTGGTTGATCGAGTGAGTTTTGAGGGGCGTCGGTGATTGGGTTACTAGAGGTAAAATTAGCGTTTTACAATATGATTTGTCATTTTTGGTCAAAACAAAAAATTGATTAGTCACTAATATTCAAATGAAATATGATTCAATTTCTTTCATATATTGTATGATGATGTTGGTTATACGTTTACTATAATGCTCAACAGTCAACACAGTATCATCAAGAGAAGGGCGAAGTCAACAAAACATAAATGTTTACGATACCTGTCAAGTTGTTCTTTTTTACCGAATGCGTTTGAATTTAACCATTGCTGTATATAAGTAAATTTTTTAGTTTCGCATGCATTTTTGGATTAAGAAAACATAATAGACAATCCTAAAAAATGCGAAACAATTAGAAATATAAAAGGATGAAAACTACCAATTAATATGCCTCAATTTTTTCTGATTTTTCCTCTTATTTTTACTATACTTTCGAGACAATTGGTGAAACAAACAGATGTGGAGAAAAAGTTCAATGGAATAATATGATTAATTCTGCAAATGGTTGAAAAGTATTGTTTGACTTGTACATGATGGATTTGTTTCACTGAAATTGCAAGGTTGTAGCTTTCACCGCTAACACCATCTTGACAATCTGGCATAAGTTTCTGTCACATTATGAAATATCTATCAGCTTTGAGTGAACAATAGAAGAAAGAGTTTACTTCAGTTGATCTTCATAATACACAAGAAACTCTATACCTACTGAAGGTTTGATCAAATAAATAGTCTCATTTGTAGTACGGTAAATTTAAGCAAGTATGAACAATCTGAAATCAGTTTTGAAACAAGTCTCCACTAAACAAAATCATAAACAATGTGTCTTGATTAAAAAACGAAACATTTTAAATCTGGATAGAATCTAAATTAAAATCTAATAAACAACAGGTACTAGATTGAATTATAGGTACATTAACAAAGTTTTGAAACTTAAGTCTAGTAAGTGAGAACAGAAGTGTTATTGTGTCAGGGCCTTGTCTACGATAGTATCACACTCCTAAACAACATCTTCTACAAATCTACTGAATCTTGGGTGGTCTTTCAATAATCTCATGTATGATCAAAAGAAACTAAAAGTCACGGTTTATAATCCCCTTGAGAATGAGATGTTAACACAGAAACAGAGGTAGTTTCCATCTTCATCATCCCAGCAAGCTCATCTGCACAAATAAATCATCAAAACTTAGTTACAGCTTTCCACAAAAAAAAAAAAAGACATGAGATGCCAAATAGGTAAAGAAGAGATATAGATTCCATCACATCTAGAGGCAAACAGACAAAACCAAGAAAAGAAAACACGAAGGACAAACAAGTAGCATCTTCTTAACCCTAGATTGAATCCCAAGTAAGATCTATAATGAATGAACAACTTGTCTTTGGTCAAAACGAAGTGGACACAAGAATCCTCATGTTCAGACACAAGAGGTCCCCATGACACATTTTGACAATGCAAATAAGACCAAACGTGAGCGGAGAGTGATTAACATACCATCATCCGGAGGTGCCGGGTCGGTTCCCGCTCGAGCTTGGTCGACCCAAGTATTCTGGATCGGATCGAATCCTCTCATACCCACCCGATCTGGGTCGCCCGGTGTGTCCATACCCTGAATATCCCTGCCGCTGATGCTGATGCTGATGCTGATGCTGATGCTGTTCTTGGTGAGGCAATCCCAGAATTGAGGAAGAATAAGCGAGTACAGGTTTCTCGTCTTTCCGGACAAACCCTGGCCTAAGATGCGGAGGAACGAACCTGTCAGGCTTCGGGGAAACAGACGTCAGAGCCGGAGAAGATACGTCTTTGTCGGATTCTTGAGTCCGAGATGGAAATGACAGCGAGGAAGCAGGTCCGGTATGACCTAAGGGACGGAGAGAGATCTGATTTGGATCTGGATCGGAGTTTGCTTGATCCGGAGTCCTCGGAGCTGGAGAGATGGGAGGAGGGGCAGCGGCGTAGGATTTGAGGGGTTTGGGGGAAGGTTTGGTGAGGACGAGCATACGGCCATTGGAACGAGCAACAGAGGAGTAAGAAGCAGGGGAAGAAGAAGAAGATGGATCTTTTTGGAGGATGTGGTTGTAGTTAAGGGGAGTGTTTTTGTTGTTGGGTCTCGCCATTGCAATCTTCTTTCTCTTTTAGCTGTAAAAGTTTCTGTTATTAGATTTTGGGATCAAAGGACGATGAAGAAACGAATCTGTGTTGTGTTTTTCGTTCTCTCTTCTGTCTACCTCCCTCTGGTTTCTTTATTTGTCTTTTCAGATTTTAAATAAAGATTAAAGATTATTATTGTACTTTAATGATTGCGAGAGAGGAGAAAGATAAAAGGGAGACGCAAGTGATGGTCTTTCAGATTAGGCATATGACACGTATCCATGCTTTTTTGCCAGATAATTTATTTTGTAAATAGATAAATCTTTTAAGAATTTATGGTCCTTTTAACAAATTTTCGAATTAAAAATAAACTAGAAAAAAGAAGAGCCTATGAGATCTTTTTTATGGCAGAGATAGTATATTAGCATTTGATCCAGTACTAAAAGTATAATGATATTTGATATTTGATTTGGTTTTATGAAAAAATAAATTTTCTTTTATTAGAAGTAAAGAAAGTAATTTATACTTGTTATCTTCGTTATTTGATTTTTTAAAATGGATACGAATTAGATAACGAGTTTAAAGCGGGTAACAAATAATAATGTCTAAATTTTGATCTTCACTACAAATATGTAAATGAAAAAGATAAAACTTTTATCATAGTATATCTAAATGTAATTTTTCTGAGACTTTATATACTTTTTCGGACAAACTTAAAATTTAATAATTTATTTATAACTAAAGTTGATTATCCAAATACAAACTTGGACTTAATCATATAGGTGGGTATATACAATCGCAATAAAAAGACCCATCTAATGGCGCCCTCGTTTAGCAACATAATTGTATATACGACGTAAAGAAAAAGAAGTAGATTTAAAATTTTGCGACCAATAATGTATGTTGTTTAGCAAGTGAATATTAGAAACATCATTGTTTAAGGCTTTAAACCTTGAAGAAACGTATATCAATCTCTGTGAATCTCTTTCAAAAATTAATAAAATGTTGTTGATAAGCCGTTCGTCAAAAAAAAAAAATGTTGTTGAAAAGAAGAGGGAAAAATAAGGTTTCCAACATTAGGCTTTTTTAGGTTTATTAAATTTCAAATTTCAAAATACAAAAAAGAATCACAAAATCCGCTGCATTCGGCGATATTTTCCCATTCGGCGTTAGTTATCTAAAAAAAGAGCGAAAAGATGAGAGGCGGCAAAGCCACCGGTAAGAGAAAAGCAACCGACATTTTCGGCGGAGCGCCGCCGCAACTACCACCATCAGTAGAACACCACCGCCACCACGCCAACTCCAGAGACTCCGACGCCAGCTTCGCCAGCAGCCGTCCGTCCTCAATCGGCCTAACCCGAGACCCACACTCCGACAGATCCCACCAAATCCGATCCATCAACACCTTCCTCGCTTCACACAACTTCCCCATCTCGCTCCGCGCCTCCCCCGTCCCTCCCGTCAAAGACATCTCCGAAACCCTAAAGTTCCTCCTCTCCGCCGTCGACTGCCCCTGCGACGCTCCCAAATGGGACGAGGACGTCGTCTTCTTCCTCAGATCGGTCAACTGCCCTCACAAGCTCACCAAATCGACCCTCCGCGCTCCGAACTCGCCTCACAACTGGCCTAACGTCCTCGCCGTCGCGAACTGGATTGTTCAGTACGCTCGTTTCCATCAGCATCTGTCGTCCAGCCCCGTGGTGGCTCTGGATGCTAACTCCATGGAGTCTTTCGGGTTCCAGAGCTTCCGCCACTTCATCCGCAACGAGGACGACTTGGTTAACGAGCTAGACTCCGATTTCTTGGGGAAGTTAGAAGCCGAGAAGGCTAGCATAGCTGAGACGATCGTTAACTGTGAGAAGATCTCCGGGGAGTTAGAGGCGAAACTCGATGAACTGAGGAAAGGCCCCACGAAGAGAGAGGCGCTGGAGAGAGCCAAGGCTGATCTTGAGAAAGACGTTGACAAGTTCCGTACGATGGTTACGGAGCGTGGGGAGAGGACTCGCGG
This sequence comes from Brassica nigra, assembly GCA_016432835.1. Taxonomy (NCBI): domain Eukaryota; kingdom Viridiplantae; phylum Streptophyta; class Magnoliopsida; order Brassicales; family Brassicaceae; genus Brassica; species Brassica nigra. The sequence goes on along the minus strand of CM028246.1, from coordinate 6,608,888 downwards.
GATGGAGAATGTGGTGGAGGAGAAAGAGAGGGAGGTGGTGGCGAAGGAGGAAGAGAGGGAGAGGATCTGTGAGGAGAACAGGGAGCTGAGGAAGAGCGTGGAGGAGCAGAGTTTTAACGTGAGGGATGTGGAGAGGATGAAGAGAGAGCTGGTGGCTGTGGAGAGAGATGTTAAGGAGGCGGAGGCTGCTAGAGATGGGTGGGAGCAGAAGGCTTGGGAGCTTAACTCGAGGATTAGTAATCAGTTTCATCAGATTCAGACGCTTGCGATTGATTGTAACCAAGCTATGAGGAGGTTGAAGGTGGATGTTCAGTTCGTTGTGGATGAGAGAGGAGTGGAGCCTGCAGAGGTGATGGGTGTGGACTATAGAGCTGTGGTGAAACCGGCTCTTTGTTCGTTACACGACGGGATTAGAGAAGGGTCGATGAAGAAGGTGGAAGAGCTTGTTGCGTTGCAGGAACACGCGTCTGAGATGGCGTCGAAGATCGAATCGAGAAAGCGTCTTCTCGGGTCGATTCAGCTGGAAGTCAATGAAGTGGAGGAGAAGATGAGGGTGGTGAAGAAGGAAGGTCAGGAGTTGGCTGCAAAATGCGACTTGGAGGTGAAAACAATGGCGGCGGGGGTGAAAACGGAGGAGATGAATCTTGAGGATGTGGAGAAAGAAGCTGCGGAGATGTTGAAAGCTTCGGAGGTTAGATTGGAAGAAGAGGCCAAGGAGAGTGAAGCGGAGGTCCAAGCTACTGCTGCAAAGCTCTTTGCGCTTATCGATTCGATATCGAAACATAAAGAGTATATGGATTCGAAGATCTCGGAGGTGAAAACTCGTGTTGAGGATACTGCCAGTGCTGTTTCGGAGATATACAAAGCGAGCCTCAAGAAGCAACTTGGTGGTAGCTAGGCAGTAGATAAGACATTGACTTAGCTATGTTTAAGTAATTTTGCATATTTATGGTGAAAGTGATCTTGCTTGTGTTTCAATTAGTCGTAGTTGCAATCACATGGCATTTTTTAGGCATGAGTGTTCAGTACCCATTCGGGTTTTGTGTTTTTGGTTATACGTTTAAGTCTCATGGTATTTATTTTTAAGATATCCACTTCGGTTCTTATTTATGTTGATGTGGTTCAAGTTTGATTATTCGGATCTACTTGACCGGGTTTGAGTTTGACTAGCAAAATGGTGACTTTGTTCGTTGATTAACTGCTAACCCTTCGAAGTATGTTACTCAGGCTTTGAGTCAATGTGAAGATCTAAGAACATTTAGTGTACTCGTGTTTTGGCTATTTCAGATTCTGATGACGATTGATCTTGATGCAGACACAGAAACAGCTGATAATAGAGATCCTACTGATGTGAAGCGTGCTAGGAGGTATCCTCGAATCTCTCTGATAATTATTTATTTTGAATCTCCAAGTTGATATATATTTAGATTAGATACTTCAAGGTTTAAAAAGAAATAGAGTCTTAGAAGGGGAATGCTTCTATCAGTTTTGTACATCCTGAAGTCAGGACTATGGTGTCCTGATTAGGTAATTGGTAATTGGTTAGGATGCTCTCAAATCGAGAATCTGCTAGGTGCTCTAGGAGAAGAAAGCAAGAAAAAATGAGTGAATTTGATACACAGGTTCTTGTCTTGTACTTGTTGCTCATATACGTTTACAATTTCTCGATTTACTTTCTTGGCCATTGATATATGGGGAAAGTTTTTACATTTCGTAGGTAGGCCAACTAATAAGAGTTGAGCATTCAACTTTGCTTAGTGGTCTTACTGACATGAACCACAAGTGTGATGCAGCTACTGTCAACAACAGAATTCTAAGAGCTAATATCCGAACTTTGAGAACAAAGGTACATATCATTGTCTTAAAGATTATACAACATTAAAACTATGATCCTATTTAATTTATTGCATTGATAAAAACAACTTAGGCAGGTTAAGATGGCAGAAGAAACGGTGAAAAGAGTGACAGGCGTGAACCCTTTGCATTGGGCAAGACCAAACATGGACATATCATTAAAACCGACAATCTCAAGTACTGCTTATGCCGGTTTACCACCGAATCAGAGAGTAGAGAGAGCAAATCTCTTGTTCGAACAAGTGAACCGTGAAGGCATGCAGAATCAGTTTGATACTGATCCAAATCTGTTTGAAACCTTGCCCCACTGGAATCACAAGCATTAACCACAACATTGAGTCACCATTGGTTTTGTGAAGGTAACTCTTTATCTTGTTTTCTTAAAAAAAGAATCTAAATATTACTCACTCTGCGACGGTGTTATTGTAGGGTTAATGTAACCATTTATATACGATTGGAAATAATTGACATAAAAATATTTCTAAACATATTCGTATACAAATATACATCATACACGCATCATGTATATATTGTGGTATACAATGATTTGAAAATATACGTTTATTATTTGTTTGCCACTGAATTCGTTCAACATCATATAAAATGAGATTCTAGGCATACATTAGAATACAACAGAGAGACCAAGTGCAGTTGACAATGCATACACAAAGGCAGGCAGATCAGAAGTTGTTGCTGCTGTGACAAGCTTGTCATCCGTCACGCACCTCTCTGATTCCACGATCTGACCACCAGCAACCTTCACGGCCACCTTTGTCCCATAACCACTTGCACATCTCTTCTTCTGTAAAATAAATAGTTTAACATCACAACAGGAAATATAATGAGTTGCGGCCAAGTTAGTGCCTTATGAGCGATCTTTTATTACCTTAAGAGCGCCGGTAGCGGCAAGTAGCCAGTTTCCCATTCCAATGGCAGCAACAAACTTGCCCTCTTCGACAAACTTCTTGACTAATCCGACGGCTTTGTCGTTCATCACCAAGAGCTCCGGCGACCTTCCTCCCGGAACCACAATGCAGTCATAATCAGCCACAGAGACATCTTCCCATGCGACCGTCACATAGAAGTTGTGGCTGGACTTCTCGGTTGGAAGTTGCCTTCCCTCCTCGAGGTCGTGAACGATAGTAGCACACTTATCACCTTTCTTCTTGTTTGGTGACACTACGTCCACTTTACATCCGAGAGCTTGAAATGCTTTAAATGGTACGTTGATACTGTAATCCTCAACACAATCCTAATTTACATCAAAAGTAGATATGAATGAGAAGATCAATTATTTAGTGCCACTGATAAGATCATATAATTTCAACATGAGTTTTTAAATCAATTTTACGTGAGAACATACACAAAATATTTCTCTATGATTAAGGATATTTGAAAATAATAAATAATAATATATTTATGTTATTAACATCTTTGTAAGTTTTATGTTTGTTACCAAAGCTGTGATAGTTTAGTGGGTATACTCCTTGTGTTTCATATTAAACTAGATGATGGTCCGCACCTTGTGCGGGATAATATATATCCAATTAATTCAATTTTTAATTTAATTATAAGGCAACATAGATAATTTTTGGCAAAACTTTTATTTATTCTATCATCAAACCAAACATGTAAAAATATCATCGTCATAATAACCTAATAAAACTGTATTAATATTTAAAATAACATAAATATAAATTTACAAATTAAACCATAATTACCAATTATTAGGAAAACCTATGAAATTACATTTTACTTGAATTTTCCTAGTCATAAGATTTTATAATGCCATATATTAACAAAATATATAATAATGAAAACATGTTCCTATTTAATTAAAATTTCTAAAATAAAAGTAATAAATTATATATATCTAAAAGCTAGATTTTTAAATTATAATAACAAGAATTACAATTCAAAAATTATTTATTAAAACTAATAATTCAACCTAAATCATAGAATATAACAAATAAGCTTTTAACAATAATTAAATATATGAAAATAAATAAAATAACCTAAAATCATATATAATATGACACTTAATCAAAACTGAAATTATTTTAAAATCTTTCAAATAAATAAAATTACCAATTAAAATTATTAAGGTTACGATAAATATATAAATAACATATATTATGGAGAATATGATAAATAAACAAAATTAAAATTATTTAAAACATAACAAATAAGTAAATTAGCTAAAATTATGGAAAATATGACAAATAAATAATAAATAATGACAAATCATCAAAATTAGCTAAAATCATGGAGAAGCTGACACATAAGCCAAATCACTTTTTAAATAATAGTATAGATGTGTTTAGAATAAAAATTCCGTTACAATTTCTTTTTGAACATACAATTGTTTATTTCATCAATTTTTATATTCACATTCCATGTTGTCCAAAAATAACAGGGTCAACTTTGAGATTCCAACAAAATCTAAAGAGAGATTAGTAGAGTCATATAATAAGAAGAATCTTACCCCAATCAAGAATAGCAAAGAAGGCTGAATCTCCTTGGAGCAAGTAATCTTGGAGCCAAGTGATTCTAACAAAACTCTGAGAGTGTTTCCAAGCGTTGGCCACCCCAAAGTGGAAATAAATTTTCCGTCCATGACACATTGGGTAATGTCAAAAACAGTTTGGACACCGGGCTGTTGCCACCACGCGCCACCTGAGAGCTCGATGAACGGCTTCATGCTTTCAAACGCCGTGCACTTCATTCCACCGGCGAGTAGACCCGCCGCCGCCAACAGCAGCTGGCTGTGGCAGCTCGTGAGAATAATCTTCTCAAGCTCAGCGAATCGAGCCACCATGCTGACGCATTTCTCGTCAGTGCTCAAAAGTTCCGTGAAACGTCCACCGGGAATGATGATGGCGTCGTATTGCTCGGGGATGACTTCGTCGAAGTTTGCGTTTAGTGTTAGATGATCGACGACCAACTCGGAGTATATCTGTAATAAGATGGAAAAATGTGTCCTTTAAAATAAAGTTTTTACACACCTATTAAAAATTTTATACATTTTATCTCGTTTTTATAAAACATTATTATTTTTATATTTAAAATCATATTGCATAATATTAACGGCCACAAACAGCATAATATTTGTATTTTTGTACAGAAATTTAAAAACATCATTTAACATGAAACAAAAATATGTATAATTTTAAGACATCAGTTGAAATGAAAAATTAAATGATGTGAGAAATAAGTTTTCATGAACATTTAGAGTAGGATCACCCTAAAATACCAGTACCTTATTTGATATCTAGTGTAGAAACTAGAAAGTTTTTGATTTAACGTATACCTTTTTTATTTATTTAACCTGTACCTTTAATGATACAACGAATGTATCGAGTGGCGAAAACGAGATGAAGAGAAAGTGAATGATTAAAAGAGAAACATACCTCGGAATATTCAAAAAAAAAAAAAAAGAAACATACCTCGAGGCCGAGGAGATCGTGAGCCGCCATGACGCACTTGTCGCCAGTTTTGCGACCAGGAGAAACGCAGTGGACGCGAACGCTAAACGCTTGGAGGAAGTAGAGAGGTAATATGGTCTCATATGCTTCCATGAACTCTCCGCATAACATCAAAACCGACTTCTGAGCCATTGATCCCATAATGATCGATCTCTTACGACTAGCACACACACCGACAGTGGTCAACACCACAACTAATTATATATATAAATATAAATTCGAATAATCACAAGTATTCTTTTTTGTCCAAGAAAAAGAGATAAATATACAATATATGTAAATGGAAACGTGGCTCCATTTGGAGCAATTATTATTTATCTATCTTTCGTACGACCCGTTACTAAGTGGTCCCTGTCTCACTGATTTGGAGATAATCCGATCTATTTGTCGAAATATCAATTATTTGATCTGATTTGGTACTTAACCACATATATTCAATACTGTGGATATGTATAATTTTTTAATCAGATATTAGATTCGATCTATATAAAATAAAAATTCAAATACTATAAAATACTAATATTTTATTATAAAATAATAAGTTGTTTAATTTTTTAAAATTCTAATAACTTAGTATAACAAATTTAATAAATTAAAATATTGAAATTTTTTAAAGATAATATTTATATAAGTTATATATATGCATATAACTGATTGAATTTGATATTCATTCCTAAAAATAATAGTATTAACGATTTGCTTTATTTCTTAGGATATTGCATATTAGTATTTGTTTTGTTTCGTATAATTATTGATATATAAATTTTTTGGTTCAAATCGAAATGAATAACAAATCGAATCAAAATTTACGGATATTTTTCCTAGTCCCACGCATAACTGATTATGAAATAAATTTATCTTTTATGGATTTTTTAAAGATATGTTTTAAAAAATAGGTTTAAGTATATCATTAAAAATAGGTTTACATATCATATTGTCATAATGACAGAAGCATTTAATTCGTCCTATTGATATAACTATATTCAAATTTGCAGTATTATTATTAATGAGTACTAATATTTTGTCATAAAGATTATTTCAGTATAATTACAAACAATCAACTAAATTAGAATATTACTTCCAGTGAAAATATTAAGCACATATTATACTTTCTTTTTATATTATACTAATTATAGTACACATATCATTATAGAAGATTCATTTTCAACTTATATTACACTTTTTTTTTGAGCAAATATACTTATATATATTAAACTATCACACATGTATTATACTTATATATATATATATATATATTGATGGGTCTTAAATTATGAGATACATATGCAATAGTTTCTCATTTGAAAAATTGTTGTATGCATATCTCGTGATTGTGAGAACCCCAACAATATATAATTTTATTGTTTTTTTTTGACTGATATAATTTTATCGTTTTCGAAATTTTTTTCTCCTACTAAAGATGGAATATCTCTTGTTACATTATAGGGAAATAGTGAAATGAAACAAATTATCTGGATTTTAACTTGGTGGCAGTATAGATTACACTGCAACAAATTGTTTGAAAAAAAAAACACTTTTTCGTTCCAGAAATAAATCAGTTCTCTAAATCCAATGCAATCATTAATTAGAGCTCAAGGTTTCAATAAACACGTGATGATTGCAGCTTTCAAAGTCACCTACCTAACTGACTACCTCACCTACCTCTACACCAAAAAAGCAAGCACATGGAAACTAAAATTTTGTCATTCGCTCTCTCAAAATCAGTGTTTTTGCCAAATCGACTTTTCCTATAAATTCACAGGTTTTTCGTCAAAATTGTAAAATCGAATTTTTCGCTAAAACAGAGTTTTTCAGTTAAAATTGCAAAATCGAATTTCCGACATAATCACAAAATCTTATTTCCACTAAAAATACAAACCAAGTATTCCGACCAAAATCATATTTTTCCGTCAAAAACTACAAATACATGTTATGATGTTTTGAATAATTAAACTGACCTTTAAAGCAATTTTGTATTGTATCAGATTTTTTTATATGATCTTCAATGGACCCACCTCATGAGCATTTGTGGGTTTAATCCTTGATGGACTCGGTCTTTAATGGACATAGTTACTCTTTGTTCACAAACAAAAAAATGGACAAATGAATATAGATAAATAGAAGTGAACTAGCCCAATTGACATCTCTAGATAATTGTAAAGACCTTAAAATTTTAAAAGTTAAATCCTCGATCACAACCTAATTTTATACTGATATTATCCTTAGCCGTAATTGTCTTACTGGTTCAGTTCTAGAAGAATGGGCTTCAATGGGCTTGGAAAAGTCACAATTGGTTTAACCTCCTTCGTCTTTAATGTATAATTGTTCACTGATTAGTATTAATGTTTTTCTTGGTTCAACGGATAATCAAGATCATTTTTTAGGAAACAATTTTCTGGTTCATTTCTGGATGCATGAATCACATCGCTCCAACCTCTGTAAGATTTTGCATCATTAACATTATTTTCATTTATGATTATTAAAACAAATATAAGCAAAGCTTACGATAGAGTGTAATGGAGTTTCATAGAAGCTTTGATGCTTAAGGTGGATTTTGATGAGAGACAGGTTGACCCCATTATGTGTTGTGTCAAGTCGGTCACATATCAAGTCTTAGTCAATGATAAACCTAGAAGGCGGATCTTACCAAGGAGAGGTTTGAGACAAGGAGACCCCTTTCTCCCTTTTGTTCATCATGTGTATGTATGCATTGATCTCGCTCTTAAACGGAGCGGAAGCGGAGAATAAGATTGCAGGCCTCTGTGTTGCTAGGACGAGCCTAAGGATCTCACATCTTCTTTTTGCTGAAGATAGTCTTTTCTTCTGTAAGGCGGAAATATGCCAATCCAGGGAGATCATAGACATTTTAGACATATATGAGAAAACATCAGGACAAAGACTAAATGCGGCAAAATCTTCGATGGTTTTTGGAAACCGAGTGGATGTTTCTCTGAAACAAGATATAAAAGATGTCATGGGTTTTTCTTCTGAAGTAGGCATATGGATGTACCTAGGATTACCTGAGCAATTTTGTGGCTCGAAGATGAAATTTTTCTCTTTGTACAGGATCGATTCAATGGTTGAGCTAACACATGGTCATGAAGACTCTTATCCAAACGAGGGAAAGAAGTTTAAGTCAAATATGTGGTTTAAGCAGTTCTGACATTTGTGATGTTGTGTTTTTTGCTTCCACAAGGCATTACTGACAAATTAAAAAACCATAATTTCTAAATTTTGGTGGAGCTTGAAACAAAACAGCAGAGGTTTACATTGGATAGCATGGAACGAGATCTGAACCCTTAAAGATGTAGGGGTTTTGGGTTTTCAAGATCTCCATGACTTCAATATAGCGCTTTTTGCAAAACAGTTGTGGAGACTAATTCATTACCCCCAATTATTTATTGGCACGTCTTCTGAAAGGAAGGTACTATAATCATACTTCTCCTCAGAAAAATCGACGAATATACTCACCATCATATGGATGACAAAGTATCATGGCATCAAAACCTCTACTCATATCGGGTTTACGGAAAAAATTTGGTACGGATCGAGATACGTGGGGTTTAGAGTGAGTCTTGGGTTCCAGACTCAGTTGCTCGCCCACCTAGACCTGCTAACCACATTGTTTACAGATTGCCCTAAATTCTTGTTCAGTCCTTTATTAGGAATGATACCAAGGAGTAGGATATCCAGATTTTACGGGAACTCTTTTACCCAGATGATATCCCTTTGATAATTGGGCTTAAACCTTCTCGATCTCTAGCTCCAGATGGATATGTTTGGAACCATACAAAATCAGGAGTGTATACAGTTAAATCTGGTTATGACCTATTCCAATCGATAAAGTTGAGTCTTACACATGAACGGGTTCTAGAATCAAGTATCACGAGCCTTCAGAGCCATGTGTGGAAGATAAAGACCCCTAGTAAGATGAAGCATTTCTTGTGGAAGGCTATCTCAGGTTGTATGGCGATGGCATAAAGGCTCACATATAGACACTTAGGCACCGATAGGAGTTGTCCTAGATGTGCTGGCCCAGTGGAGTTGATTAACCATCTTGCTTTTGAATGCTCCCTAGCCATGCAGTTTTGGGCTTTATCGGACTATCCATCCCTTCCGGGTTACTTACCGAGTACATCTATATACCAAAACATGAACTTTCTGTTTTGGAAGAGAAAAGAGGTGGCTCCACTGAGACCATAATTCAATACCTTCCTATGGATCTGTTGGTATATTTGGAAGACTATGAACGACAAACTCTTTAATGGGAAAGTCATATCCCCGATTGAAACTCTCCAATATGTGTCCCTTGAGGGAGAATGTTGGAGGAAGGCTAAAAAAGGAGGAAGCAAACAAGGATCACAACCAAGGCTACTACAGAGGTTGAGACATTGCCCCCTTGGATACCTCGAATCCCTATCTATCAAATTGATGCATCAAGGATCGATAATGGTAGTGTCAGTGGCTTAGGGTGAGACTTAAGGATCAAATGGGTTATGAATGTTTTGGATTACGGGCATGCGACAGGAGCCTCTCAGCTCTACATGCTGAGATGGAAGGCTTACTTTGGGCAGTCTCATGTATGAGAGATAGGAGGATAACCTCAATATGTTTCAAGACGGACTGCTTGGACTTAGTGGACATAACTACGAATCTGATGGACTGGCCAACATTCGCGACGGAGATCGAGGTGTTCCAAAGACTATAGGAGAACTTTGAGGATGTGAGTCTTATTCATATTCCTAGGAATATGAATGGTCGGGCGGACACGCTAGCGAGAGAAGCAAGAACCAGAAGCTATATTTTCTCCAGTATAGATCAGACACGGACAGACGAAGGTGCTCTTCAGAGAATCGACTTGTCTGATCAACACTTTATCTAGTTTAAATGAGCAGCTGACAATAAAAACATTATTTTGTTTAACCAAATGAATTTATATTGTAAAAATATCTTCTTCGCATACTTGTTGATGCATGTAAGCACTTGTTGATGATTTGTGGGGTTCTAATAAATTTCATCATGCAGGGATCTCAATCGTGAGATAGGGAAATAGGTTAGCTTGGCCGAGCTGTAAATTTTTTTTTCTCAATCAAGTATTTTTATAATAAAAAATTCTCTAGAATAACACTAATTTTTTTATTATAAATATAGCACATAAGTGTCAAAATGACCAAAATTTTTCATTAAAGAGGCAAATAAACACTTATACCCTAGGATTAATTAATCTATACTAAAGGTTAGATTTGAGGAGTGAGATTGATGGGAGGTGTGGTTTAAAATTTTCAAATATAAATTAGTTAATATTTTAAAGTTTTTAAAAAAATTTAAAGTAGTTTCAAAATAATTTTTTAAAAGTTTTTGAAAAAATCAAAAAAGAAAAAAAAAGTTTGAATTGAAAAACGTACAATTCAAAAATATTTTTTTATTCAAATAAATTTTATTTTACTCATTTTCCCCATTGTGTGCTCTTTTAACGAAAAAAACTCATTTTGATGCCTTTTGAGAGAATTGGATTTTTCTAATTAAGTCTTGTAAGATTATTTGTTGGTATTTATTGTGTTATTTAGTTTTGCTGCAGATCTCTGTCTTCCAATTTTACCACTGGCCTTTTGTCTGAACAATTTGAACTGCTGAACAACCTGAATTATTTGTAAAAATGAATTTATATTGTAAAAATATCTTCTTCGCATACTTGTTGATGCATGTAAGCACTGATGCAAGGAGTTTTCAAGGCGCCTAAGACAAATGTTGTAGTATGAGTGAATGTCGAACCAGTTCTGAGGGATTCAAAGCACCAAGAATGCAAGTACCTACTTAATCTAAATCTAAGTGCAACCGATAATTTGGATGGTTTTAAACTACTAATAATGATATAATGCAATAAGAGAATAATAAAACAGTAAATGAAATGACTTTCTTTAACTATGACAAAGGAGAACTCATTGGTATAGGAATTAGACCTTGGATGATCAAGTTTCGAACTAAGGATGGCAAATGATCAATCAAACTATCAACCTTAAGCTTAGACACATGTTAAACAAACTCTATGTCTAGATGAATGTTCATTTGCTAACACATTTCATACACCAAATGTCTTTGGCTGAATAACATGAAAGCAATCATTATTAACAAGTCTATTGGCTATCTTAACACCTTTAACAACAAATGTCTTTGGTAAAGTATGTTAAAAGCTTAGGAGAGTTGTCTCAGGCATTTCATCAAACACCTTGTGGGTGGAAAATGCCTAAAGATCAACTTTTGAGAGGCCAACTCAGAAGATGCATTATGGATACTCTACTAGCAAGGAATAAGAATGATCTACACCTAAACATCCTAGATCTAGCCTAATCACCCTTAATCTCCCTAACCCATGAATTCAAATGAGAATTACTAACTAATCTCCATGATTCCTCTTAAACCCATATTGGATTTCAGATTAGTCATGTAGAGATATACAGAAAATAGATTAGAAATCTACAAGATAACAAGAACAATGATCAAATAAATCCAAGAAATGAACTCTCCAAATGGTTTTTGGTGGTTTTCTCAAAGGTTAAAGATAGTCTGCCACTAATGGCTTCCAAAGAGTACTTAAACATAGGTTTTTCAAGTCTAAAACGTAGAGGGTAAAATGGTAAAAAGCACTGTTTCGGACGCAGCCGCAGCCATCTCCAGCCTGCTACATGGAGTTGCGACCACTCTGTCTTTAGGCCGCGGCCTGCTCTTCCTGTGACGGGAGCCTGCGAAATTCTCTGGCCGTGACACGACGATACCAACTTGCGGTCCCGTAGCAGCCTCCATTTGCCTGCGGCAACAGCCTGCGAAATTCTCTGGTCGAAAACATCATTTTGTTCGTAACTCGGACACAGGCAACTCTACCCTGCGAAATCAGCCTGCGGTTGTATGCTCCTGTTTGCAGCCTTCATTTGGTCGCGATCTTTGCCCGCTACTACTCCATTCTTCATCATTCTGAATTTTTTATGACTCATTTTGCTCCAAAACCTGTTTTGTACTTCTCCAAACCTGAAAACACACAAATATAATGCAATGCACCCTAGACATATCTATATGCAAGTCTAAATGATTGATATGAATGCAAAATGGATGCTTAAACCATGAAATGCACAAGATATCAAGCACTTGTTGATGATTTGTGGGGTTCTAATAAATTTCATCTTGCAGGGATCTCAAAGGAAATCGATTTTCAGGAACAAAGTCTCTCGTGAGATAGGAAAATAGGTTAGCTTGGCCGAGCTGTAAATTTTTTTTTTCTCAATCAAGTATTTTTATAATAAGAAATTCTCTAGAATAACACTAATTTTTTATTATAAATATAGCATATAAGTGTCAAAATGACCAAAATTTTTCATTAAAAAGGCAAATAAACACTTATACCCTAGGATTAATTAATCTATACTAAGGGTGGAGTGAGATTGATGGGAGGTGTGGTTTAAAATTTTCAAATATAAATTAGATAATATTTAAAAGTTTTTTAAAAAATTTAAAGTAGTTTCAAAATAATTTTTAAAAAGTTTTCGGAAAAAATCAAAAAAGAAAAAAAAAGTTTGAATTGAAAAACGTACAATTCAAAAGTATTCTTTTATTCAAATAAATTTTATTTTACTCATTTTCCCCATTGTGTGCCCTTTTAACGAAAAAAACTCATTTTGATGCCTTTTGAGAGAATTGGATTTTTCTAATTAAGTCTTGTAATATTATTTGTCGGTATTTATTGTGTTATTTAGTTTTGCTGCAGATCTCTGTCTTCCAATTTTACCACTGGCCTTTTGCCTGAACAATTTGAACTGTTGAACGACCTGAATTATTTGTAAAAATTTGCTCTGTAACATTGTTATATGGAAATAAATCAATGAATATATCTATTCTTTGTTAGTTAACTTTTTCTTTAAATATATACTAGAACTTGACCTGCGCATCCGCACAAGTATTTGTTTTAATAAAATATATATACGAAATTCTTCAAAACAAAATAATGTACTAGTTGCATAAATATATGGGTGTGTTTGATTTGTAATATATAAATTAATGATAGATCAACAATTTTTAATTTTTTTATAATTTATTGATTGCTCATATTATGGTTGGATATTAAACTAATCAAAATAATATTTTATATAACATATTCATCAATTAATAATTTTAACTACATTATCCATTTTTATGTATTTATTTTAACTAAAACACCAATTAGTAAGTTTATATATATTAATAAATCTATTTTTTATAGAATAAAATATTTTATGTCAAAATAAACTGTAATTTGTTTTAATAGGATAAATAGATATGTCTCTAAGTTTTTTTGTCTGCCAAAAAAATTCCATTTCTATATTTATTTTTGAGGAAAAAATTAAATTGAAATTTATTTGTTGTATTCTTATAATTCAAATATATAAATATATATATGTAAATATATTAATCATCAGATTGTTTAACATATATTTCAAAAATAACTATGTATTCTAATAAAAAAATTATAGTTTATATTTTGCAGGTGAATGAAATAATAATATACATGTATTTAATTTTTTAAAATAAAAGTCTGTTTAATTTTATAGTAAAAACTGGTTAAAAATAATCGGGTTACAAAATAATCTAACAAAATAAATGATTTGTGGTTAATTAATTAATAATTAATTCAATGGTACATGTTGTAATTATTAGAATGAAGGAGTGATTATTTCTAAAAGATACTTCAATTTTAATAGAATAATATATATATTGAATTCTTCACAGCATAGTAATGTAATAGTTGCATAAATATGTATTTGAATGGATGTGCCTACTAGACACTTCTTTACTACTAGAACAACAGCTCGTTGGTTCCAAAGTACTGATAGTTCTCGTGGAAAACATACAAACTAAGTATATGTTTCACAGGGAGATGTTTGGATGGGCCATTACCTTCCAGTATTTCGTCTTTGACTAACATGATCAAACTGGACGTTCACTATTGAAAAGTTCAAATCATTTACGACCTATTTCCTCTTAAGAAAATTACATCTAGAAACACTTTTCAAGTCTTCGGTTACATCCAAATACACTTTAACTATGTGATACATTTTGCCTCTTGCATATTACTCACTACAAAAAAAGAGTTACGTTAAATCACTTAAATATTTTGTTTTAAATTACTTATCTACAAATGACATAATTTAACAATCAATTATAATAAAAATGTTATTATTAGTTTATTTGGCATCATTTAAGTAAAATGATATTATTTCTATTAATTTGTATCACTTTAGTATAAATGATTTTATCATATATATATATATATTAATTAAATAATTGCTATATTTTTTTGTTAATATCTCTTATTAAATTGATACAAGATTTACATCAATAAAAGCTGATTCTAATAAAAAAAGTGCAACAATATTTTATTTTAACATAAAAATGATATTGATTTATTTTAATTTGGATCATTTAAAACATTTATATAATATAAATTTAAAAATCAGCATATATTATAAAGAAGGCGTAATGTAGTTGAGATTTAGTGGGTTTAGTTTCCTTTTCTTTAGAATTTTTAGTTTCTTGTATCTCTAACTAGATTTTGTTTTTAGAAGTTTTATCTCCACAATATTGCAAGTTCATGCGACTATACTGCAAACTCCAGTGTTGATATCGCAAGTTCTAAAGAAATCTCTCCTCCAACACTTACCACATTATTTATTTCTCTCGAAGGAATCTTATTTCGGGTTTCTAAACCTTATCTCACTCTCTATATTCACCTCTCTACAATCTTATTTCGGGTTTTTAAACCTTATCTCACTCTCTATATTCACCTCTCATGTAGACACCTCTTTAATCCACACCTCACATCCTCGCACCCAGTGGCGGAGGCAACTAAGGAGCAGGGGGTCAGCTGTTCATTGTTTAAATTTAGTTTAATATATGCATAAATTTAGTATTTATTGTTTATTTGGTTCATTTTCAAAGTTTGATCCTCTTTTTTGCTGTGAATAATTTCATACGTATAATTTTGACCCCATTGAATTTTCGTTCTACCTCCGCCACGCTCGCACCCCACCAATCCATTCTCCACCAATGCACCAAACAACCTACAGTTGAAACGGTATAATGTGGTAGACTTTGAAATCTAAAGCAGAAATTCTGATATATATTGGTATTTTTTTGTTAAAATGATCGAAAACTATCAGTAGAAGATATTTATAGATAAAATATTGGATATAATGTCTTATTTGATTGTTCTTTTATTTGGTATTGAAAGCATTACATCCGTCCAAGTTATATACAAATTTATAATTGTAATAAAAAATATATGTATGTACACATGGATATCAAAATATAGAACACTAAAAATTATAAATTTTTGTGTCAACCAAAACTATTTCATGTATCATAAATTTTTTAAAAAGCAAGATGTATATTAAATAATTAAATTAAACTAAATTAAATAACTAAAACAAACTATTATAAGGGCAAAATGTTCAGAAATATAAAATGAAAGTCAAAAGTGCCTCAAATGGTCAAGTGTGCTTTTGTGTAAGTTTAATATTCAAAAATGTGCCAGAGTGTAATGCTCTGTTTCCTCTTGCAACAATTGATGTTCGCTTTGTTGTGTTCTTGGTTCCGAAACTCCTTGTTCAATTAATCAAGAATTACACGGAGATTAATATGGGAATAATTTTTAAAATTTTGTACTCTTTTTGGGTTTAGATATTTAATATGTTCACTAAACCTGTTATTCTCGCTTAGCCTAGTGGCTAGTGGCATATGTTTGGTCCTTCCCATTCCAGGTTTAAGCAGTAGGAAGTGTATTTTGTAAATAAAATTTCAAATTTTTAAGTTAAATGAATTGAAATTTTAAAAATAACTTTGCCTTCTACTTTTGACCAAAAAAAAAAAACTTTTTCTCTACGATTTTTGTAATCTAGTTACAGCCACCTTTTTCTTTTCAATTTCACTGATTTCTTTTGTTTTTCTTGTAAGTTAACAAACCTAACGTATTATATGTGATTCTAACTTAAATCTACAAAAACGATTATTTTCAGTTTTTTATTTATTTATTTTCTGAGCTACACCGATTCACTTCCAGACCATTCCACGTTTTTCCGACGATTAACCAGCCGAGTTGACCGCGTTTTTGAACAGAGACTTGTGTTGTTGTTGTTTGGCTTAACTACTTGTGTTGTATTTAATTTTTTTTTTGAAACATACTTGTGTTGTATTTGACAGCCAGGTTTGCGAGGGAAATTGTCTTCCTTCTCCTCACTGGGGAATTTGAAATCTCACAGCATATTGTCAGTAGTTTAACTAATCCATTTTGGGATTTGAATATAACTTAGCCCTTGGCTATATATTATAACGTACCCATATATAATATTATTTGTATATATATTCACGTAAAAAAGAACACGCACATGAAGATGAACATTTACATGATATTTAGTTAAGAAAAATGTACGTGCATTTTTTTTTGCGAAGAAAAATGTATGTGCATTAATCCAAGTATAGAGTTTACAAATCAATGAAAATTTTATATACTATTCGGTAAATCAATAAATATAGTAAACTATTTTTTGTTTCCGATTGGTTTGTCTGTATTTGTAATTGTACTTAATGAATAAAGATGACACGGACAAAACGATGGTTCCGACTCCTAAAAGAAAAATGACCAGATAACTGAATAAAAAGGGACAACTAATCTAATAATCAAAGAAAAATAAACAGATTCGCTCAATGAAACCAAATGATGCACCCATGATGTAAGAAGTTCTTCTTAAACTTGTCTTTAAAAATGGAAAATGTCTCGTTGACTTTCTCTAAACGTTCCTGCACGTCTCATACAAGCATCGTGTAGACATGCCTCCATGATTAGTTGGAAGGAGTCCAAAACAGGGAAAAGAAACTTTATAGCTGGATGTAGAGAAATGCTTTGCTATATAAACCCCACGACCACAATTCTTACAACACAAACCAAAACAAAAAATAAAAAATAAACCAACGTAAAAGCGTTGGTAGAGAAAAGGCAAATCACAATGAGATCTTCTTCAAGGATGGGGTCTTCAGCCCTCATCTACGCTTTAGGCGTGATCATCATGGCAACAATGGTTGCTGCGTATGAACCAGTGACACTGCCACCACTACCATCATATTCACCATCTCCAAAAGTAGAATACAACACTCCTCCCCTACCATACATTAACAATTCTCCACCACCACCAACATACTATTCTCCATCGCCAAAGGTTGAATATAAATCACCTCCACCACCATATGTTTACAGTTCTCCACCACCACCACCATACTATTCACCAGCTCCAAAGGTTGAGTACAAATCTCCTCCTCCACCATATGTATACAATTCTCCACCACCACCACCTTACTACTCACCATCTCCAAAGATCGAGTACAAATCTCCACCACCACCCTATGTTTATAGTTCTCCACCACCACCTCCATACTACTCTCCATCACCAAAAGTAGATTACAAGTCTCCTCCACCACCATATATCTACAGTTCACCACCACCACCATATTACTCACCATCTCCCAAAGTTGAGTACAAGTCTCCTCCACCACCATATGTCTATAGTTCTCCACCACCACCAAAATACTCACCTATGATAAAATATAACTCCCCACCACCTCCATACTACTCTCCATCACCGAAGATAGATTACAAATCTCCTCCTCCACCATATGTCTACAGTTCTCCACCACCACCACCATATTACTCTCCATCTCCTAAGGTAGACTATAAGTCTCCTCCACCACCATATGTCTACAACTCCCCTCCACCACCGTATTACTCTCCATCACCCAAGGTAGACTACAAGTCTCCACCACCACCATATGTTTACAAGTCTCCACCACCACCATATTATTCTCCATCTCCCAAGGTAGACTACAAGTCTCCTCCTCCGCCATATGTTTACAAGTCTCCTCCACCACCATATGTCTACAGTTTCCCACCACCACCTCCATACTACTCCCCATCACCAAAGGTTGACTACAAATCTCCTCCTCCACCATATGTCTACAGTTCTCCACCACCACCATACTACACTCCATCTCCAAAAATAAATTACAAGTCTCCTCCACCACCATATGTTTACAGTTCCCCACCACCACCATATTACTCACCTTCTCCTAAGGTACACTACAAGTCTCCACCACCACCATATGTCTATAGTTCTCCACCACCACCATATTATTCACCTTCTCCTAAGGTATACTACAAATCTCCTCCTCCGCCGTATGTTTACAGTTCTCCACCACCACCATATTACTCACCATCCCCTAAGGTAGACTACAAATCTCCACCACCACCATATGTCTACAGTTCTCCACCCCACTCACCTTCTCCGAAGGTACACTACAAATCTCCTCCACCACCGTATGTCTACAGTTCCCCACCACCACCACCATATTACTCACCCTCCCCTAAGGTAGACTACAAATCTCCACCACCACCATATGTCTACAGTTCTCCACCACCACCATATTACTCACCTTCTCCTAAGGTACACTACAAATCTCCTCCACCACCTTATGTTTACAGTTCCCCACCACCACCATATTACTCACCCTCCCCTAAGGTAGACTACAAATCTCCACCACCGCCATATGTCTACAGTTCTCCACCACCACCATATTACTCACCTTCTCCTAAGGTACACTACAAATCTCCTCCACCACCTTATGTCTACAGTTCCCCACCACCACCATATTACTCACCTTCTCCTAAGGTACACTACAAGTCTCCACCACCACCATATGTCTACAGCTCTCCACCACCACCATACTATTCTCCTTCTCCTAAGGTACACTACAAGTCTCCACCACCACCATATGTCTACAGCTCTCCACCTCCACCATACTATTCTCCTTCTCCTAAGGTACACTACAAATCTTCTCCACCACCGTATGTTTATAGTTCCCCACCACCACCATATTACTCACCTTCTCCTAAGGTACACTACAAGTCTCCACCACCACCATATGTTTACAGCTCTCCACCACCGCCATACCATTCACCATCCCCTAAAATACCATACAAATCTCCACAACACCCTCATGTATGTGTTTGTCCACCACCTCCTCCATGTTATTCTCCATCACCAAAGACAGTATACAAATCTCCACCACCACCATATGTCTACAATTCTCCACCACCACCATACTACTCTCCATCCCCTAAAGTAAACTACAAGTCTCCTCCACCTCCATATGTTTACAGTTCTCCACCACCACCATACTACTCACCTTCTCCTAAAGTGTACTACAAGTCTCCTCCACCACCATACGTTTACAATTCTCCACCACCACCACCATACTACTCACCATCCCCTAAAGTAGACTACAAGTCTCCTCCTCCACCCTACGTTTACAACTCTCCACCTCCACCGTACTACTCACCTTCCCCTAAAGTGTATTACAAGTCTCCTCCACCACCATACGTCTACAACTCCCCACCACCACCACCATACTACTCACCATCCCCTAAAGTAGACTACAAGTCTCCTCCTCCACCTTACGTCTACAGTTCTCCACCACCTCTACCATACTACTCACCTTCTCCAAAGGTTGAGTACAAGTCTCCTCCACCACCATATGTCTACAGCTCCCCACCACCACCACCATACTACTCACCATCCCCTAAGGTAGACTACAAATCTCCTCCACCACCATATGTCTACAATTCTCCTCCACCACCACCTTATTATTCTCCTTCTCCAAAAGTTGAATACAAATCTCCACCACCACCATATGTATACAGTTCCCCACCACCACCATACTACTCACCATCCCCTAAAGTAGACTACAAGTCTCCTCCACCACCATATGTCTACAGTTCTCCACCACCACCACCATACTACTCACCATCCCCTAAAGTAGACTACAAGTCTCCTCCTCCACCATACGTCTACAGTTCTTCACCACCACCACCATACTACTCACCTTCTCCAAAGGTTGAGTACAACTCTCCTCCACCACCATACGTTTACAGTTCTCCACCACCACCACCTTACTATTCTCCTTCGCCAAAAGTTGAATACAAATCTCCACCACCACCTTCGTATTACTGAAAATCAGTAAATGTGGTTCTTAAATAAGCTTGCAATCAATTTCAATTTTCTTGAGAATGTGGACTAATAACATGGTTACAATACATTTATATGGCCTAGTGTGTTTTCTTTTATTTAATTTGTGCAAAGATTGCTTGGGGTCTGTTTGTAATTCTTGCAACGAGTCAGTGATCATGTATTGTGTATTCTTGACATGGTAACTTTGGATAACCACATAATCCTTAACTTGAGTTTTGCATATGGATCACATACGCTCAAACAAGAAGCCTACGGTTCAAATTAACTAATGTACACAAGAGGCGTCCAGAAAAGTGTAACATTAGTCAGAGAACTAAGGAAAAGAAAAGTAGTCCAAGACTAAACAGACACAAACACCATAAGCTACTAATTAGCAGATCATATACCTGGCCTCAATGCTTAAAAAAACAAATCACTCATTGGTGGTTTTGTTGATTTGAGACTTGTGGATGTGAGGGATGACACCTCCTCCAGCAATGGTTCCTTTGATGAGCGTGTCAAGCTCCTCATCTCCTCTGATTGCCAACTGCAGATACCTTGGAGTTATCCTCTTCACTTTCAGATCTTTGCTTGCGTTTCCAGCTAACTCAAGAACTTCTGCAGTCAAATACTCCAGAATTGAAGCCGTGTAAACTGCAGCAGTGGCACCAACTCTTCCATGCACTGAAACCCTGGTCTTGAGTTTCCTGTGAATACGATCCACTGGGAACTGAAATAAATCAAAGAAAGAGAAACAACATCCAAGTGAGATTTCATGTAAATACAATGCAAAGAGAGCCTCCCTCCTATCATACAACTGATCTTTCTACTTATATGACAACAACAAAGCAGGAATAGGTGATAATGAATGCTAAACATGCATGGTAAATAAAAAAGTCTACACACTAATATATATGTAGACAAAGTAAACTTAAACAAAGTCAAGCATCCTTTATTTGCTAAAGAGCTTCATTCGTCTACTTGTCATATACTTATCACAGCGTTATATGTCATTATCATCACAAGGGCACTTCCATGAACTCAACAAATGGTTTCATCAAAATTGTATCACCTGGATCTATCCCAAACAAAACTTACAAGACCTCACGAGAACACAAAGTAAACTTCAGAGTAATAGAGTCTCTGGGCCTTTAAAGACACTATGTAGACAACTTGGGGGCTTATGACAAAAGATCAGGAACACATTTAAGCAAGTAATTCATGGTAAAGGAAACACTTTTACTCTCTGACCAACCACACGAGAACAGACTATATCAATATCCTGCAAGACCGTTTCAACGAAATAACAAAAATCTTATCGACTCTAAACTAGTTTTGGACAAGAATAAGAGTCAGAGATGTCGACTTTCAACACCCCCAACACTCTTCTCGACTTCAAACTACTGTTGGGAAAGATTAACGGTCAAAGAAGTCGACTTTCAACGTGCCCAAAAAGCATGGGTTTGAAGGGGATCACCCGAATACCGGCACGAGCAGAGCGAGACATGGGTTTCTTCTCGTCCTTGTCTTTGTCCTTGTTAGCAGCCATCGTCTTTGCAGCTACGAGTCCTTTACCTCCCTTGCCTGCCATGTTCGCTTTGCCCACTTCCAGATCCAACCATACAAAAACAAGAAAAGCCCTCAGACAAAACAAGATATGTTGAAAAACTCATGAAGAATCGGAGAATCTACGAGAAGATTACAACAAACCAGACAAGATCTGAAGGGTTTGGTCGATAAGAGGGAAGAGAGAAGTACCTGAGAAGACGACGACGAGAAAGAAAATGAAACGAAATCTTGTTCGAGTTGAATGGGATGGGAGTTTTAAAATTAAATATTGGGGTTGTTGCAAAAGTAACTCACAACTCAAAGTCAAACACAAAACTAACCTCTCCTTCTTTGTTGGAAATGGTTAGCTATATTCAACCCTACTTGTTCACATTATTCACGAAAATGCCATTAATTTATGTTTTTTTTTTTTTCCGAAAATGGCTCTTTTACTCTCTCAACCTCATCACCTTCACAAATTTACTTGATTGCCATTGCCATCAATACACCAACCACAACAAACTACCAATTTGGAGCTCTTAATGCCCCCCTTAATGCACCTAGTACGATTTACACTCTCTCTTTCTCAATTGTTATGAACTAAAAACAACTTCTCTCTCACTTTGCCTCAATATTCATCCAAAACTCAAGCTTTTGATTCAAAACTTTTATGGTTGATAGAGCTATTGAAGCATACTATTCAACGTGGGTTACTTTCGTTTGAGGTTAAGGTGGTTGGAGAGACTCGTGTGCTAAGGAAGTCATCTCACTAGTTTAAGGTAAGAAATTGAATTTTTTCCGTGTTATAGAAGACTTACCCGTAAGTCTTCGGTCCAACGGACGACTTAACTAAAGTCGTCCGGCTTTGTTCTTTAAAAAAAATCGCGGAGAATACCTAGGCGACTTACCAAGTCGCCTGAATAAACGGTTAATTTTGCATTTGACCAATTGTGTCGATATTTGACTTTTTTCGACGACTTAATGGTAAGTCGTCCCAAGGAAAACAAAATTTCAAATTTTATTAAATCTAGGCGACTTAATGCGTCGTCCTTGGTTACTTTGCAATTGGAAAATAAAACTTAAATATTTAACTTATCTCGGGCGACTTACGGGAAGTCGTCACGGAAGACGACTTAGTTGAAAGTCTTCCAAGATAAGCAAAGTCGTCAGATTTTGGTAAGTCGTCCCAAGTCATCTGGTCAAACCTTGGTTATCTTGGGCTTTCTCTAAGTCATCTGCCGGGCGACTTTAAAGTCAACTAACCGTAGAAGACCTACAATTAAATCGTCTAGCTTCAATTAAATATTGTAATTTTGTTTACCCGAGACGACTTACCCGTAAGTCGTCCAGGAAAAGTCAAATATCGACACAATTAGTTCAAATGCAAACCTAACCCGTTTATCCTGGCGACTTCCTTGGGCGACTTACTGTTTAGGCGACTTACGACGACTTAATGGTAAGTCGTCCTAATTAAAATTCAATTGCAAAATGACCTGTTTGGACGACTTCTTGTTTAGTTGTCAGACAACTTCTGTTTAGTCGTAGGCGACTTCTGTTAGTCGTCTAGAAGACTTACTTTTAGTCGTCTAGGCGACTTACTTTTAGTCGTCTAGGCGACTTCTGTTTAGTCGTCTTAATGTTTAGTCGTCTAGTCGTCACTTACTGTTTAGTCGTCTTCTATGTTTACTAATGTGTTTTATTTTGAATTTTTGCGGATGATGTCGGTTACATGCGGTGTATGGGGAATGGTTGTTAAAAGATTGCTGTTGGGATTTTGTGGTTGATAATGCAAAAGGGCGAGAATGTTTTTGAGTGAAGGTTCGACGCATGCGGAACTTCTTGCAATGGCTCTAGAAGATTTTAACCTGGACATGAGTACAGAATCTGTGGAGATAACCTACTCATTACCAGCAGAAATGATGATGGCTCCAGACACCCTTCCTATTCATGTTACAAGTGATAGACAAGTTAGAAACTTGCTCGAGATAACCAAAACGCATAGTGTAATGCGGCTTTGTGTATCAAGCCGTAGCAAGGTGCAAATGGTTTCAGATGATGAAGCTGATGAATGTTTTGAAGAGGATGATGATAATTTGGTTGAAGATGAAAATCATGATGGGGAGGAGGATGATGGGGAGGATGATGGGCAGGATGACGATGGGGAGGAGGATGATGGGGAGGAGAATATATATCCTTGTAATGGACAACAAGTTGAGGAACGCACATGCCTTCCTCCGGAAGTAAAGCGTGGTCGGGGAAGACGAAGAAATCAAGATGGCAATCCTGGTTGGAGCTATCCAGGATGAGAGGGCGTAAACCAGGAAGCAACACGAGCTTATAGATGCTCTGTGTGCAAGGAACCTGGCCATACGAAACCACAATGTAAGAAAGACGAGGTTTAGTCTTCCAGACGACCTTCATTTAAGTCGTCCAGAAGGTCGTCCATTTAGTCGTCGAGTTTTTATTCAAGAAGACCTTCAAGTTAGTCGTCCAGTGTTTAGTCTTCAGGCGACCTTCATTTAAGTCGTCCGAAGGTCGTCCATTTAGTCGTCCAGAGTTTTTTATTCAAGAAGACCTTCAAGTTAGTCGTCCAGTGTTTAGTCTTCTAGACGACCTTCATTTAAGTCGTCGAAGGTCGTCCATTTAGTCGTCTAGAGTTGTTTTATTCAAGAAGACCTTCAAGTTAGTCGTCCAGTGTTTAGTCTTCTAGGCGACCTTCATTTAAGTCGTCGAAGGTCGTCCGTAAGGTCTTCATGGTCTTCATGTAATGAACTTATGTGTCAAAAATCTATTATTAGTGTTTTATATTAGTTGAGTTGAGATGGTTGTAGATTAAGCAGGGCGAGTATGAAACAAATGATAACAAAGGAACGCACATAAGATTACAAAAGTTTACAAATACAAAGGTTACTGCACAAAATATCAAGTTTATATACAAAGGTTACAAATACATTGGCTACTGATCTATCTGTCATCACCATATGCACCATAGTTTTCATCGCCATCCCTGTTTTCCCACAGATGCACGGCAACTCTTCAAATATATCCACCGCCATCTTATCCCTAATAGCCTTCCCTTGTTCTTAGCAAACTCTTTTTTACTAAATGGCATCCCAAGAGCATGACATTCAATGTACTTTAAAGCGTACACACCACAATCACCAGCTCGGCCTGAGGTAAATCCTCTAGTCTCTCATAAGTGAATGGCGGGCTGTATTCGCACGCACCACGTCATTGGGAGCACACTCAACAAGCATATAAGGGATCATGTGGAGAAAAGGCTCCATCACCTCATCGAAGTTTTGGGGAGATACATGTACGGATGCTGTCAAAGACGACAATGTGCCTCTTAGGGATTTGGATCCACATAGCAATCCAATGACGTTGTAGTTCGTTAGGCATAGACATCTGTGATATCAAGGCCCCAAATCTGTTTGATCTGCAAAATGATGGTATAGTGCCATTATAATAATTCAACGCCCCACCGGGTAGTCTTCTTCTAAACCATTCCTATCGGGCTCGGAATCCTTAAAATCCTTGTAGTTAAAACTCCATGATGAGCAAAGAGATGATCGAGGAAGCATAACTTGTCGCTCCGAAATGATGTGGGTTATCCGTGTACCTCTTCCTCGGCACATTCATCCAAGCATCAATATGCTGCATATAAGATATCGACGACTTAGCTAGTAACGTAAGTTAGTGATGAAAGTCATCTACGAATCGACGACTTAAGGGTAAGTCGTGCATGCGATCATCTGAACAGGCGACTTAAAGGTAAGTCGTGCGGGCGATCATCTGAACAGACGACTTATCGGGCGACTTATTGGTAAGTCATCGGTAAGTTGTCACGTACGACTGTCAGACGACTTACAAGTAATGAACTAAGTCATAGCAGAAGACTTACACGTCCGTCAGCCATTCTAAGTCTCGAGGGTCGATACCACCAAGTCGCGACAATTCGTGGTTTTTTTATGGTGTTCTATATTGACTGCAAACACAAAATGTTTAAAAGCGATCAGTTTTGTAGACTAAAGCAAGCTATTATGGGAAAAGCAAACACTTACGGACACTCTTGCAACCAAGTAGCGAGCTCTTTCAATTTATCCTTGTTATTTGGTGCAAAGGATGATAGCACGGATCTCTGCATGATGGCCCGGCCGTCGTGTTGCCGCATAAGGAGATTGCTGTGAAGCAGCAAGTTTCCTTCTTCGATCACTCTTTGCGGCCAAGGATCATAGCAGCGTCCCTGTTTTCTTGGTCTAGCTTTCTCCTTCTGCAGGAACTACCATCTGTATGCACATCAGTCCCTTTCTCCTCCGTGAGGAACTACCATCTGTAGGCACACCAGTCCCTTGCTCCACGGGGAACTAGCAACTGTAGGCACAGCAGGCCCTTTCTCCTCCGCAAGGTACTAGCAACTGCAGGCACAGCAGGCCCTTTCTCCTCCGGCACGAGCATCTGTAGGCACATCAGTCCCTTTCTCCTTCGCGAGGAACTACCATCTATGCACACCAGTCCCTTTCTCCTCCGGCGAGGTACCATCCGGAAGACTTTCACTCTGCAATGTACAAAATTATAAGTGTTCTACTACTTAATTATAAGTCGCAGAAAGTAATCCAGTGGGCGACTTAATAGGCGACTTACAAGTAAGTCGTTTGGAAAACTTTCGGGCGACTTATTTATAAGTCGTCTGCGTCCACTGGATTTCTGCATTGAATAAATGATCAACTTTGTTTACTAACCCGGTGCCTTTGTCCCTGTTGGTGTCCCTTTCCGTTTCCGTTTTGTGGTGAGACCAACCACTCGTAGAATGGAAATTAGGAAGCTCCTTAGATATCTCCACGCCATCTTCTCCTGATGCCTTTGAGTTCTTATGACACAACAAATCTGGACGAAACTGAAACCCAGAGCATGACATTCAATGTACTTGAGTGAACAAACCACAATCACCACCTCGCACGAGGTACTCCAACGGTTGGACTCTCATATGTGTATGGCTCGGAGACAACTTGAAGCGTTCTTCATCGAGGCAGCGTGCTTAACAAGCGGTAAGGGATCATGTTGACAAAGGCTCCACTAACACTTCGAGTTCTCGATCTCGATATGTCCGACAATGCTGTCCCACACGACTATGTGCCTCTTTGGGATCGATATCCACATAGCAACCCAATGGTTGTTTTGTAGTTGAGTGGCGATAAATATCATCCACATCAGTCCCCAAACCTTCCCAGTTGCACCATGATGGTAAGTTGCCTCCATAATAATCCAGCCCACCGGGAAGCTTTCTTCCTAAACCATTGACATTGGGCTTGCCTGCCTTAAATTCGGGTACTTATGCGTCCAATGCTGAGCAAAAGTATGGTCAAGAAAGCACATTCGTGGCTCTGAAATGCGATGGATTTTTTTGGTACCGTTGCCTCAGTAAATAAATAAAAGCATCCATATGCTGCATATAAAACAAGACAAGTCAGTGATAGAAGACATTACGGACGAGTTAAAGATAAGTCGTCTGTTAGGTAGATGACCTATGGGGCGACTTATCATTAAGTCGTCGTTAGGTCATCTAAGCAGATGACTTATAGGGCGACTTATAATTAAGTCGTCTGTTAGGTCATCTAAGCAGGATGACTTAAAGGCGACTAAAACATAAGTCGATGCATTAGGTCGTCTGTATAGATGACTAACAGGGCGACTTATAATTAAGTCGTCTGTTAAGTTGTCCATTAGCTCTCTAAAGTAAATAGCAGAAAACTTACTCTCGTCCACCATGCTAAGGAGGTTGGTGTGGAATAGAACCGACTTGGACATAGGCGTGGTTTCTTATCCAAGCGTGTTTTGAAATAACGCACACACATAATGTAGATAAGCGCAATCATTTTATAGCACAAAGCAAGCTATTATGGGACATTTTCTCACTTACGGATCAAGTTTCAACCAGGTGAGCACCTCAGACATCTTCTTGTTAGCGAAGGCAAAGGATCATATCCTTGTCCAACCTTTTGTTTGAATGATATGTTTGACAGTCTGTTTCCCTTAAAGGAGTTTGCTGTGAAGGAGCAAGTTTCCTCTCTCGGTCAATCTTTTCATGGACCTGTGCAATCATTTTATCCTTCTTTCGCCTTATGATTCGGTGGGTACTCGTTGTCCAATCTGAGCGCTAAGTTTCGTTCTTTGGAGAATCATGCAGCTGTGCAGTGGAGCTTTAGCCACCGGAGCGGGTTGACTCGTTAGCTCCATTCACACTTTCACTCTGAAATTTGGATGTACAAGGCGGGTTTAAAATCATTGACCAAATCCATACATACAAATCAAACAAATCAAACAAAATCCATACATACATAAAAACAAATCAACAAAGGCACACACACAAACAAAGCACATCAGTTCTTATTCATATCACTTTGCTAGTGACTCTCGCTCGTGATTTTGGAAGAGGTTATGGTACTAACCCTTGTTAGTGCAAAGGTGGTTTCGGAGAAGTTAGGTTTTGGTGATTCCAACCATCTTCTCAGCTTCCAACCTATCACTCAGCAACTTAATCTCCTTAAGGCACATCAGAACAGCTTTTTTCAGTCTCATCTTTAGGTGCCTCTACAGAGCCTCCTTGCAAGCCTCCTTGAAACCCCTTTACAAGCTTTTTCCGAGGCCTTCCACTATCTTCCTTCAAACCACTCAAAGTCTCCGCAATCACTTCATTCATCTGATTGACTTCCCAGCAATCCATGGTCCACTTCCATTTAGGATTGAATTAAACATAACTTTGATTATGTTATCCGGCGAGTCCTCGCATCAAACTCCCAGCGTGGAAACATTTCACCAAAGTCCTTCTCAATAAAGTTGATCACCTTAGTGCAAAATGCATAAACTTCAGTCCTACTACTTCACGGGCGACTTTAATTTAAATCGGTGGAAAGTCGTCGAAAATGCTTCACGGGCGACTTAAATTTAAGTCGTCAGAAAAGTCGTCTAGAAAAGACTTCACGGGCGACTTTTCGGGCGACAAATTAGTTATCTGTGATTTTCTGACGACTTTCAACGACAAATTAAAGTCGTCTCTTTTCTGGATAACCGACTTAAATTAAAGTAAGCATTTTCTGGCGACTTTCCAGCCGACTTAAATTTAAGTCGTCTGCGAGTTTAGGGACTGAAGTTTATATACCTGCCTCAAGATGGCCTCTTTAAAACATCGGTCCTTTGCCACCCTTGTAAGCCAGCAGCGGTGGAGTCGGCCTGTTTGGTTGGGGATTCCCAAAATTTGCACCTAAATCTGGCGAAGTTGTACACCCACTGAAGAACTTGAATAAAGCCATCAACGGTGTATGAATTTGCTTCCAAATTTGCTGCCTTCACGAAGCTATCAGCACCTTGAGCGCCACTCTCCCCAGGATAATTCTCAAATTTTTCTAAATCCATCACTAGCTTTGCAAGACTAGCATATAGGGTTGAGAACTTTCTCCTTCAATGAATCCGTAAGATAGCAAGGTATCCGAGATCACGATCTTCCCGACCACTCTTGGCATCTCTTAAATGCTCCTATTATCGATCAACATTTGGCCCAGCCTCGATATGAACACCCATCTTGTCCCGAAGCCATCTCCCCGTAACCTCACACCTTGGATTTTCGAGGTCCTTCATGTCCGCGAGTTCAGACCGGTGAGGTGTTCAAACTCTATCGTGAAAACCTCATCGGTTACACCAGCGAGAGACGAGCTCATATTTCTTCTTGATCTTAAGCTGGAAACCGAGTATATAATGCACCAGCCTTGAAGCCCAATTAAAATTCAGCTCCTTGAACTTGATGAACACTCCCACTTCGACTCCTTCACTCCTCATTATTTCTTAGACCTTCACTTAGAAACAACAACCGAGTTATCGGTATGATCTGAAATGCTCTTCATTGCAGTGGGTTCTTTCCCAAGCGTATATATCCTCCGGGAGTTCTGGTAAATCCATTTTTCCTTGCAAAACAATCAAATACAATCAAATACAAGCATCGAACAAGCAAACTATTCTAAATACAAATCGCATGTAAAATATAGTGAGAAGATTGCTCGGGCGACTTCGAGGCGACTTCGAAGTCTTAAGTCGTCACGACCGATAAGTCTTCTAAGGACTCTTATTACAAGATGGATGGATGAATGACTTACGGTAGGAAGATAACGACACCAGCGATTCTGATCTGCAAATATCGGCGAGAAAAGAATCGAGAAGATGGATTTCGCCGTTGTCGCTAAGGAGAGAAGCGGTAGGGTTTCCAAAATTTGTGAAAAGGGAAAAAAATGTATTTATATGTCCGGTAAATTATTCGGTTAGGCTTAAATTACTTTGTTAAATTATAGGTTGATGCGGTTTGGGCGACTTAAATGTAAGTCGCCTACATTAATTATTCAACAGGCGACTTATAGTTAAGTCGTCTTTTCCTAAACATAACCCTAAACTTAATTAACTAACTAGACACTTTAAAAATCAAATTAAACTTAAAAGTGTTAACTATACACGAAATAAAGACATATAAGTAAAAATATATATTTTAGAAAAATCCAAGCTTTCCAAAATCTAACCCTAAGAATACATACAATACTACAACATATGTTTTCAAACCCTCAAAACCAAAGAATATCATGATTAACTACTTTCACTCATCATGTTGAAAACTATTCATTTTATTATATGTTAATTTACATCATTTAAAACTGTTAATAATTACATGATTTTTATTTTCACTTGTCCAAACATTTTTTTTTAATTTATAAATTATTTTAAGCTCAATGAGCGCGACTTAGTTTTAAGTCGATGCGGGCTTATTTAAAGTCGTGCATGCACGACTTCGTGGGGTAGAAGCGGAACAAATATTCGGTTTTGTTTGTTCACAAGGGTTAGTTGTAATTTCAATACCCTTTTAGGTTACTTTTGCTATTGATTCAAGTTTGGGTTTACTATTGTATTTGAAATCATGTTTTGAGTCACAATTGGCAATTTTCTCTTAAATATTTTAAAAATCTTGGGGGGTACATTATTAGACTTGGCGGTTACAAATTTTGGGGTTGGAACTTTTTGAAAAGTTTTCCACATTTTGTCAGTATATCCTCCATCTCTCAGCAAACTTTTTTAATGCGCTCATTATTTTGTATACTATATGTTTTTGTTAATTCCGAAAGAAAAAAAAAATCATATGTTTGGCCAAAAGAAATCATATGATAAAATAAAAATAAATATTAGAATCATTCACCAAACTAAAAAATGATATTTGAATAACTAAGTAATAAAAACATCCAAATTTGAGGATTAAAATATCTGGAAATATTTGGAAACATGTGGGAAAAACAATAATTAAAAACTAGATAGAAGAAGAAAATGAGTATATAGACATGTTAGTATGCGAAGCTTCTCTTCCATATATGATTTTGTATCAATGTTTTCAGTTCCTTTACGAGTGAGCTGACTTTGTTTTACGTTTTTTTTTTGGTTTCTTTTTAAAAGATTCTACGATATATAATTTGAAATTATGCATACATGCAGGCATAATCTGATTGGTAATAAACTAATAATAGATAAAACTTGATTAAAGTGTATAAGGCTTAAGAAAGTGGTAAAACATACATTGAATTGACATGAAGTTACGTAGCTAGAGGTGTCAAATAGATAAAAATCAACGGTCAATCCAATTCAATCTAAATTATAGATATTAATAGATATAAATGATTTAATAGATAAAATGGATTTAGTTGATTGACTTAAAACGGTTTGAATTAAATAATGGTTCGCCATAACCAATCAATAAAAATTTATAACCAACAAAAATTCAAAAAAAAATATATAAACAAAAAATAAGAAAACCAAATTTCAAAATCAATTATATTAAATCAAATTTTATTTATTTTTTCATATACCTTAATCAAATTTGATAAAATTTTGGATTTCTCTATATATTCCGATAAAATCTAGGGGTTAGTGTTTCTACAAGCTGTAAGTTACGAAGAGAAGGGGGAACAATAAGAGTTTACTATGAGATTCATTGGAGAGAAACCTGAGACTTGCTCCAGAGGAATAACTGATCGAGTTGTTGAGGGAGTGTTGAGAGATGGACTACGCGCAAAAGTGACGAGAAGATTTGTTATCGAATAATTAAGAAGAAGAATCACAATGAAAGTAAAGATGGAGAGATTGGGTACTTTTAGTTCTCGTAAACCTTTTCTATTTTGTTAAGCAGTTCTCGTCCCAAATCATGCAAACAAATAGAAGTGGAAGATCCTTTTCAAATAAAGTGGATGTTGAATAATGAGATAGAAGAAAGGAAAGATGATATGAATGATTAAACTAGAAATGAGGGTGTTAAATTTACAAAACCGTACATGGTCCAAGAAAACAAACGGTCCTAAATGTCATTGAAATGGGTCATTTGGGATTTTATCAAAATAAATAATCTAGATGGAGATGATAGACAAGCGAACTTATTCCTCTCTAACATTATAACAAAAAATGAAATATTATAGAGAATGGAAAGGGTAGTTCGTTCAAATAAAAAAAGAGAATGGAAAAGTAAAGTGAATATAGAATTATATATATATACAATTTTGTAAATGAATAGATCCAATATCTCGATTTATTAAAAAACATTAACGTGTATATAATAAAGGAGAACCAGAACTCGTGGTCTCATTTAACTTCTACCCCACCAAATCTAAATCTCGAACAATGGTTCCAGCCTTTCTTTTTTTTTTTTTTGTCCTTCCAGCCTTTCAAATAAAAGTTCCGAGACTATTATGTAAAAAATAAATAAAAATATAAAAGTATAGATAATATATGTTTGTGTGTGTTTCTTATTTTTCTTTTAACGGCAAAAAAATAATAATATAGACCTTCAGCAAGTGAAAGTCAAAATGAGAGGTGGTGAGCTGTTTAGTCGAATCGAGTCGTTGTTATTGACTCTCTCTCTCGTCCACATGTTTAGATACGCACTCTCGTCTGACGTGGCATCCTAACTCCGTCCATACTCTCTCAGCCACTCGTTAGGCACGTGACACTTCCTAAATGGGCCCCACTCTTCCCCAAACCTCTTTCTGTAAACACTTGTTTTTTTCTTTTCTCATTATCCAGACGAAGCATGAAGGATTCTGAATCCAGGTTTTCGAAATATTACTCTTTTTCAGTTTAATTTTATTTTATTTAATTTTTATCCGTTTTCTAACTCTTGAGAATTACGTTAAGCGACTTTTCTTTTGTGGGTTTTTTTTTTTTTAATCGTGGTGGAGTCGGCGATGTGTGGAGCAATCAGAGAGGAGAGTGATTTGGGGTCTGTGATTGGACTCTGTTTCTTTAGTCATGTTTGATTGGGACGACGAAGAGGTAAAGTCTCAATCTTTAGGCTTCTCTCTCTCTCTGTTTTAGTTCTTTGATGCTTGTCTCTCTGTATCAGTCTCTAGTTTGCTAGTGGAAGAAAACATAGATATGTAACCTGTAATTCCCCATGGATTGATTTTAAACCTCTCATGGCTCTGTATCTTCATGTTCCCAATTCACCGGAAAGAAAATGGTTTAGGCTTTGAAGAGTTGAAGATTTGAACTTTACAAGTCCATTGCTCATAGTAAACTTAATAAAGATCTGAGCTTTGACTTTGAGGTAGTTTGGATTTAGGGTATAAGAAGAGGATGAGCAGAGAGTCCAGTGAAGTGTTAAAGAGCCTATCTTTTTACATTATGTTCTACATTCTTTTAGTTTTGGTCGCTTGTAGATGAAACCTTCCATGGCTCTGTAGCTTTATATCCCCAATTCACAGGTAAGATCAATGTTTAGGCTTTGAATTTCACAAGTATGGGAAGAAGCCTCTTAGTTCATTGCTCATGGAAACTAATAAATATCTGAGATTTGTCTCGCATGGTAAAGTCTGGTCATTGTTTGGAGAGCTTAGAAAGATTTGTAGTCAAGTTTCACTTCTCAGTGATCAATCAGTTCTATCTTGATGGGAGGCGTGCCTATTTTCTTACATCATGTTGTTATATGTTCTAAATTCCTTTAGATTTTGGTCGAATGTAGATGTCAATACTTGTTTGTGTCTGATCCCTTGTTGTTTATGGTCTTAACCTATTTTTCAGCTTACTAATATGATATGGGGTGACGACGGTGAGACAGGCGACCATATTGTGCCTTTTAAAGTAAGAAGTGAACAGCTTAACAGGAAGGAACATGGTGAAGAATCTAAGACAATTAAGCCAGCTGAGCAGAAGACAACTGGGTCTAAAACTGACCTCCATGATAGTAAACTGGGGAGCAGTTCAGGGCAAAATGTAGACGAGGGAAATCTTCAGCCAGGTTTCTGTATGAGCTCATGGCTATCTAATGCTAGAGAACCTGATCCAGGACCAGGTTCGAGTGAGACTGAACTTTCCAAATCCTTAGCTGAGCCAGCCAGATATGATTCAACGAGAGGTGGTGCGTTTCTTAAAACAGTGCTGTTTTGCTTGGGTACGTTTCTTTCAATTCTAATCATGTTTAAAGTTGTGTGCTTCACCCTGTTTTCACCAGAGAAAACGTCTGAACTTGGGAAAGGCCCTGATATTTTTCATAGCACTGATGAGAGTAAAGAGCAAGGTGATTTTGATGAGTATGGATGGGCTAACATTGGTAGCTTTGATGATCTTGATCGAATGTTCAGGTAAAACTTTTCAATGATCAAAGAGCATTACCAAGATCAAGATTACCTACTAATGGGTTCTCTATCTAACACAATATCCTCACAAGTGATGATTTTGCAGCAGTGATATCCCTATATTTGGCGATGGCAATCTCAACGGTGCAGATGAGCTGTGGTCTTCTTCTAAAGATGTATCCAAGCCGTTACCATCCATTTTGGACTCTCAAGATCTAGGATTGGATAGTAGAACTGAGTTTGAGCATCAAGAGAACCAGCAGTTTCCATTGACTGGAAAGATCGATGCTCCCTCATCCCAAAGTGTGCCTCGTGTACGTGTAGCCCCAAAATCTGAGCAGTATCATGGGCATAAGAGTCTATCCTCAGTTGATGACCAGGTACTATGCACAGCAGACTGCTTGATACTGCTCACACGTTTATGATAAAGTGGATTAAAGAAAGTATTGTTGCATAGTTTCTGTCAATGTAACACTAATTTTAGTCTTCAGATTCTTATGCGTTAGGATTGTACAGCTCCATTGATTCTTAATTCATTCCTTTCCTATTTCTGTTCAGCCATATCAACAAAACAAAATGATGAAGTTTTCGGAAGTGTTGGGGACTTGTGAGGCAGGATCATTTCAAGATCCATACGGTCAGAGGACTCTGTCCAGGAGAAAGTCTGTAAACCATTTGGCACCGTCACGATCATCTATGATGGGTGTCAATCTGCAGAGTGAGTCTCAAGGGTCTGGGACATCACATTATCCACATATGCCAAACCAACACATGGCTACTTCTGGTTTTGGCAATCATATAAATCCATATTCTGCTGTACCCGTAGTTTCAGCCTTCCAACGTCCTGATGTAAAGAATCAGCTGATGCATCCTTCCTACAACCCTGCTACTGCTATCTCTGTAAACATGGTAACAGATGTCTCTTCACGACCTTCAACAATGACGCCGCAGGAAAAGCTAGAAAAACTTAGGCGCAGACAGCAAATGCAGGCAATGCTTGCTATTCAGAGACAACAACAGCAATTTCGTCATCAGGCTCCTGGAGCAGATCAGTCCATTGCTCAGAACTGTTATCAAGAGAATCCACTCCAGCTTGTCGACAAAACTAATCTTCAAGGGCTAAGTGCAGTGCCTTCTTTTGATCCTAATTCATCTCTGGAACTAGATGATTCTGGCAACTTTGCTGCTGCTGCTGATAATCCATCAGAATTCTCGGTTCTTTATCGGCTTCAAGATGTTGTATCGAAGGTACTCAAATGGTTGGTTGGTTTGTTATGTTATAATCTTACAGTACTTTGTAATTGGCTTTTATGTTGGGAGTAACTAATACTCCTCATTGATGACATGCAGTTGGATATGGGAGTAAGGACTTGTATAAGGGATAGCTTATTCCGGTTGGCTGATAGCGCAGGTCAGAGACATCACACTGGTGATACATCCCACAGTAATAAGACTAGCCAGGATGGCCAGGAGGTGGTTCCCAAAGAAAAATCCAGATATAGGTAAGCAAATTTATATCCTTCGTAGTTAGATCATGCAAACTACACACATACAGTTTTGTGAATGTGGGTAACCTTTTAAATATGATACCGAGTTGGTATCTCATGGAGAAATTGCTGGAATGTGAGATAGTAGAAATGATATAACCGTATTAGCATACATCCCTTGTTCTGAATGAATCAGTTTACGCATCTGGGTGCTGCAAGCATATGCATTAATACTCTTTTCATGTGCTGTCACAGTTCTTTGTTTGGTGATTACGTTTTAGTTAAACTTCATCATCAAAATTAATATGTGGTTTACAAATCGCTAGCTCTTCGGGTTTTTGTTCTTACAGATATGCAGGGATGCTAGACACAGAAACAGTTACCAATCCCACAGACAGAACGGTGGCTCATTTGCTCTTTCATAGGCCTTTTGATATGCCTGCGGCAAAGCATATGGAAGGACTAGAATCACCGTCTTCTTCGAAGATGGGAACTGAAGAAAAAGGGAACTTTCCTAAATGCAGCACACGAGAGAGTCCCATGAATAAGCAGAAGGCAAAAGAGGAAGAAACACCTGCAGGTTCACTTGCTTTAGTGTATGCATCCAACTCAGGATCCAGTAGCACTGTTGGTGAGAGGGTTGCTGAAGCATCCCATGGAAACAAAAGAAAGTTGTGAAGTATAGAAAGGGTATATTTCGTCCCATGACATTCTTATGTTCGTTCATATAGAGCTTGTATACAGATTTATTGGTAACTGATACTCAGGTGTTGCTTTTGTCATCAATCAGTTTAGGTTGCTGTGTT
Organism: Brassica nigra; assembly: GCA_016432835.1. Lineage (NCBI taxonomy): Eukaryota > Viridiplantae > Streptophyta > Magnoliopsida > Brassicales > Brassicaceae > Brassica > Brassica nigra. Next base: position 6,571,984 of record CM028246.1, on the reverse strand, counting down.
AGAGAGAAGCTTGAGGTATTCAGAAGAGTAGCCAACATCTCTCTGCATCTCTAGAAACAATCTCATATTTACTCCTTTCATGTGAAGATCTTATTCTTGTAATTAGTTGTTTTGTTTTATGACTTGTTGAATACCCCCTTCTCACGTACCTCCATGAGAGCTGCATTTTGGAAAACTCATGTAGTTTGCTCTTACATGTTTCTCTTTCAAAACAAGATTTGATCTCTTATTACAATTGTATGCAATCACGAAGGACAAAAAGAAAAACTTCTAGACTCGTATCAATTGGTCTAAATTACAGGAGAAGTGAAAACTTCTCAGGCTGTAATGAATTTGCCTTTTCTTGAGGCACTGGTATGTGAGGAAAGACCCAGCAGGCTCTTTACTGTATGTGATCTTCACAACCTGTTTCTTGTGCAACCCATGGCATCCCACGAATCTGTCAATCTGATACCCCAAAAATATATATACATCCGGTAGACATAGAATACAAAAAGATGAAAATAAGCTGTGGGCGTAGTCGAAGCAGACTAGCTGTTTTATAACCATTTTTAATGTATTCTTCAGTTTTGTCTTCCAACATATAAGAACTTTAGTAGTCTAGTAGATATAAGAATTTTCTTATGCCTTTGAAAATCTAAATATGTTAATTCTTACACTAAAAGTAGATGAACATTATCTTAAAAGTCTAAAGAAATCAATTCAAAAAAAAAAGTCTAAGAAAAAACAACAATTTCTATTTCGGAGTATGAAATAGAAGTAAGCTGGAGTAGAATATATTCTATAATAACATTTAAATTCAAAATATAAATACGAACATAGATGTCACACTCATAAGTCCCATTTCTGTATTCTCAATGTTAATTTCAGTCCAGTGTTAAAAAAAAGATGACATAAGTCCATGCTTAAAAAGTTGAACTCAACAACATAATAAAAATATCTGTGTTTTGTGATTTTAGACATAAAAATTTGGTATTCAAAATTATATAATTAATTGTGTGAATTTCACCTTTTAATTTCACCTTTATATAATTAATTGTACTCTAGAGGGTTATGATGGTCTGATGGAGGCAAGAACTGTCATGGCTAGTATTTCTCCTTTTGCGGAGGTAGAAGCGCTAATTTGGGCAATAGAGTGTATAAGAAATTTACGTCAGTTTCAGGTCACATTTGCAACGAATTATTTTCAATTGGTGAAGATGGTTTATGAACTAGAAGAATGAACAGTTTTTGTAAATTATTTTGGAAGATATCAAGATCCCGAAAGAAAGTTTCCCCGGCTCAGAAATCATTCATGTACCACGAACATAAAATTCAAAGACAAACAGCCTAACACACAGTTTCAGACAGCAATTATTTTTCATCATTCACATAGATGCAGAGCTCCGGTTTTGATTTACATAATCAGTATGAGTCTGTTTAAATTGATGACAAAAATTATTATTTTTTAAAATGTGGTTATGGATTCAAATTCCCATAAACAAATGATAAATCTCCTAAAAACTTAATAATGTTTATGAGCAAAATAATACACAAATAAGAAATGATTAAATAAATTTTATTAAACGAAAAAATAAGGCATCCTAACAAATACTTTGAAAATTATTATTTTAAATTTTATACTATAAATATTAAATTATAGACGTTAAATTTCAATTCCGAATCTGAATCCTAAACTTTTGATATTTAAAGAAATCTATTTTTATCATTTTTCTATTTGTGTGTTATTTCTGTGATAAACCCATACGTAAAACAAAAACCTAAAGTATAAAAAGCCCACACACTCGATACTGTGCAGTCAGTCACTGCCGAGTCTCCTCCTCTCACTCTCTCTAAACCACTCAAAAACCCCAAAGGAATCCGATTAACAAATGTCATCATCCATGGAGTCCCTAATCCTCGAGCTCCACGAGATCGGCGCCGTCAAATTCGGAAACTTCAAACTCAAATCCGGAATCTACTCCCCCGTCTACATCGACCTCCGCCTCATCGTCTCCTACCCCTCCCTCCTCACCCAAATCTCCCAAACCCTAATCTCCTCCCTCCCTCCCTACACCTCCTTCGACGTCGTCTGCGGCGTCCCCTACACCGCCCTCCCCATCGCCACCGTCGTCTCCGTCTCCAACTCCATCCCCATGCTCATGCGCCGCAAGGAGATCAAAGACTACGGCACCTCCAAAGCCATCGAGGGGGTCTTCGAGAGGGACCAGACCTGCCTCATCATCGAGGATCTGGTGACGAGCGGGGGGTCTGTGCTGGAGACGGCGGCGCCTCTCCGTGGGGTTGGGCTTAGGGTGAGGGACGCGGTGGTGTTGATCGATAGGGAGCAGGGAGGGAGGGAGAATCTGGAGGAGAATGGGATTAGGTTGCATTCGATGATTAGGTTGACGGATATGGTGAGGGTGTTGAGGGAGAAGGGGAAGATTGAGGAGGGGGTGGAGGCGAATTTGATTAGGTTTTTGGAGGAGAATCGTAGGGTTAGTGTTGTTCCGAGTGTGGAGAAGGTGAAGGTGAAGGAGAGGGTTTTGGGGTTTAAGGAAAGGTCGGAGCTTTGTAGGAATCCGATGGGGAAGAAGCTGTTTGAGGTTATGATGAAGAAGGAGACCAATCTCTGTTTAGCTGCTGATGTTGGAACTGCTGCTGAGTTGCTTGACATTGCTGACAAGGTAAAGAGTATTTCTATCTTTTGACCAATCATATGATTTGTGTGTTTGTGATCTTCATGTTTGTGTTCATGAAGGTGGGACCAGAGATATGCATGTTGAAGACTCATGTTGACATTCTGCCTGATTTCACCTCTGACTTTGGCTCCAAACTCCGTGCGGTACATCTTCATTTTGATAGGCTTTGGTTACACAAAGAATCTTGTATCTGTCTAGTGTCTACGATAGAAACATATGTGCTATAGTGAAGTCCTTTAACTCCCCTTAGATCATCCAATGGGCTACCATTTGGCTGTTCTTGATCCGCGAAATTTTGAACCATTTGGATACTCATTTACTCATTGATCCATTGTTGGTGTTACTTCAGATCGCAGACAAGCACAAGTTTCTCATATTTGAGGATCGTAAGTTTGCAGACATTGGTAACACCGTCACAATGCAGTATGAAGGGTGAGTTTTATACGTTGTGTCACTCATTGTTCTTCATTGATGTCTTTTGAATCTTTCATAAAGTTTATCTGATGTGGTTTGTTTGCAGAGGCGTCTTTAAGATATTAGAGTGGGCAGATATTATAAACGCTCACATAATATCAGGGCCAGGAATCGTGGATGGCCTGAAATTGAAGGTATAGGTGTATTCATTTGTTACTGGATTTTCATTAATCATTCCGCTTTTACTAACATTTTGGGGGAATTCTGTGGTTTCAGGGTTTGCCTCGTGGTAAGGGTCTGCTTTTGCTAGCTGAGATGAGCTCTGCTGGTAACCTTGCTACAGGAGACTACACTGCAGCAGCCGTGAAGATCGCAGAGACTCATTCGGATTTCGTGATGGGATTCATCTCGGTTAATCCAGCGTCGTGGAAATGCGGTTATGTGTATCCGTCTATGATTCATGCAACGCCTGGTGTTCAGATGGTGAAAGGCGGTGATGCACTTGGTCAACAGTATAACACTCCACACTCTGTGAGTCTCTCCCCACAACTTTAACATTCATAGTTAGTAGCTTAGGTTGTGATATCGGGAATATAAAGTGGGGTGCTCTTGCTGTCTTGATTCAGGTGATTACTGAGAGGGGAAGTGATATTATAATAGTCGGACGAGGAATCATAAAGGCGGAAAACCCAGCAGAGACGGCTCACGAGTATCGACTTGAAGGCTGGAAAGCATACTTGGAGAAGTGCTCTCAGTAGGTTCAAGCCTAAGAGGTTGTTGATTTTTGTGTTGTGATGCTATAGACAGTAGTTTGTGGAAGTTTTGTGTGTGAGGATGGTTTTTAAAACTCATGTCTGTTTGATTTGTCACTTGATCTCAAATCTCAATAATATAATAAAAATTAAGAATGACAGCCATTGATTGGGTTTTGATCATTAGTGCAAAGCTGATGAGTACACGACGCCACTGGTGAAGTTTTTTAGTTATGTCGTTTTATAACCTTTAAGGATACTACAGTAGTGTTTCGTCTCCAACTTCTTCCATTGAGCAAACAAATGGATCAACTTTGATCCTTCCTCCAATACCTTACCCGAAACTACTATTCTCCTCAATTTTGGCCTTCTATAGCGACGCAAATGATCCTTCTTTCCCCTGAAAATGGGTATAGAAGAGATCCTCATGTCACCTTGCGTCCGTCGAAGGTAACTTAGCCACATTATTATCTTCCTAATGGTATTTAAACGTAGGGTCTTTAGATACTCTATAGCTGCAGTTAACCTCTCTCACACGTAACTTGGTATTAGTACTAACTCAGTGGAGAGTGTAGCGGCATTCGCATTTTCATACAAGGGTCTATGAGGTACTGGTATCAGCGAAACAACGTGGATCTCACCGTATCAAAATCTGCTGTTTGGAACGATGATGCTGTTCAAGCTGCTCTCGATAGTGCTGCTTTTTGGGAGGACGTTTGTTAAGTCTTTATCTGGTTACTGGAATTCTTGGCCCCTGGTCCTGCAAATGTTCGGCCTATCTATACAAATATTGTGTAGCCTTTCCCAAATGATCCTCCTCATGTTCCTGAAGATAACTCTACTGGTCGCTACAGAACATACTTTCAAATTATATAGGTACCAGGCCACTGCAGTAGCATATGTGACTTTTGTTAATTGTGTTTACCCATTAGTCTTCAGGATCTATTGAAGCTGGGGTCAGATGGCGTTAAGCGTTGGACTTATGGAGAGGACTTTGGTGACCAGCCTAATGATTTGAACTTCTGTCTGAATGGGCTTATGTGGCCGAATCCAGCACTCCATGGTAACATCTTGATCGAGTTAAGAATAACCAAAGGCTGACTGAAACATTCCTGATTGAAACAAATGAACTATAAAATCTAAATTGTTAGAAACATTTAATATCTCCAGAGCTCTCTCTAAGCTTGAATGAGTCTCACAACCAAGATCCCATCCTTATACAGTAACATAAAAGCAAAGTACTATAGTAAAACTAATTAAGATATAAAAATCCTAAGGAACATAAAACGAAAACACATCTTGAAAAACAGCTTCGTCCTCAAGGCTGGACCTGGAAGGTGATCAAATAAACCAAGGAGTTCATTCCAGAGCATGCCCTTCAAAAACAATGAAATCATCCTCATCAAAATCCAGAGTATCAGTCAAAACCTGTTGGTTACCACAAACAAGTTTGGGCTGTTGTTCCTCACAAACTTGAGACTGGAGCTTGAAGATGACAAATTCTCCCTCTGTACCTAAGTCATGAATCTCTGTTGCCTGATCCTTGAATTCGTCAACCTTCTTTATGACACAATGGCTCTTTTTTATAGGAATCACAACAAAATCTGTAGACGTTTCTTGAGATACTGTGCCCACTTGAGTTGCAGCAACCATTTCTGTTTGCCTCAAAATTCGATCTAAAACATCTTTCAAACCATCTTGATTACCATCCAACTTGTCACCCAGAGTTTGTTGATTTTTCTCTAAACCATCCAAACATCCCTCTGTTTGAGTAGTGGTCATGTCTTTAGGCAAATCAGAACTATAACACCAAAAGAGAACTGATATTCATCCAATGATCTCTCCGGCGTGGATGAGTCTCACAAAACGTGATCATGTGATATATAGAGCGCTAAGGAAATAGTTAAATGCTAAATATATTCCTTAATCAAGAAAAATAAATTCTAGTTTAATAAAGGAACATAAAATCTAAGTGTATCACTTCTATTTCCCTATTTTGTAGACACTTGCCCATGTTTCATTAATTTCTCAAATGTCATTGATTTTTCTTCTATTTGCATCGCATCATGTCTCTGTATTTCTTAAGAGAGGTCAAGCATTGTTATCAACCAGTCAAGGTTTCCTTTGACGAATGGCACGTTGAGGTTACAACTTAATATACTTCACCTCTGTTGGCTTTGGTGTTAAATCTTATCTATGCAGCTGTAACTTTATCTTTGCAGGTAGCAAACTCTTAATTTTTCAATACAACAGAAGATTTTGAGTTTAGTTGGAAAATTCAAGGGGATGGTGTTGAACTTGGATCTGGGACTCTCTCTCTATTCCTGTGATAAAGCCACAGAATATTTTTGATACCGAGTGGAAGGCCAGGTCCACGGTTTTCTTTCTGGGATGACTCAAATGCTGGAGAAATGTTTCTGACAATCATTGCTTAATCCTACTCGTTCACTTGATAAACAACATGCATAAATTTAAAAACTAAAACATGAAAATGAAAAATAAAATCTGAAAACCAACCACGTATGCGTTAACTATTTGCAGATTTTAACAATGGGAAGATTTTGATTTATTTTAATGGTATGTTGAAAATATTTAATTGATATGTTTATTGTATTATTTTAAAATAAATTACAATTATTATTTAGAAATTTAAAAAGGTACAGCAAAATCAAAAACCAAAATCTAAAATATTAAAACCAAAATCTAAAAACAAAAATCTTAAAACCATAATCTAAAAACTACTAAAACAATCAAACCTGAATGTTCTTTTACCGTTGGATTCGGTTTACCAAAACTAATGAAAAACAAACCAAACCAACTCTGAACCCGTTGGATTAGTAACTATTCTAATTCTATTCGGTTTATCTTTCGTTTACTCCTCCAGTAACAAAGGAAACTGAGGAAGGAGGATCCGAGAATCGTTGCTGGTGCTCTCAAACTCTTAAGCCATGAATCGTCGTAATCGCGGCTCTTCTTCTTCTTCTTACGGATCCAGAGGCGGAGCTAGTGATTCGTTCCGGAGAAGATCCGATGTACCACGCAAACGAAACAATGATAATAAGGGTGGAGATCCTGCTGACGTTTCATTCATCGTCGGAACTTGCTCTTCTATGTGTCCTGGTAAATCATGTAAACCGCAATTAGTTTCTGTTTGCCCTTAGATTCCGCTAAAACCGAACATATCCTGCGTTTGAATTGCATAGAAAGAATCAAGGGATAAATGTCGGTTTAGTTTATTATACAATTCAGTAAACCATAGATCCTTCGAGAGGTCTTGAATCTGTTTTGACTCGCTAAAGAAGATAGAAGATAGTCAGAGATCTTGTGTTCACTATTGTATTCTGAAAATTTAACTTGAGCCCCTTGTACTATTGTGCTCTATGTAGTCAGTCATTTACTTTTTTTTATTCGTTTTTTTTCACATCTTCTTGCATTCGTTATTATAACAAGTAGTACTGTTTAAGTGTCAGTTTTTGGGGTTGGAAATATTTCTCTGTTGTTCATTAGGTCCTGAGCAATAATCTTTTTTGGGACAGAGAATCGTATTCATGGGCTCTTGAGTGTGAAAGTCTTAAGATATCATTTTAAGGGAAGAAAAAATTATAAATCTTCAGTGTTCACTGTGTATCAATCTTACATAAATGCGAAAAAGGATGAGTAAATACCATAATATCAAGCTGCTAAAAAGGATGTAAACAGCTTCATTTAATAATATGAATTGCTTTTCCTTTTTAACAGAGCGGGAAAGAGTTACAAGAGAACGCTTGCGTGATCTAGCACTGTTTGAGAGGCTTTATGGAAACCCCACAAAATCATCCACAGATCTAGCTGTCAAAAAGGTGAGCTTCGAGATATGACATCTTTTGATTTTTCATGTCCATAATGCTCTGATTAGCTTGTAGTAGACAGTGATTATATCTCTATGTGAAACTTTCACCTTAAGCTGAGGCGCTGAGGCTTTTGCTTCCTATATCGTGTGCATTTATGCGAGTTAGCAGCCAATTGCTTGATTCAACTAAGATAAAAAAAAACATGTGCCCTGGTCACGATAAATAGTTTGTATTTCTTACTGGGAGATACCCAACTGCCCTGTATAACTGGACTCTTTTTTGTCCTTGCTAAAGGTAGTTGTCTCTCTGTGTTCTTGCTAGTTTTGCAGAACCCTTTCAGCAGCTGATGTTCAGGCATCGGACGTAAGACCGCTCCCGGTCCTAGAAGAAACCCTGAGTTACCTTCTAAGTTTGCTGGACTCAAGTGAGCACCCCTTTGAAGTGGTTCATGATTTTGTTTTCGACAGGACAAGGTCTATCAGGCAAGATCTCAGCATCCAGAATCTAGCCAGTGAGAGAGTGATCCACCTCTACGAGGAAATCGTATGTTTTTCTTGCATGTTTCTTTTTCTGTACTCTTTTCTAGTTCTCTAAGTAAAACTACGCTAGAAATCTGTATTATTTTTCGTTAGAATTATTTTCATACAGTTTTGTTGAAAGTCATTTGTGTGTTTACTCCATTGATGTTATTCTTCTGACTCTCAAGTGGGTTTCGCATGCAGGTTAAATTCCATGTCATATCTCGCCAGAGGCTTCAGAGTTGTAGTGGTGCAAGTATCAGCCCAATGCATCACTTGAACATGGAGCAGCTAGCAAAAACTCTCACCACTTTGTATAATATCTATGATGCAAATAGGAAACCAGATTACATCTACGAAAATGAAGCAGAGTTCCGTTCACTCTACGTGCTGCTTCACCTCAATACTAGTAGTGGAGTGATGGTTGTTTCTCTTTTTCCTTTATCCTTTTTCATTTGTTAGCATAACACCTTTTCGTTTGCATAAAACATTAAGATTTTGATCTGCAGGGGGAACCACTGTCTTTGTGGTTTCGCCAGTTGACTTCTACTTTAATAAAATCCAAGGAAATGTGCTTTGTACGAAACCTTCTAAGGTAGGGTTATACTGTATCCTTTGCGTTTGAGTTATTTAAATCGAAAACATTCTGAAAATATGAATTGAAGTATGGTGCTTATTCCTCATTGTTTCTAGCAGATCATATCGAAATGGTAACTACAAGAGTTTTCTAAGAACAACGGCTTCTGAAGCGACATACTTGCAGTATTGCATAAGTGAACCTCATATTAGAGAGGTGAGCTTGTATGTACTTACGTATGTAGTTGTGACCTAGTTTTCATGCATGGTTCTTGTGGCACTTTTAAGTGGTATAAAAGGCTTCTACATGTAATAAAATTTGGAATAGACTGTTGTTAAGCTATGTTGATCATTTTCTGAATGTTTTAATGGTAAAAGATGCGATCATTCGCTGTGGAATGCATAAACAATGTTTGCTACAAGCTTCAACCCTATCCACTCGTGCGGCTATCTCAGAACCTGATGATGAAGGTAATATATACATGCAGATTGGACTAAGATTCCTTTGTATTCTTTAACTCTTGGTAAACTTGAAATATCGTGAGCTAACTTTTGCTTATAATTTTCAGGAGATGGATGTTGAATCTTTATGCCAAGAGTGTGGTCTTGAGATACGTACTGATTCCGATGGGTGTAATGTGTTGCCAACGAAGCAGACAAACTTTCGTAGTCCAAAGGAAGGTTTTAAAAACTATGATATGATTGGGATTGAAATTGAGAGGTTGTTGTGAAACACACATAAAACATAACATCATTCGCTTGTACCCTAATCCTAAGCCTGTAATCTTTTGGATCTCTAATTACCCCAAAAATGTTTACATTCAGGCTTATTCATTGTCTCATGTTTGAACAGTGAGCAGCAGAGACATGCTGAGCAAAAAAAAAAGGAGAAATCACTGATATCTGTTTTGATCTTCTTATATTTGTGTCTTCAAAAGTGTACCATATTCATAAGAGTTAAACAGTTGCATGATTGAAAAGAATCAGTTGTGTTGTATTGAAAGCTAGTTCTTGACTAAACCGATATAAACCAAATTTAGACACCTACCAGTACCACCCTTCCTAACCACGACTCTCTTGGACCATTAATGCCCGACCGGATAACGATTGAAGTAATCAAATGAGGTAAAAGTCTTGGCTTAATGCTATTTTTGGTCGTAAAAAAAAAAACTGAAGGAGCAATTCGATCCACACAGATCCTCCCTCGACCCTCCCTTAGTAATAATATCTTCTCTGACTCAGAGAGAACACACAAAAAGCTAATAATATCCACATCGGATCATTGATTGCAGCTACCTGCATCAAATCTCAATCCACTCCAGGTTTAATCCGTCTTTTCTCTCTCTCAGCTTCTTTCTGAAACGTTGTCTGAAATTTATAGCTCCAATGCTCATTTGCTGTCAGGCATTTAGTTTAGCTATAAGCTCTGCTTTACAGCTCAAAGTTTTCGTTTTTTTTTTTATTTCATAATTTTCCTTGTTAAGAAAAAAAACAGTTTTGTTGATTTGGAAATTTCCTTTATTTTTTTCGAGGTGTAGGGGGTTTGTTTGGTATCTTCCAACAATGACGACTTCTGTTTGCCCTTTCTCCAAAGCTGCTCGTCCCGACAATGCTTCGGCTCCAAAACCAGCCGACATGACACCTTCTGCTTGCCCTTTCTCCAAAGCTTCTCGTCCCGACAACGACGCAAAACAAGGCGAGACGACTCCTTCTGCCTGCCCTTTCTCTAAAGCTGCTGATGCCTCTGCTCCAAGCAAAGGATGTCCTGAAAACGAAGGAAGGTTGAGTAAGGAGGAGGACTCTGCTGATTCCGCAACGGTGCCTGCAAAGTGCCCGTTTGGTTACGACTCCCAGACCTTCAAGCTCGGGCCTTTTAGCTGTATGCTGTGTCAATCACTTCTGTTTGATAGCACTAGATGTGTGCCTTGTACTCATGTCTTCTGCAAGTAAGCGCTTGTTTTTGCTTTTTTTTTTTTGGCTCATGAATTTTTATCTATGGTTTTTTGTGTCTTGCTTTTGTTATAACTTTAGTGTTTTTTCGAGTGCAGAGCGTGCTTAGCACGGTTTAAGGACTGTCCTCTTTGTGGTGCTGACATCGAAAGTGTTGAAGCTGATGAAAACCTTCAGAAGATGGTTGATCAGTTTATTGAAGGTCATGCTCGAATCAAGAGATCTCTTGTGAATAGCGCAGATAAAGAAGATGATAACAAAAAGGTGATTTACGCTGATGTTTCCATGGAAAGAGGTTCTTTCTTGGTTCAACAAGCTATGAGGGTGAGTTCTATCTCTGGAACTTGTTAACCTAATTACGTTTGATATGAATGTTCTGCTGTTGAGTTCTTGTTATTGACCTTGCTTTTCTTCAACTTGTATGCGCAGGCATTTCAAGCTCAGAATTATGAAAGTGCTAAATCAAGGCTGGCAATGTGTACTGAGGACATTCGAGATCAACTAGGGAGGGAGGGCAATACGCCAGAGCTGTGTTCACAGCTTGGTGCAGTCCTTGGTATGCTTGGTGACTGCAGGTTTGCTCATTGTCTCTCTCTCTCTCTCTTTTTTTTTTTCATCCCAACTTCTTTTTTTGAGTTTCTGTGGACAAGTAAGATTCAACAAACGATGGTGCTTTGAATGTGGTACTTAACTTAGTTTGTGTCTGTCTGGTCACTGCAGCCGAGCAATGGGAGACTCAAGTTCTGCAGTCAATCATTTCGAAGAGAGCATTGAATTTCTTATGAAACTGCCCATGGATGATTTGGAGGTTTTTTAGCACATTGCTTTTTTAATTATAATTTGATTTGAAAAATTGTTACCACTTTCTAACAGTTGTTGCTAAACTTGCAGATTACACATACACTTTCTGTCTCACTCAATAAAATAGGAGATCTTAAATATTATGATGGAGATCTACAAGCTGCAAGGTCGTATTACTGCCGTGCTTTAAATGTTAGACGTGATGCAATGAACCATCACCCAAATGCTCCTTCGCGAGTAAGCATATATGCCTTCATGCTTACTTCATTATTGGGCCAGTGCTCTGTTAATTCTAGCATGATACTATAGCATGTGTGAAGGTTTATTTGTAGATCATAAGCTTTTGTTTCTGGAGGCATTTATAGATCATAAACTATTGATTTGCGTGCACTTTTAACTATAGATCATAAGCTCTGTTTCTTGAGGCATTTGATGGAAATCTTCTCTTAAATTTTCTTATTCTTACTTAATTTCTTGTCTAGAGAAGTTGGAAAGTGAGGCAAGGTCTGTCCTGAAGTTGCAATATGCTGTATGTGTGTTAGGTCATAGAGTCATAGTTTTGTCTGTACACCACCAATCTGCTATCATAGAGTCATAGTTGCATTAAGATTTCTAGTTTTTTTTTGGATGTTCTGATGTATGAACAATGTGCATCTTTTAGCCTAAGTTCATATAACCTGTGATAACACTTTCTCGTTAGTCTAGTAGAGGAAGATAATAACTATGCTAGGGGGGTCGCTAGTTGATTGTAGCTACATTGACATCTTACCAAATAGCAATGGACTTTGAGTCAGGAAGCTAGCTGATTAAGAGGTAGGAATAAATGTGTTGGGAGTTCTGTATATCTTCTTTTGATAAAAAGGGTGAAAACTGAGAATCTTTAGTTAATCAAAGTATGATTTTAGGGGATAGATAAGTGTCTAATGAATGTCTAGTTGGTGAATAAAGAAACCTTTTACCAAGTTCGGTTATTGTTTCTTCCATATTTTTGTAGATTCTGGATGTGGCAGTTTCCTTAGCCAAAGTTGCAGATATAGACAGGAGTCTACAAAATGAAGAAGCATCCACAGATGGTTTCAAGGAGGGCATGAAACTGTTGGAATCTTTGAAACCAGACTCTGAAGATTCTGCTCTTGAGCAACGAGTAAGATATTTCACACTTCTTCATGTGCTTCAGCTTCTGAAAACTTAATGAATGTCAGTCAAAATTTATCTGATAATTTTTGAACATGAACACAGCGTCTCTCTGTGCTGGAGTTTCTGAAGAAGCAAGTAGAGAAGCCTGAACAGTCTGCAGAAACTTCACTCTAAGCTGATGCATGTTTTCGTTAAGTAAATATAAAAAGACTGTATACCTAATCACTCTGTCGCATTTTGTCTGAAATAAAAGGAACGAGAAAGCAACAGTGTTGTGTTTGCGCTTAAGGATTAAACAAAACAGAGTGCTCTGTTTCTTTGTGATGGTTTCAAAATTGTATACACTCTCTATGTGAGCTTCTGAAACAGGCATGATGATTTGTATACACTCCACGAACTTATTATTAAGAGTCTGTTTATGATTTGTTTTTAGAAACAAAACTAAATTGGAATCTAGCCAAAAATAGAAAACATCGGTTCAACGTAGTTAAAGTTTTGAAAACCGAATTAACAAACCGAACCAAACAAACAGTTTTAACCGAAATTGCAGCTATCATTCAAATCTATTAAAAATGCAAAGGATAATTAATACAGACTGTTGTTAATGATGATGAAACGCTGTCGTTTTAGCGGCTCCATATCTTAAAGTGTTACTATCTTGTTGACGACGACTGGAGACGAAACACAAATTAGGGTTTCACAATTTTAGAATCTCCCCTCAAGTCGCCGAGTCAGTGTATCGCCGCCGCTTCCTCCTCCTCCTCCTCCCCAAAGTTAGCTCCTTTCCTGTTGTGTTTCTCTTATATTTGTGGGGGGGACTAGGGTTATGTTTGATCTCCTCTATACATTTGAATCGAGCCGTTGGTTCTTTAACGAGATTCTTTCCTTTCTCCTTTTCAGTATATGATAAAATCATTCGAATTCCACTTGTATCCTGTAATGACGCACTGAATCAAACGCCCAACACTGGTCCGTACCTTACTCTTTCGATCTTTCCCAAAAAAAAAATTTCAAAAATTTTCGAAATCCTAACGATTGTTGTTTCAGCTTTGTGACATGCTTACTGTTGCTAGGCTTTTAAACAAATCATCGTTCTGGGCTCATCGTCCAAGGTATGCTTATAATTTACATCGTTTCGTTGTCTAGTTTCTGCTTAGAATTCCCCATTTTGATGATTCTCTTTTTTTTAGTTAGATCTTGTGAGCTGCCACCAACTCGTAGACCCCTCTTACATGAAGTTTGTCTGAGAGAAGAGAAGGTCCAAACATGGGAGCTCTTGCTCAGGTTGTTTCCTGGATACCCGAGGACGACCTGCTTCTAAAGAACGCCATAGAGGTGAACTCTCCTTTCCTTGACTTCTGTTTTCATTCTTTATTACTGTAAATAGACGACCTTTTTGATGTCCCTGATGTTGGATTGAGCCAGGCAGGATCTCACCAGAATGTTATACAGAGTTGAAAACAGTAGTGGTTATCAGTTTTTTTTGACTCTCAAGTTGTTTGGTTCCGTCTTAGTAATTGTGTTCTATGTTCATTTTGAAGTAGAAGGTAGATGATATCACGAAATAGTAGAATTTTCATCGCACTTCTTTGTTGGATCCAGTTAATATCTTGTCCCAGTGTTATAACGTCCAGTGTTAGCAATCTAGAATTGTTGCTCTAGACAAAATTGTACCACTAAGTTAGCTTCATAATTATAAGTTGTTAAGGGATTCGCGAAAAGATGTATTCTTATCTCTGCACTAGAAAAAAAAACACTAATAGATTTTTTCATGAAGTTATTTTGTTGTCTGTTGAGAGATACTTTATGAGAACATAAAAATGATTGGAAATTAATTTTACAGTCTTTAAATTTGTGTTGAGAGATGCATTTTACAATTGGTTCGGTAATCATTGCATTACAAACAATTATGTTCCGTCTCTTACATAGCATTTTGTTAATTAAGCTACTAAGTTAGGCTAGCTAAAAAGTTTGTCTAATGTTGTGGTGCTTATGGAGATGTTTCGTTTTTTCTCGATTTAGCTTGTTTTGCCTTCAAGCAACGAAGTGAATCCATCTCCTGAATTGATTTTGCAGGCTGGTGCATCTCTGGAGTCGCTTGCTAAAGGCGCTGTGCAGTTTTCTAGAAGATTCTCTATCAGAGAACTGCAGGATCGATGGCATGCACTCCTATATGACCCTGTAGTTTCTGCAGAGGCGGCTCTTCGGATGGCTGAGCTTGAACGTACTAACCCTAATTTTCCTACAAAGTTCACTAGAACTGGATCAAAAGAAAACAAAAGTTCATCTAAGAAGAGGAGAGCTGAACAGCTCAGAAGCACTTATCATTCCCTACGGAAGAAATTTCGAACCGAGTCTTTCAATTCCTTGGATCTAGGCTTTCTCGTTCCATCAAATGACAGCCATTTCATGGATAATGGTGATGGAACACATCTTGGTCTTGAAGACTCTCACATGGATATTATCCACAACGCGTTCCCAGATATCTTGGCTGACGGCGGTTGCGTGACAAATCATGTTGTGTCAGGAGATAATTTACAGGGAAACATCTCCTACGTAGGAGGAGAAAATCTCACATTCACTGAACATGCAGGTCCTTCCGGATGTGATTCGGTTCATCAAGGTTCCAAACTGAAACTAGAGATTTCTGCTCATGAGCCGAAAACCACAATGGCTAGCACTGATTGTTTCCTCGCACAGCTTTCAACTTCCCTTTTCGAAGACGAGGAGCCGTTCATGGAAGTGGATGGAAAAGAAGTTGACAAGTCGTATTATGATGGTCTTAGCTCACTGTTGGGGAACCCGGCAAATGTGAAAAATAGCGGGGCGTTGCCTATTAACGCTGGACAAGATCCTTCCAGCGAACAAGCTCTTCCCGTAGATGCGGCTCCGAATGGCCATGTGATCCCTGAGCTATATGGTACAAGTGCAGTGAGTTCAATGGAGTGCAAACCTGTGCCTGACTTATCTGATTTTGATCCTCATCCTGAGGTTGTTAATGGTGTTATCTGCTGTCTGTTAAACCAAGAGGATCCTGATATCCCGTGTAATGACGACATTTTTCTGTCCAACACCTCCCACCCAATGTCAGTTTCTTCGTTAGCCCGACGGAACTTTAAAGATATAAGCAATCCAGTAAGTTCATCTGTTAGAGATCTCTCTGCCACTAGGGAAAGGAGTGAGGGACATACACAAAAGAAGACACCAGGACGTTTGCAAGGGTCTTCTTCTCAAGGAAAGCCAGAGATAGGTCAACCAAGTCAATCTGCCAAATTCAGGGCATTGACGAATCCTGAGTCACATAATAAGGTTGGTACTACTGGTTCTGCACAGGCATGCTCAAACACTCTTCTTTCTGATGGTGCTGGTGCAAAAGATGGGAACAAAGAGATGGCCAGTGGAAAACGCATCGTCGGATTTGATGAACATGGAAGCTATTCCGAGAAGGAAAGTGGTAACTGTAAAGAGGAAGAAGGTGTAGTACCTATAAATGAAGTGCCACAAGCAAAAGATGATGATGATGTTGACTTGATTGAGATTTTAGAACGTGAGCTAGAGATGACAACTCATACAGAAGAAGCAGACGAGCAGGCTTTTGAGAGTGACGAGGACTTGCCGAATTATTCTGACATTGAGGCTATGGTAACAATCTCCACTTTCACCCTTAGTTCTTGAGCCTTTATGGCCTATGATAACATTGCTAACGCTCTTTTGATTGCAGATACTTGACATGGACTTGGATCCTGATGACCAAGATAATTTTGATCTCGAAGGTAATTGAGCATCACTTCTCTCATTCAGAAGAACTCTTGTTGCTTTATTAGTCTTTCCATGGGTGATACAAGAGACCTTATAAAAAGATTAAAGGCTTATATCTAAATTTTTTAAACATTTTCACTTGCAGTCTCCAAGTATCAGAGCCAAGAGATGAAAAGAACAATAATGAGACTTGAACAGGCTGCTTATTCATATATGAAAAGAGCCATTGCTTCCCGTGGTGCATTCGCTGTTTTATATGGTAGATATTCAAAACACTACATCAAAAAGCCTGAGGTATTATTATGATCCTATTCATTTGCTAAGCTTCTTAATTATTATTGTATCATTTGTTACATCACGTCTTCTTGGCACAGGTCTTGGTGGGTAGGTCAACAGAAGATCTCTCGGTGGACATTGATTTGGGAAGAGAAAAGCGTGGCAGCAAAATATCTCGACGCCAGGTTGGTCAATCTAGTAGATGCTTCTGTTTTGTTGTTCGGTTACACATTGTATGATAAAGGGCAAAACACTGAAACTGAACAACCTTGTGTTTTCAGGCGATCATACGGTTGGGTGATGACGGGTCGTTTCATATGAAGAACCTGGGAAAGTATGCAATCTCAGTAAATGAGAAGGAAGTAGATCCTGGACAGAGTTTAATTCTCAAATCTGATTGTCTGCTTGAGGTTTGATCATTGATTACACTTTTTGATCATATTACATTAAATAACAACCACACTCCCATGTCCTTAACCAATGAACTTGAATGGTGAGCAGATACGGGGAATGCCTTTTATATTCGAGACAAACCAAAGTCGCATGAAAGAGTACTTGATGAGAACAGGGAAAGGGAATTGAGACCTGAAACGAGAGGTGACTGTTCTTTGTGTATTGGCTTGTGAAGAAGTTGAATGTCGTCTCTCTCTATTGTAGGCTTGTGTAATGTTACCTTAACCACACAGGAGCATGTTTTGTAGATCTTTGTTTACATGTTTTGGTCCGGAACATGCATAGTTGACCCAGGTTTTTTTTTACCTTGTTAGCCATAAAATGAAAATACAACTCAGATTGCAACTGAGCTTCTTGTTTTGTTCACCAAAGAATTGAGTGTTCTTGTTTTTGGCTTGTGGCAACCTGTCTGTGGCCAACCAAATTCACCTACACAGATTTGACGTTTGTAACCGGCGTTAAATATGTCACCGTATAAACAAAGAACAACGTCGAGATTAACGGAGCTCCGTTAGTAAGTAAATGGAAAGCAAACTAAAACCTGTTTCTAAGCATGGGGTCCCCTCTTTCCGCCTATAGACAATTGATTTAAAGTAGTGTCTTGTAATTAACAAACATATAATGTCCATTCCACTTTTACCAAAAAGGAAAGTTCATTACTTTGTTCTCATAAACTACAGATCTCACCTTCCATGGATTCGGCAATACTACTTCTATTTATAGTAGCTCACGTGGGTCCTCTACTTCTTCAAGTATCTCTCTTTCTTCTCTTTCAGTTCTTTCTTCTTTTTGTTATATCTCTTTGTCCTCTCTCCCAAATCGGTTCAAAAAAAAAAAAGAAAGAAAGAAGAATAATGGCGAGAGGGAAGATCCAGATCAAGAGGATAGAGAACCAGAACCAGACCAACCGACAAGTGACGTATTCGAAGAGAAGAAATGGTCTGTTTAAGAAAGCTCATGGTTTCGTGTGATGCCGAGGGTTTCTATTATCATGTTCTTTAGTTCCAACAAGCTTCATGAGTCTATCATCCCTTTTTAGTTCGTATTATTTCACATCTAACTGGAGGATTGGTTAGCTTTTGGTTTAGAATGTTACATGAATTCAAGAGGCGAAAAATATTTAATCAACATAGAAATTTGGTTGAAATAAACCACCAACTTTTCTGTAAACCAAAAACGCTCAACTTTTAACAAATCATTTTAATCATAAATATTCTATGCATATTGTTAGTCAACAGTTATAGTTGACTAACATTAAGTCTACAATGATTTTTAAAGTTGATTTTTTAACACAAATATAACAAAATATTGAATTTAAAATATATTTTAAATATTTTAAATATATTTTTAATAACTATAGCACTCATATAAATTATAAATAAGACTAACTATCATTTTTAATAGCTATAACACTAATTATAAAATTTTATAGTTACTAAATAATTTATTCTAAAAGTTACTTCCAATTTTTTGAAAAAAACTACTGATTTTTATTTTTGTCATAAAAAATCATCAACTTTAAAAGACATTTTTAGTATATTATTAGTCAACTATAATGATTGACTAATGATAGGACTAAAATTATATGGTTAAATAAAGTTTATGATTAAAATAATTTATCAATAAAAGTTGAGTGTTTTCTTTGTTTATCGAAAAAAATTGTGTTTTTTTAACCAAGTTTGAAAGTCGATGATTTGAATGACATTTTTCCAATCAAGAGAGGACTCGATACATTTTATGGAGACACAGTCTCCAACTATAATCTGTAGCTTTTCATGATTCTTCAAGTTGAATTATTGTCTCCATATTGGCTTATCCCAAGTCTATATATAATTTGTATACTTTAAAATGAGCAAACGCTGTAAAACAATTAAGGCCTTAACAATAACCATTTTGTAGTTTGGCTATGCAATCGATGAACACTTTTACCTCTGTTTCCGTTGTATGGTTCATTTCTTTTAAAACTTTTGATATAACTTAAAAAAAAAGATAAGAAAACAAGAAGGGAAAGAGAGGCCAAGACATTGATTGTTCAGAACCAACGAGTAAGCCCTGAAATGAAATACAAACCCTAGCCAAACTCAACAAGGAAAAGAAGAAGAAAGAAGCAAAAGAAATAGAAAACTCAACCTATAATTCAAAGCTCTCTCTCAAACAGAATAGTTACAAGAAACAGAGGTTGTTGTTATTGTTGTTGATGAAGCAGAGTCAGTAGAGAAACAAGACAACGGAGAAGACGAAGAAGTTGGGCTTTCTCTATCAACCACAACGAGATCACAACAATCCAGATTCTCCAAGCTCAAGCATTCGTTCTTGGCTTCCTCAAACATGAAGTCTATGTTATCCTCAAAACCCATCTCGTTGAAAAGCTCAGGATACTCTATGGGATTCTCATTCGAGAGGTTTTGATCTGTCCAGAACGGAGCAAACCCTGAATCCATCATACAGAAGTTCCAAGCCAACTCATTGCTGTCTGAAGAACGTTCCATCTCCATAATGCCTGAAGCATCTATGCCGCAAGTGACCACCGCCACTTCTTCTTGATGCTGCTCTGTTTTCTCTTCTTTGGCTTCTTGCTGTGCTTCTTGCTGTGCTTCTTCCACGTGCTCTTTCACCTCTTTCTTGGCTTCTTGTTTGGCTTCAGCAAGAACAGCCTCTTGATGGTTAGCTTGATCCACACGGAAAGGGAAAACGCCTTTCTTCTTTAGCCTATCAATATAGTTACTAATGTCGAAATTGGTAACCGCGTTGGCACCTCTATATTCAATCGCAGCCATGTCATATGCTTCTGCAGCTTCCTCCTGCGTATCTGCAACCATTAATATCAAGGTTCATCAGCACGTAGAGACGCAACCAGTTACTTAGGCCATACTACTAAAGATGATGGGGACAGTTTCGCTGCAACTTGTTACTGCACATGCTTGCTAACTACTAACCAGATAAAGCCCCGACATGTGTTAAAGAAATGTTTTTTTATTTTCTCTTTTTGTCTGTTTCTTGTAATGATACCCTAATAAAGACAAAACAAAAATCTAGAGAATTGAGTGACGTGTTAGTGGGGACAGCTAGGGTTAGACTATTTGTGTGATGCATAGGCGTGTACGAGACCATTTCTCCGCCGCTCTAAACACTAAAAAGAGTCCACATTTATTACTAATAATTCACGAACGTACGATTACTAACTAACACCTACCCTAGTTTCAACTCTAAGCTCTAATAGTTAAATAACTATCACTATTAAGAACCAAGTTTAGTGTAACTTCCATAACAAGAAAAAACAAAAAAAAGGCCAGATTTTGTTCTGAGGACATGATGAAAGATATGGTGGGGGAGAGAGAGAGAGGAGAGATCAAAAACGCACGTGGGGGCTCGTGACTCCTACTCAGAGCAGTCTCAGCTCTTACTAAACCACTTTAATAAACCATCAAACAAAAAATAAAGAAAAAGTAGACCAGATCCACCTCGGGTTTGGTCCTAGCCTACTGAAGCTATTTTGTCCCTTTTATGGAGTGAGGTGTTTGCACGTGACTGTGCCTTTACACTTGTAACATTACATTTATTCCATACATTACTGATTTCATTTTTGTAATTATGCTCCTGGCTCCTCTCTCTCCTTTTTTTTTTTATTTTTTATTTTACATAAAATAAAGAATAATGTGTCCTTTGTTGTAGAATACTGCCTATAATGTTGCAAAATAATATCCTAATTACTCAAATAAATTAACTCTTGGATTTGAAAAACAAAAACAAAAGTCTTATATTTCTCAAAATATGTAGAGTTAGAGATTAGTTTGAAGAAGTTTAGATCCCTTGATAATCAAAGGACACGATCTAAACAATTAAAAACGGTATTACTACTTTTTAGTAAAAAATTGTAAATATTCCTTGTGCAGGGTTCTGTATTTTGTATTCAGAGTATTGGATCCACAAAAAATGCAGAATTAAAAAGGTAATTATGCAGGGATCAGATAATTAAAAATAGCTGGGAAAGAAGAAAAGGTTGATTTGATTAAAGATAAAAATCAATTAGAATGTGAAGTGAGGGAACAGGATGTCAAAACTCTCGTCTCACGTGAGTGTGTGTATCATTCAAAGCCCACTGCCTCGCCATTATGTTAAATCTAATTGAGTAATTGACTAACTAAACAAATAAATATTTCCTTAAATCATTATCATAAAAATAGACTTTTATAATTCAAACATTATCACACTCTATTATTGAATAACGACAAGACTAATTTAACTCTTTATGACTAGTCGTTTGAAAATATTCGATAATGTTTACAATTTTTAACAAATTTTTGATTAATCTAAAATTATGTAATCAAGAGTAACTGTTTATAAAAGAATAATAAAGAGAAAAAAGAGATACTGTACTTACTATAGGTGCCGAGGTACAAGTACTTGTTTCCGAAAACTCTTCCAATCCGAGCCTCCCATCTTCCATTATGGTGATGCCTGTTTATCCATAATTTGCATTTTTTATAAGCTTATTGTTTTCGGAATTTTCTTATCAAGTGTTGGATACATAAAACAAGCATTTTGTGAGAACAAATAGTTATAACTATCTCTTTATACACTAAACATCTCGGTTACTGCATAAAAAAGTAGTCAGCAAAAGTTAATTATGATTTAGAAAGAAAGAGAGCTAATATTCTAAAAGCAAATCTCCAAGAAAATAAAGTCCAGCTTTTCAAAAAAATAAAATCACAAAAAATATATTTCCTATTTTATTTTTCTTAGTTACCGTATAAATTACTGTTTTCAGAAAATGCGGAAAAAGAAAAACTAATTTCCAAATTCCCCAAATAAAACTCAAAAACAAAACATGTAATTAAGAAGAAGAAAAAAAAGAGAACCTTGCGACGCCGCGATATTTAGAGACGCCTCTGGAGAAACCACTGCTCTGGCGGCGGAGAGAAGCCAAATACTCTTCTTTAGTGCCTCTCTGCATTTCATCCAACTCCTTTGTGTACGTCTCAACCTGTTCCATCATTTTCTTTTATTTAACACAACAAAACAAAAACACAAACCACATGCATCATCATATCAATCCAATTATTTTTATTATTACCGGAAAATTCAAGATGGTGTCGGGACCCCAGTACTTGAGAGCAGCCAGATCGTACGTATGTGCAGCTGCTTCCTCGCTGTCATATGCTCCTGCCATCACGCGTCAGAGCAGTTGAGATTCATTCGTTCATCCTCTTGACCAAATCCACTCTCTTTTATTTAAAAAATAAAAAATAAAAGTATTCGAAATTTACCCAGATAAACTGATGAGTCCAAGAGTGATGAAGTGGTTGAGATCAAACCGACAGAACAAAACTCAAATCAATCAGTTGACAGAAAAAGGCCAGATCTTTGTCATAAAATCAAGATGGGTTTTGTAAAATCAAGAACCTTGTTTGCCTTTCTTGTTCTGAATCGAATTCCAAGAGCTTTTGTCCCATAGATGAGCCTCATATCTCCCAGTCCATCTATGTCTGTATATAAAACATGCAGTCCAAATGCAGTTTAGAAAAAAAATTAACAAATTTAATCATTTAATTTTTTTTTTCAAACGAACCTAGTGACTCCTCTGTAAATAGAGCTGCGTCTGGCAGAGGCAGAACTGGTCGGATTCTGTGGTTTTACATCACAAGGAGGAGATGATTTCTTAGCCCTTTTGACTCGTTTAGGCCTTGGAGTCTCTGGTTGGTTCGGAAGGATACAAGACGAAGAAGTAGAAGATGATGTAGAAGAAGATGTACAAGTGGTTAAGGGTCTCTTCATTAAATTTCTGAGAAGAAAGCTATTGTTTGAAGAGTAAGAGTTTGAAGGGGGAAGTGGTTTAGCAAAAAGAGGAGAGGAGAAAGGGGAAGTTTAAATAATAAAACCCTCAAAGAGTTAAAAGGGCTTTTAGTCCTAATTAACAAATAGTTCAAACACACACAAATAGTTGTAAGACCGAACACTTGGCCTTCTGTTGCAGCCATGCTACCAATAGCTGCACTCTCCACCCTGTCCTTATTTTGTATTTTTGATTTTTGTACGTTTTTTCTGTTTCATACATTAAATATTTGTACGTTTTATGTTTGGCAATTATTGGAAAAAAATACATTTAATATGGGGAAAGAATTTGGAATACAAAATATCTTAATTTTGTATTGTTGAGATTCTATTTTTGAATTTGAAGAATCTAAGAGAGATAGATCTTTTTTTGTTTCAGAAAAGAAAAATTGTAAGAATTAAACTTAATTTTATTTATGTATATAAAAGTTGAATAGCATTTGTTATATTCATTTAATATTCAAAATTTGTATAACATATATACCGTTTAGTATCTTAAGTAAGTTGTAAAAAAATTCAAATTGGATGTGTCCGTTGTTTCAAAATTTACTAAAAGTTGAATGTGTGGCAATCCAAACATTTAAATAGAGCAAATGTGAATTTACTTCGTCTAATGCCTACCGTCGAAAACATTTAAGTTTAACTCAGACATTTGTAAATTTAAGTGATACTATTAGATTTTGATCCGCATATCCGTTTTATATTCTTTTTATTTTAAAAAGGTATAGTTTTGATAACCCAACAAAGTAATATATATATACTACATAAACTAGTAAATATGATAAAATACGATGATTTCCAAATAGCAAAAATTGAATTTTAAAAAGTTTAATAAATTATAAGTATGTATTACAACAAAATATTAATCATATTAGATCTTCCAGTGAAGATAGTTTTCAAATCACATTAAATTTAAATAAACCTATACGATTATTTGACGTCCCATATAATTCTAAAATTAGTATTTATAAATGTAAATATACTAAAAATATAAATATAAAATATAAAAAAAAATTTAAATTTGTCGTTTCATAATCTAACGCATGTTTTATAAATTTAGACTTTTCTAAAATTATATATATTCACTCAATTAAAAACCGTATATGACTCCTAACGGCTAATTTTATAGAACATCGGTTACATTTTTGTGGTGATTTAGTTTTAGTGAATTAAGTTGGGTTGGCCAAAAAACATTTGATTAAAATACTTAATTAGCTTTATTAAAAACTGAAAATAAATGAAAACTTTGTTTTCTTCTTCGCCCTTACTTTTGTTTATTTGTTAAGAAAACCACAATTTTAATTGCTTTAGAAATTGCATGTACCTTTGTAAAAGAATAGAGATTCTACAGAAATATCAAGAATCATCCAAACGACCAGGGGAGACAAAATGCCAAGAATTCCTATGATCGAAATGGTTGACAATTGTCATATTCTTAGAGCACAAGAAGTACACTTGTACATGAATTATGTGGATACTTGATTATATATATCACATGTAGCCTATAGGGTGTGTCAACTAGGCTTCAAAGACCGCAGGTTGCACATAAGATGGTTCTCGAATCTATTTCAAATACATTACCTAACAAATGATATACAATAGAGATCAATACGTTCCAAATACATTAACCATATCTTGTTATCATATAAGCGAAATAAAAACTTGCAATCACATTTCCGGAAGAAACATGGCTAGTGTTTCGCCACATCCTGAGATAGACAAAATAAGTTTATATAATATCAGAAGACAAGTGACATTGTTTCCTCAGGACAAAGGCGCTAGCACGCTTGGCTGGTTGACATGTCAAGATATATGAACAAACCAAAACCAAATGCTATTGTTACACATCATTAGAAACACAATACAATAACTGGAGACATTGCCAATCTACACATAACCTAATGAAACATTGGTTTTGGTTTCAAATTTTAAAAGACTCATGTACATAAGCTTTGTACCCTTAAATTATAAAAAAGATAAATTTTAAACTAAAATATTTATCTCCTAAACTTAACAACCAGCTCTGACTAGGGATGGATGATCAATGCCCCTTGTGACAAATTTTTTCGGTTTATAAAAAGAGATCATGTACTTACTTGAGCATCTAGTTTTAGTGTTTACTACTCCCAACTTAAAATGATCAGACGTTTAAGTTTTGTCGTTTCATATGAATCTTTCCGACAATCTTACGTCTAGAGCGAGCTGGCTCTGAAATTTTGAGATCATAAATGTTTAGTGAGAATTTTTTTTTTTTTTTTACAATTTGGGTATTTATATGGGAAATTGGGGTCTATAACTATGAAAAAAGCATAATTCACATACTAGCTATTTTCCCTAACAGACCTGTAGACGCCGTCATATATACATATTAATACTGTAATACCCCTTTCTTCAACCGGCGTAACCTGCTAATTTTTTTTTTCTTTTTAAATTATAAACCACACAAAAATGAATCGTGGCTTACCCTACTTCACATCTTCTCCTTTTTACTTCCATAGATAAGGTCTCTGGCACCGATTTGCTCCATATCATCGTCTCCGCCTGATTTCGAAAGCTTTGCCATTTCCTTCGTACTTCCATTCCAAACATGTAGTTTTCTCCATTTCTGCCATTCTCCGACATCGTACAGCGTTAAAGTTACAGCGGCAGTTAGTAACATACCTTCCTTTCCAACTTCACCAAGTCAATTCTTCTCAGATCTTTGGAATCACTGTAAGTTCTTTGTGTTTTTCCTTTGATTATCTTCACCTTTTCTTCATCTGTGATTATTTCTTTTTATTTTGGGCTTTTATCAGAATTAGAATACCAATAATTACTAACTCTGTGTCATTGTTTCCATTTCATACCATCGTTCCCGTTATGGAATTAGGTCCCTTGATCAGAATTTGGCAATTTGATCTAGGGTTTGGAGTTTGCCCGAGTGTTCTGAAGATTCTTTAAATTTGAATTGGATTTACAGCGAAGATACAAAGGACATAGTGTAGTAAATTAGGTTTTTGTGTGAAATATCATTGCTTTCAATTGTTTTGCGGGTTGACATAGTATGATATTTCCAATCTCCATTCGATTTGGCATGGAATAGTATAACTATTCACCTGCACTATTCCACTTGAGATAGTATCACTAACTACTCTGCTCGGCTTGGATGCATTCCATTTAAATTGTGTTTTCTCTTCCATTTGAATAGTATGGTTTATGGTTTGGTCGTTGTGTTTAGTCTGTCATATATTTTACTTATGTTTTCTCTGATATATGTATTATACAGTATGCAAATTTAAGGGCATGAAATAGTATAACTATTCAACTGCACTATTGCATTTCAGATAGTATCACTTGCTACTCTGCTTGGCGCGCTTCCATTTGAATTGTGTTTTTCCTTCCATTTGAATAGTATGGTTTAATGGTTTGGTCGTTGTGTTTAGTATGTCATACATTTGACTTGTGTTTTCTCTGATATATGTATTACACAGTATACAAATTTAATCTTCCTTGTGGAGTAGCATTGCAATGAACTTTGTTTGCGCTTGTATGTAGCACGATATCTACCTGCTCTATTCTATCTGAGATGGAATGGTGGACTTTGTTTTTATACTATTCTATCTGAGATCCATATGGCTGCTTGACTCTTTCGCTTAGATGTATTAAAATCCTTTGTCTTGTAAATCGTACCATTCCTTATCACCATTTCTAACCTGTGAATTATATTCAACTCTTCATATATAAAATAAAATAGTGTGTTCTGTCCTAACCGTGTTACACTCTTACCTTCGTTGTGCAGGTTTGGAATGGATGATTTAGGCCTTCCATGTACATTGTTCGAGTTAAGCTTTGAACTCACTGGAAAGAAAAGGGTTAACAACTACTTCAACCTCCGTTGGATTGAGGTGCTCAAGAGTGCATTAGAGGATGAGGACTTGACGATGTTGACTGCATCACAGTTTGGTAAAGTGTTGCAGATGGGGGACCATACATTCTCTTTGTATTTCATGTAACTCAATCATGGCTGTATTATGCCTATAGTATCATGTAAAATAGTATGATTTATATAGAATAGAACGCTTTTGGAAAGTTAACAATGTCAATAGATCGAGTTTATATTTTCCAAACTTGGGTTTAGTGTTTAATGTCAAGTGTTTTCTTATCCATACTCATTAGCTTTGTATTTCATGTAACTCAATCATGGTTGTACTATATGTATAGTAGCATTTAAAATAGTACGGTGTATATCGAATAGAACGTTTCTCGAGAGTAATGTAAATATATGTCTCTGTATCCCGGATGGGTTTAACTTCCCAAAGATTTGGGTTGCCAATGGATTAGGGTTTATATTTCCCTAACTTGGGTTTAGTGTTTGGTGTCAAGTGTTCTCTTATCCATCCCCATTAGCTTTGTATTTCATGTAACTAAATCATGGATGTATTATGCATATAGTATCAGTTAAAATAGTACGGTTTATATAGAATAGAACGCTTCTCGTAAGTTAATATTACCAATGGATTAGGGTTTATATTTTCCTAACTTGGGTTTAGTGTTTAGTATCAAATGTTCTCTTACCCATCCCCATTAACTTTGTATTTCATATAACTCAATCATGGTTGTATTACGCTTATAGTATCATTTAAAATAGTACGGTTTATATAGAATAGAACGCTTCCCGTAAGTTAACAGTGCCTATGGATTACGGTTTATATTTCCAATAACTTGAGTTTAGTGTTATGTGTCAAGTATTTAATGATTAAGGTCATAAGTTTTCTCCACATTGTTGCCTTTGGATAAAGCATTACGTACTTTCCTTGCATCATGCACAGTTCAACTGGATCAAAATTATGTAGATGATTTTTCACTTGGAACTACATTTATAATGATACTATTCTACCTAGTCTACATAGTATGGAAACTCATACAATCTGTATAGAATATACATGTCATCATCGGCAATTCGCCGTTAGATTAACATAGCTCGCCTGGGACTATTTTATATCAATATTATTCTATATGAATATGTGGAATGGACACGTAACTATTGGTTTCATTTCCAATTAAGTTTAATGATCAAGTGGATGGTTTCATTGCCGGAATATTTGCTTTGCCTTTGGGTAAATAATTGCATAGTATTCTATTCTGTTTAAACTATACTATGTAGTTTTATTATATAGAAATGTGTACCATCAGTATGGAATATACATGACATTATATCCAATTCGTCGTTATGTTTCATAACTCCTCGTACACTTACAACTGTTATCCATATATATATTTACATCATATGTGTTGATAGAGGTATGCCACGCGCTGAGTAAATTATGTGAGTGTGACGATGCCACACAAACCAACCACGTTGTTTGCTTTATGATATGGAACCGGCAACCTTTTGCGTTTAGGGGTATTACCGGATAGAAAGAAGGCAAAATGTCAGACACTGAATTACGTCAAAATCATTGTTACTTTCCTAATTAGCTACTCAAAAATGGCTATTTCACCAATAAACCCTATTTATATCTATATGTATTGTTTAAAAAAGAATTAGTGATCAAAGCCAATATTTAAAAAAGAATTAGTGACCAAAGCCAATATTTCACTGAATTGTGCAAAACCCTCCCCGTTTACGTCCCTGCACATAAACGACATGCAAATGTTGCAGTCAGAGCATCCTCTATTCCGCATCCTCTTCTTACAAAACTTAATAATACAAAGATGGTCTACGCAAACGATTGCACTTCCGGGTGGTTTCTTGTTGGTTCAGAGGAAAACAGCAGGTTTCAACTTGTGTTGGAAACTCCATGGCTATGGGTAACAGAAAAGGCTATTTAGTGTACTATGGTAATTACCCTAGGTGGTTTGTAGTGTACTATAGCTATGTTGATAGATTGTAAACTAACAAGTCAAAATGAAGTTTATTAGGCACAAGGAGCTAGAGATTCTGGACTGGTCTATGATATTGGTTTGGGCACTTGTAGTTAAGTAAAGTCTCTTTCAGGTTAATATTCAAACACTGTGAAATATGGTGCAGATCAGCTTATCCATCAGAAACTTAAAGAGATGGTACTTTAACTAAAAGGGCACTGGGAAAGCTGAAGCAATCATTTCATACAAATGTCTCAAAGTCTTATGTCGAAAACATTGGGTCGGGAGTTGTACCTAAGACAGGATTTTGCTGTTGAATAGACCAAGGAAATGTATTCACGTGACGGTGGTGTTTCTGTTTTCTTTTGTAAGATTCATAAACTTGTCTCCAGTTTCATTTGATAAATTTGAGGTTTGGTTTCTGGTTTTCTAGGTATTGGACAACACTCGTCCTGATATAACCATTTCTTGTAAATGTATGGTTGACCAGCAGAAACAGAAACGACTCAAATTCTGAGTTAAGTCTTTTTACTCTTCTCTCCTCCCCCATTTTCAAGCATGCTTATAGTAACCAAGATAATGAAATGAATATTATAGCGTTTAAAATGTGAAACATTGTTCTTTGATTGTATCCAGGATAATGGAAATCAAGAATCTTAAAGATCTTGGGAAATATTCATATGCTGATCGTTGTAGCGTTCGCGGCGTTTCGCATACCGTTGCAACGACATGCATAAACCCTACTATGCGGCTTCAAGTCGGTGAGGCTGATCAGTGATCACTATGATTTCAGAACTGGAATTGAAGTATTCTTAAACTAATAAAGGTGACATTCTTTTTAAAGCACACTTCTTGAATTGTATTATGTATAGTGATGGTCAGTTAAGTATAATGACTTCATTTACAATACCAGTAGGAAAATGTGGAGAGGGAAAGTGTTTCAGACATGCTAAAAGATTGTCTGAAAGTAGCGTACGTTGGTTACTTCTTGAAGACACAAGTGTAGTCACTGTGTTTTTGGTGTGTTTGCATGTTTGTGCCACTGTACTCCTAATATTGCTGGAAAAAGTATTTTGTTTATAATATTATTTGTTTACATTTTCAACTTTGTTTACGTGTACGTTTTTGTCAATTCTCTCTTATGAAGATTAGCGGATTTAGCAAATACAGAAAATGGTATTGATGACTTTACCCACAAGGCATTCAAAAAGAAATGAATTTATCTTACTTCACTTTGCAGTTTACCAAGGTTATTAAACCAAGGAATAAAAAGATCATTTAAAAAAAATCTAACAAAAAAACTTTCTATCAATTAACTATACAGAATCTCAATTTAATTAGACTGATAGAATTGGAGGTGTTAAGTAAACAATAATTCATGTCTCTAATGCAATCAGCTCTATTAGAGTATTTCTATATTTACTTTTATAATAGTTTTATATTTTCTTTAAAATATAGAAATTATATTTTTATCAATAAGTTAATATTTGATAAATCAAAATTTTAACAGTTTAAAATACAGCATAATTAGATAAAGCAATAAGATAATATTTTTAAAAAATCATATGTCAATATATGGTTCATTATAATTACAAATAAAATATTGTAAATATTACATTACATAGCCCAAACAAGTTATAATCTCAAATGCAAATATTTTCGTTGTCGGGCTCATTTAGGCCCATGAGAATGTCTTTGATAAACACAGTGCTCCTCCTCCAATCTTATCCTTTCTATCCCTCCAATCTCTGTCGAGAATCACACTGCTGTAATGGCGATTCCAATGGCAATGGCCACACCTACTGACTCCATGACCAGAGTCTGGAGCATGTCTTCTCTCAGATCAGCTCTTCCCTCCGCCACAACGTGCCGTCTACCTTCCTCGGCTCCTCCTCGCCGTGCGGTCACTCTCCGCCTCCCCATCTCAACTCCTACACAGCTGCCATCTTTCTCCGGTCTCTCTCCGGTTAATCCTCTCATCTCAACCGGACTCCCAGGTAACAACTCCCCCCCTCTCAACTCAACAGAGATATAAAACCGCTTCAATCGTTTGAAAATCCTCCAAAACGCGTTTTCTTGAAACGCAGATTGGCGAAGCTTCGAGAACGGATTCAAAATCATCGACGGTGGCGGTCGCGTATACGCGATGAGACACGGGAGGAGAGTCCCGAAGCTGAACAGACCGCCGGACCAGCGGAAAGCTCTGCTCCGTGGACTCACGACGCAGCTCTTGAAGCACGGGAGGATCAAGACGACGAGAGCTAGAGCCAGTGCGATGAGGAAGTTCGTGGATAAGATGATTACTCTCGCGAAAGACGGGTCTCTGCACAAGCGAAGGCAAGCGCTGGGGTACATCTACGAGAAGCAGATTGTTCACGCGTTGTTCGCTGAGGTTCCGGATAGGTACGGGGAGAGGAATGGAGGGTATACGAGGATCATTAGAACTCTTCCAAGGAGAGGTGATAATGCTCCTATGGCGTATATTGAGCTTGTTTAAGAGGTTGTTGAGTTGTCCCTTTTCATTGGCTTTGTAATTGATAGACTTTGGTAAGTGTGGTTTCTTTCTCGTTGTATGATTCAGAGTTTGAAATGAAGAGATGGTTCCTTGAGTTTTCTTAAAGGTTTTGGGTTTGTTCTTTACTTCTCTGTTACAAGTTTTCGAGTGAGATGTAATGAAAGGTCAGTTTTAAAAAAGGTTTTCAAGTGGAGTTGAAAGAAGGATAAAAGAGTTCGAAAGCTAAGGGACAACAATGGAGAATAGAGTCTATGGATAATTCACAGCTTGGTGGCTCATTTCACATTCTTCATTCTAAACTTTCATGGAGGGAAAGTCGAGGAGGGTGATCTCACAATCCGAAATAGCTACCAAGTATTTCTTGAAGATTCCTATCAACATGACTTTTCATGGGATTTTTGGATTTGTTTCCAACACTATCTTTCCCGCGCAACAGATCAACAACACAAGTATGCTTTGTAAACTGGCAATGCCAACATCAAGGCAATGATAAAGATAAGGATTAGAAGTACGGTGCTGATATATGCAGCAGAGGCACCGTTTGGGGTTTGTTTGGTCATGACAAACTTATTATGTGGATTAGTTTTCTTCTATGTTATAGGAGCCAGTTACCGACACATGGGTTATACAACTGATTTGCTTTCCTTTGACTTCCTTTCTCACATCACATGAAAAAAAAGTTGAAAACATGTTACGGTGGCATACTGATTGTTAATGATTCAACGTGTTACTTACTGCTTCTGTGCTGCAAAATTTAAGATCTGAATATCTGAACATGGATTATGAGAAAATAAAAAAAAAGGCAATGCCTTTTTTAATTTTATTTGTTCTATAGCAAATAATGCATACATACAGAAGAGATCAAAGATTTCAAGAACAAGAAGACAAGTATACAAGATATATAGATGATGGAGGAGACGGACTACAGCTTAGTTGAATACTTACAATGTTGACTCGTAACGTTACGACTCGAAACGGAGATGGTCACATCGCAGGAAGCAGACGACTTCACTTTAATCTTGAACACGTCGAAGACGCTTACTCTCCCGACGACTTTAACGAAAGCGTTGACCGGGATGGAACCAGACATGACGTCACTGAAAACCTGCGACTCCGAGAGCAGTCTATCCGCCATTAGAGTAAGCTTTACGTTCATATGCAGCGTTTTCTGCGGCCCGACTCGGTTCGCCGGGAGCGGCGCTTCCCCGACCAGCTGGCCTTTGTAGCTAAGCAACGCCGACGTGGAACCGAAGCTGAACCCGACCCGGTTCGGGTTCTTCAAGGCGAGATGGGCCTGGAGCGTGAGGTTTAGGTTGGCCTTGAGGTTGAGGACGTCGACGGAAGTTCGAAGCTGGTCGACGACGACGGAGTCCACGGTGGCTGTTGGGTTTTTGGGTTTGAAGAGAGTGAGGCCTAAGACGAGGAGAACTATAAAGATTAGGAGGAGGAGGATGAGGAGAGTGACGCAGATACAGATTTTGCGGTTGCGTTTTCTACCGCCGCCGTCGCCGTCGCCGTTAGCAGACTGCGTTTCTGTATCTGCGTTTGACTTGGGGGCTTCTGCTGCTAACATGGGTGCTCCTGGCTTCTCCTTTCTATCATCCGAGTTCATTGTCTTCTTCGCTGTTATGATTTGTCTCGATGTACGCTCTGTCTCTCTATGTCTTCTTCTCTCTTATGCTTTGTAGTTCTTTGTCTTCTTGTTTTCAATTTTCTTTTGTTCTCTCTTTTTTTTTTGTAACCTTCTGTTCTCTTATTCATACAGATATTCAACATTTGTACATGTATTTATTCCCAATTATTTTCATTTTTAATAATAAAAAAAAAATAAATGTTTTATGGATTAAATATTTCTATATTTGCCACGGCTTTCATACTTTAATAATTTGTTTTATTAAGGAATTAAATAGATGTAAATGGTCTGAAGGTTTTTAATAGACTTTCTAGAAATCTCAAGATACTTATAAAACTAATCATTTAATAGAGTTCGATTAGCTGACAAAAAAAAAGAGTTCGATTGAAGGTAATGGGGATGGACGGTATGTATAAGACGATATACATGTGGTCAATGCCAGACCACAGTGTTGGACTGTTGGTTATATTAGGAGCGTTGAAATGCATTGATTAGTTTAATTAATTACGTGAGAAAACGTGTTGTCATTATAACTATTTTTTCAATGAGTGAATTAGTTGAAGTCTCACAACTAGAATTGGAGGAACAATGGAGATGATAAAATAATAAAGCAGAATCATAGTGATCATTGTCATCAGGGGCGGACCCCATTCCAGTTACCAACACCTTTATATTTACTGAGGTAGTTCCAAAGTTTACAACCTGCATGTGAATTTCAAAGTCAAAACACATTTTAGAATAATCAGAGAACTCAAGCTGTAAAACTTTTTGCCGATATTTCTCCTGATATTCCTTTAAGCATATGTAATATTGGCTATTGTTTTTCCAGGTTATTGCAGATGCGACAAGAGAAGAAGATTTTCCCTTTGAGTTATGAAGTGAGACTGTGAGAGGTGCTGATTCGCTTGACTCCGCAGAGGGCCGTTCGACGGACCCAATAAGTAATTCCATTTAGATGAGAGGAATGGAAAAACTATTGCATCAGGATTCCACCTGCAATAGTTTGAGATTTTTGTTGCCTTTAGCCACATGAGTGATCATGACAACAGAACGAGATACCATCATCGTTTGTCTTAACGAAGCGCGTTGCATAGCTTGCCATTTCCACAAGGTCAAGACTCAAGGCAACAAAGAAAGCATCAAAGATGTTTTCCTCATTGGGTGTTTTAAGTTGCGATCAAAAGCATGGGGTTAGACTAAAAAGTTGAAGTAACCTGTTCTTTACAAGACCACTGAGAAATGGGGTTTATGCAAGAGCAGCGAGAAGGTTTCTTGTACCAGCAATATGACATCCTCGTAACATTTACATTAGCAAAAATTAGATGATGCGGTAGCTGATGTGATGATTGGTGTATGATTTCGCCAAAAAGATAAACAACGCATATGTTATTTAAAATTTTGGAAAGTTCATATGTTTCTGCATGGTGGTATAAGTCGGGTATGAATTAAATATGTTGGGTATGAAAGAACCATTTTCCCGCTACCCAACCCATTAAACATTATAATCTCTATACGCTGCGTTTTAAACATTTTTAATCCTTTTTCTTCGTTCTTTTTCATCAATGTGTGCAAAATGATTCGGATTGGTTCGGCGGGGGTCTGGTTCGTGAGATCGTAAACGAAACAGCTTAAAGAGACATTGAATCAGGCCAATACACCCATATACATACTCCAATCTGATTCTAACATACTCCTCTTCCTCTCCTGATTTAAACTCTCAATTCTTCTTCTTCCTCATCGTTAGGGTTTTCCAAAAATCGAAAAACCTTAGACTAAGATGGAAGGAAGAAGGATAACAGCAAACCCACGACCTTGCAGTGGAAGAAGAAGAAGAGTCGTAGCTGCTAAAAAGAGACCTCGTCCCGATGGGTTCGTCAACAGCGTCAAAAAGCTTCAGCGTAGAGAAATCTCATCTCGTAAAGATCGAGCTTTCTCCATCAGCACCGCCCAGGAGAGGTTCCGCAACATGCGTCTCCTCGTAAAGTCTCAACCTTTTTTTTTATTTTTCCTTTAATTTGAGAAAAACCCTTAAAAAAAGCTCGATTTTTTTACTTGGTCAGGAGCAATACGACACTCACGACCCCAAGGGACACTGTTTAGTTGCGTTGCCGTTTCTGATGAAACGAACTAAAGTGATCGAGATTGTTGCTGCGAGAGACATTGTCTTTGCGCTTGCTCACTCTGGTCTCTGTGCTGCTTTCAGTAGAGGTATACCTTTGCTAATAACTTTACTGCTTAAAAAGCTTTCACCTTTTGAGAGACGCTTTCTTAAATTGGATCGCAGAGACGAATAGAAGGATTTGTTTCTTGAATGTGAGTCCAGATGAAGTGATACGGAGCTTGTTTTATAACAAGAACAATGATTCTCTCATCACTGTTTCTGTTTATGCTTCTGACAATTTCAGCTCTTTGAAATGCAGATCCACTAGGATTGAGTATGTTTTGTCTCTCTCCCTTATCAGTGTCTTATCTTTGTGGGGGTGTGGGGGAAACTAATGTGTCTTTTTAAACTGTTAGGTATATTCTGAGAGGTCAGCCAGATGCAGGGTTTGCTCTTTTTGAGTCTGAATCTTTGAAGTGGCCTGGTTTTGTAGAGTTTGATGATGTCAATGGAAAGGTGCTTACTTATTCTGCACAGGACAGGTTATTTTCTGGTCTTCACTACCCAAAATTTGTGACTAAAAGTTTCTTCATCTGAGTACAAGAGCTGTTTCTGCAGTGTGTACAAGGTTTTTGATCTGAAAAACTACACCATGTTATACTCGATATCAGATAAACATGTCCAAGAAATTAAAATCAGGTAATGTTTCTCCATTTCTCTTTAGCCCTTTTGTGTATCTTGTTTGTGAACATTGAGCAAGTTGAAAGCCTCGTGGCATAGTTATGTGTACCCTTAACTCTTGTCTTTTTTTCATGCATCAGTCCAGGGATAATGTTATTGATCTTCAAGAGAGCTACAAGTCACGTTCCTTTGAAGATTCTATCGATAGAAGATGGCACAGTTCTAAAGTCCTTCAGTCATTTGCTTCACCGAAACAAGAAAGTCGATTTCATTGAACAATTCAATGAGAAACTTCTTGTTAAGCAAGAGAATGAGAATCTACAAATTCTTGACGTAAGTTCTGATTTTCATCAGATTCCTCGTAGTCTCTTTTTTCCTTACAAAGGTTTGTTTTCTGATATGTAAACGCAGGTCAGAGACGCTGAACAAATGGAAGTTAGTAAAGCTGAGTTCATGACACCCTCTGCGTTCATATTTCTGTATGAGAACCAGCTGTTTCTAACATTCAGGAACCGGAACGTATCTGTGTGGAACTTCCGAGGAGAGCTCGTGACTTCTTTCGAAGATCATCTTCTATGGCATCCGGACTGTAACACAAACAACATCTACATTACAAGTGATCAAGATCTGATCATCTCATACTGCAAAGCAGATACAGAAGATCAGTGGATAGAAGGAAATGGTAAAAATACAATAAACTCATCTAAATACATTATAATCCCTTTAAACTTACCAAGTCTCACCGATTGATTGGTTTATAAAATGGTGCAGCGGGATCGATCAATATCAGCAATATATTAACTGGGAAATGCTTAGCTAAGATAACACCAAGCAGTGCACCTCCAAAAGAAGATGAGAGCAGTAGTAGCAGTTCTTTGGGGAATAACTCGAAGCAAAGAAGAAACGCTGTGGCTGAAGCTTTGGAAGACATAACTGCTCTATTCTATGATGAAGAACGCAATGAGATATACACAGGAAACAGACACGGCTTTGTTCATGTGTGGTCCAGTTGATTTTCACATCACAGCATCATCGGTAGCCACTACTATATTCTACTGTATTATTTTGGTTTTGTTCGATTGTGTGTAGTAATCAATCTCTTTTAACTTAGTAGTATCTTTGAGCAGTCATGTGTGTTGCTGTGAACTACTTTGGGCAAATGTGTGTTTGCGAGTCAGAAAGCCTACTTGTAAGATTGTACTTGAACACTTGGGGTTTGACAAAATTCTATTAAAGACCCTTTGTTACAGTTTAAAAAAAAATTATATCTTTGGAGTTATCTTTATACGCTTATGTATGGTCAACCTGACACCTTTGAGAAACGTTGAGCAGCAAGATTGTTATGATTATACAATAAAGAAGCAATCTTCTCATTGTTACCACACCATTGTGTTTTACACTGAAACATGAGACACTGTGTCCTGAAGATATGCAGCTATTACTGAAACTCAGAATCTCCAAAAACTAACCATTTGTTCAGCTATCGGAAATATAAACTTTCTTATATTAAACATCAGCTTAGTCATCGATGCGTAATGGTTAAAATCGTACCAATGGAAACTAATGTTTTCAAGCTTTTGATATATATATAAGAAAACTTTTGAGCAAAATAACATAGACATGAATGAAATTTAGCACTTTGGTTTCATGAAATACAAATGTTGAGAGAGTGAGATAATGAATCAAAAATTACAATTATCTCTCAAAACGTATAGAATTGAACATCTTTTGGAGAGGGGAGTCTTCTTCTCCACCATCAGTTTCTTTTGGATCTTCACCTCCATCATCTTTCTTTTCAGCAACATCAGAAACAACAACCTCCATTCCTTTCTTTACTCTTTCTAGCTCCTTGTCTTTCTCTTCCAATTTATCTTGCAATATTATCACCTACAAACAATCATCATCATCATTCAGCTTCGTCTCTTCAAAATCCCATTTTCAACAAAACCAATTAAAGCAAAGACAAAAGGATCAACACCGTTTCGTTTGATCTCTCAACATCGGTAGTTAGTTCTTCCATGTGTTTGTATAATCCTGCATTCCACACACACAAAAGAAACTCTCAATGCAAACCCCCCTATGTACAAAATCTTTGCCAAACTTTATATCAACATACGACTTACCTTCAAATTGCTTTCTAAGTTCTGCGTTTTGAGACTTCTGCATTGATAGCTTCATTGCTAGTTCATGAATCTAACATCCAACAGAATACCATAGGAAACCATAAATTTTTCTCACGCTTTCCAGAGAATGGTTCAAATAAGTTCCAGAATGAAGACTTAGAACAGAACAAGCTATATTACCTTTCCTTCAGCAGCTTGGTGTCCAATCTCCTCGTTTTCCTCTTGCAGGGTTTTGCACTTTTCCATAAGCATCTTGCCCTTTAAGCTCAGAGGGGTAAAAGTAAATGCGGTAAGACTATCCTGGAGTTCCTTGACCTTCTTGTCTTTTTCCTCAACTAGATTCTGTCGTACAACATAAACAACAAAAAAACATGAGATAGAATTTCATGTATATCATCCTTCATTGTAACAAATAGAATGTTTTTCATCTACAACTGTAGCTACACAGCCTAAGAGAGAAAAAACAACAAATTCAATTTTAATATGAATTTCCAAACGAAGAAAGTGCAGCTAAGTAGGTGCACACACCTTCAGACGTGAGAATTCTTCATGAATTGCTGGATCCAGTAACAACCTCCTCGCCTACATAGTTTTAAACCAGGTTAATTTGACCACACTGCTATCTGATCATGACGAGCCTGCTATAGATGACTAACACAATATTCAATTTTATTACAGTTTCTTGTTACAATAAACATGCGCTTATCAGCAACTAGCTTTCATGGTTGGTTTTTCTAGCCCAATCGTGTATAACTTACTCGACAGTATAGTCATTTGGGAGAAATGTATACCTGCATTGACGCCGGCTTGAGCTGAGATTTCAGATCTCGAACAGCAGACTAGAAATACAAAATCCAAGACTATTTAGCAACGTATTCTACTAAAAACATGCGAATCAGACAGGAAAGCATGTGGTGTGAATTGAGTTCCTTGAGATTTACCTTCAGTTCTGCCATTTCCTGTTCCCGTTTCGCATATTGTACAATGTACGAAGCTTCTTTTCTCTTTGCAATTTCCAACTGAAATGAGAAATAAACCATCAGAACCTGTGACTGAAGACAACTGATAAATACACGCAGCTTTATTACTACCTGTTCTTTCAAAGATCTCTCAGAAGATTTTAGATTTTGGATGTAGTCAATCAAAAATCTAGGCTCTGAAAAAAAAAACAGATTCATTAGAAATTGTCAAGGGTTAGCATCACATATGCAAACGGTGCAAACCAACAACATTGCATGGAGAAGGCTAACCAGGAGATTTTCCAGCTGGTATGAAAGACTCGTTCTGAAACGCTGATTTCCACTTATCAATCTCTGCTTTTGCTGATTCAAGCTCATTCTGACCAAAAAAGATGATTGTTAGATACAAAAAGAGGTGATATCGTAAAAAGAAAGAGTATAGGAAATAAATAGAAAAGAGATATCATTAACAGCAATCAATACCTGAGATGAAGCAAGATCATCTTTACAGTTCTGAAGACTGCCAAAGAGAGAAAAAGAGAGAAAGAGAGCGCAAAAGTGAAGGTTAGTACAACAAAAAATTGTAAGACAAGATGGCATTGGATTAAAAGAAACCTCTCTCTGAGTGACAGAATCATGCCAGTTGCAACACCAGGAGCAGCTTCCTCCGCTTTCGTGCGACCCTGGATGGTCTCATAAACAGCATATTTATAATCAATCCAAAATATAGTGTTAGGAAATGAGACTGAGAGAACGAAAACGGTGATCAAATCAAGTAAAAACAAGAGAAAGTGAATGTTGTGTTCACTTTACTGATTTTAATCTCAAGAAACGAGGCAGTATATACATATTCACAGCAAACTATATTCTTCAGTATATAGCAAGATCACGAGGCAGTATATACAACATTCAGGAGCAGTCTCATCATTCATTCATATTCATACCTTTTTGGATCCGAAGATATCATCTTCATCATCTTCAAGATCACCGAAACTTCTTTTGTTACCTGCAACATACGGATGGGTGAACAATTAGATAAAAGATTCTACTGTAATCGGCCATAAACCATTAGGAAATACGATTAATGTGAGACCTGAAGCTCTGGTGGCGTTAGCAGCGGAGAAATCTCCGCCAAAGTCGTCGTCTTGTAAAGAAAACTCCATTTTAGCGAATAAGACCTGAGAGATTTGTCGATGGTGGAGTGACGGAGAGGGCGGAAGTTGAGAATTTTTTTAGGGGTTAGTTTGTTTGTTTGGGGAGAGGAGAGGAGAGTGGATCTGGGTCGACCCGGTCACGCCTTTGATACGTTTTTGTTCTATCTAGGGGTGGGCGCAAAGCAACTACTTGCATTTTTACCTATATTTGATACTTTGATACTTGACTTGCCTTGAACAAGTAATGAATTTTTCGACTTGTATTTGCCTTGTCGGAAACGAATACTTATTATTTTAAATACTTGTCTAAAATATGTTATTTGCAAATTATTTGATTTGCCTTGTTCGATTACTTACTATTTACAAATACTTATGAATTATTTGGATATATTTCTAAAAGAATTATTTGATAGATAATATTCAATTAGAGAAAGATGAAATTTCGTTTTATTTACTCGACTTGGTAAAAACACGAGAGTTATTTCAAAGAAAATATTTGCATCTAATATAAAAAAAAAAAGAAAAAGGAATAGAATACATATATATTTCGATATGAAAGTATTGTTTACTTCTTACAACATAAAAATATCAGCTTAGGACTATGGTTTTTATGGTTTAGTTATCATTTTTTCAGTGGTAAAACAAGTAACGAATAATATCAAGACGAGTCGTTAACTTTTTTGTGATACTTGTTACTTGCCTTGTACTTGCAAGTAACAAAATTCAACGACTTGATACTTGCTTTGGTAACGACGAGTACTTGAAAAAATGAGGCGAGTACGGGTTAAGTAACGGGTATAAGACAAGTAACGAGTATTCGTGCCCAGACCTAGTTCTATCTACATGTGCAATTCTTTCGTTTATTTTATTTTTAATTAAACTAGTTGAAATGTTTTACAATTTAATAAAATAATAAGAATATTTTTATGATGATAGCTAATTATATTATGAAGTAATAATTAATATATAATTCGTATTGTAGGAAAAAAATATTTATTTCAATTTATATTATGTTTTCAGATTTAAATGAAACAATTAATATCTAATGTTTTTTTTTATAACTTCTTCATTCTGTTGTAAAACTTTGTTTTCTCATCAATTTATAACAATAAAATATATTTTAAGATATTTTTGTAATTTATCTTTATAAATTAATCTAAACATTGTTAACATATATAGAGTTTTTACTGTACTAAAATGATCACATTTGGTTTGAGGGAGTTGTTCATTTAAGTTTTGATTTGTGTCAATGATTTGGCAGAGCATAATATTAAACCGTTTTCGGTTAATCGGTGGTTCCAGATAATCATTATGCTTTCTTCGATTACATTTAGTTCA
Source organism: Brassica nigra (assembly GCA_016432835.1). Lineage (NCBI taxonomy): Eukaryota > Viridiplantae > Streptophyta > Magnoliopsida > Brassicales > Brassicaceae > Brassica > Brassica nigra. The sequence continues at coordinate 6,530,657 of CM028246.1, read as the reverse complement.
AACTAAAATGCGAAAATATAATAAGATTTACTTCTGCTCATCATCATTCTCAGGTGCGGCCGTAAGAACCAAGCGTCCGGATTGCTTTAGTGCCAGCATGTTGTTAAGATACTCGAACTGCTTAGCATGCACGGCCTGAACCTCCCTCAACTCTGCCATCACCTTATTTGCTGCACGCACCTCATCCTTCAAAAAATCGAATCAGCATACTAAAGTGTAATGAGAACAAAAGTTGAAAAATATGGTTTTTACAGTTGATTACCTCGAGATATGCGATACGTGAGGTGCCAGCGAGGGTGGATCCTTGCTGCTCGCAGTCGACTCCAGGATCCTCATCTGTCTGCAACCAAAGACCAGGGAGAAGAGTTTACAAGGAGAAAGTTTGCCTCTACATGAATCAAGGTCGAGAGAATGACCATCCTCAAAGGAACACTATAGCATAAAAAAGTTGGACGAGTATGTATGCTGCCTAGAAAGACCAAGTTGCTTCAAAAACTAGCTTTGTGTAACTTGCACCATAATGATAAACATTTAGGGGGTGGGGATTGTATACCTTCATTGACTCTGGCTTGAGTTGAGATTTGAGATCACGGATAGCTAACTGTAGATACAAATGCAAACACTATCTTTAGCAACGACAATTGTTTCCATGTAATGGCCAAGAAAACAATGAAGGTGGAAACATGCGGTAAAACAATGATTCTCAAGACGTTTACCTTCATTTGTGCAATTTCCAACTGAAATGAGAGAGAGAAAAGCAACCATTAAAACTTGTTTGGACATAACGCCTTGGTACATAATAATAATAATAAATATCACAAAACTTATCAGCCAAAATGCCAAACCTCTTCTTTCAACGACTTCTCGGAAGATCTTAGAGTTTGGATGTAGTCAATCACAAATTCGGGTTCTGAAGGAAAACAAAGGCAAACACAATCATTGTAGTGACTGACTATCAAGAAAGTGCAAACCAATAACAAGATTGAATGGAGAAGGCACTAACCAGGAGATTTTCTAGCAGGAACAAAGGACTCTTTCTTAAAAGCTGAGTTCCACTTATCAATCTCTGCTTTTGCTGATTCAAGCTCACTCTGACCAAACAAAACTAGTCAGACAACAACAAAGAACACTAATGTAGTAAAAAAAAAGAGTAGTAACAATACTTGAGATGAAGCAAGCTCATCTTTACAGCTCTGAAGACTGCCAAAGAGACAGAGCAGGTTAAAGATGTCGTCTGCTTCACACATTAAAAAAAGCATCAAGAGAGGGAAGTGGATATAAAAACCTCTCTGTTAGTGACACAATCATCGCAGCAGCTGCAACACCTTCTTCTTCATCCACTTTTGTGCAAGTGCAACACTGAATGATTTTGATGAATGATCACAAACAACGAATCTCTTACTCAATCATATGCACTATAGTGAAGAAAGTGTGAGATGGATGGTAACACGCTCAGAAGGAGTCCAAATCAGGATAGCATCAGTGGTCAAGCAAGTGAGTGAGCAAAAACTAATGAACTAAGGTTTCAGACTTCTTATGATCACAAAAAAAAAACTACCTTCTTTGACACGGAGGTAACATTTTCATCGTCTTCGAAGCTTCTTTTACTACCTGAAATCAACATACGGATACGAAGAAATCAAAATTTACAACTCCAATCTACTAAAAAAATGCATGAATGTGAGGAAGAAGACCTGAAGCGGAATGATCTCCGTCCATTAGAACAACGAAAACCTGAGATTTCTGCGGGATGTCGATGATGAGTGACAGAGAGTGCGACGGGAATCGGGGAATTTAGGGTTTACTTTTTGTTTGTTTGTTTGTTTGTTTGTTTGGGGGAAAAGGAGAGAACTGGGTTAACCCGGTTCGGGGTTTGGATACGTTTTTTGGTTTACATAATGTAACTAGTATGTTTCACCCGTTCCGCTACGCTACGCTACGCACAGGTATTCTTTTGTTGCTTTTTAATAAAGTAGGACCGGCCTACTAAACTACGAGGATAGGATGATAATTTGAAAATAATTTAAATAGTTAGAATGAATATTTTTGATTTTTGTTTAATATTTATTTTTATTTTAAAATGTTTTGCTTTAGTATAAATTATTATTTTATTAATTATTATTCTTTATTTAGTTTTATTCTCATTACAATTAACTAAATTTTTCCTTACGATTAATAAGATTGTTTATTTGAAATTTTATTCTGTTTTTGTTTTAATGGTATATAATTGTTGATTTATTTGTTTAATTTGAAGTTATCTAGTTTTATTTATATCGTGTATCTCTTATTCGACTATATAACTATATATTTCACTTTTACACAATTGTGGATCTATATTTATAGTTTTTTTAGAATTCTTGACATAAATATTTAAAATACATTCTATATTTATTCAGTTAGAATAACTTAGCATATCTCTTTTATATATAAAATTATTCATTTTCTATATATTAATATTTTTATTTCTGTATTTTATTCTATTTTCCTAACAATTATTTTTGATTTTTATTATCTATTAATTTTTTATTGTGGTCTTATTTTCATAGAAACTTTTTTAATCTATTATATATTACTAATTGGTTATATTTTCCTTTATTTTTTTAATTTTCTAATCTTGAGCTTCGTGATAAAATGGTGGAATCATTCATAAGCTTTACGTTTTTTATTTGCATTTGATAAACGTGTAGACACAATATCACTAAAAAATCATTTTTCTTCTTTTTCTGAAGTATATGTATTTTAGATGATATTATATATTGTGTGGTAAAATAATTTTACACTGATGGATTTTTTGTTATATTTTAATTAAACTATTGATTAAAAGGAACTTTTGGGTTATTGAACATTTTATTAATAATTTTAGTTAATAGAATAAGATGATAAGGAATATAGAGTGTTTAATACATTTTAAAAAGATTATAGTGTCAAATTTTTATACAACTTGTTTTGATGAGATTCATATGAGTAGAGAGGGTGAACCCACAATCATATATTATAATATCTATTGTGATTATGAATATACTTTTGCGCTTAGTAGTTTGTCATATACGAAAATAAAAGATTCTCTATAGTTGCTAATTGCCACTATATTGATCTAAAATTTCAACAAAGCTAACGATCCCAAGAAATAAAAAGAACACAATCTGTGATGTTCAGTATTTTTTTTTCATTTTTCTATGTATAAGGGGTATTCAACATAAGTTGCATCATCATCAAAATATTAGAAAGAAACAATTAATGATACATGTATTTGGTGTATATCAACTTTTTTTTTTAATCCACAGAACAAAGACAAGACCTCTTTAAACGGAGGTTAATATTGCAAAGAGGCATGGATCTTTGTACTTATGATTGATGAATTTCTAAAGGTAGAATGATAACGAATGAATTTTAAGTAGAGAAACTAACATATTTATAGCTTTAGATTCTCTCATTGGAATAAAAGAGGGGTACTGTGTAAGAGATTGTGAGGAGTGGGGAGATGTGTTAATTAAAGCTTTAATGACGACCTTTGAATGTCGTCAACTTCTGTAACGGTGCCAAAGTTTTTTGTGGGCTTTCATGACGTGTATGCTCAGAGGAAAATTTGTCTTTTCAAATTTTTGTTCTACTTCGTCCAAAGTCTGTTTTGATGTAAATGCACCATTTATATAATATATTTATAATCAATTTTGAACAATGATCATAATCGTATTTTCATCTCAAAATTTGCTGTTGATTAAAAAAGTTATCACCAAAGTATAACAAATTTTGTGTTGTGGTTATTATTTATATTGTAGTTGTTATGTCACACGATAATGCACTGAATCAGAATATGTAACTGAGGTTTCTTTATCTTAGAACAAAACAATGTAAGACAACCAAGATAAGCTATTTAAATATTTATAGATTGTGTTTCACTTTATTCATTATTTTCACTTTCGTTCCCACATTCGAACCAAACATGGCTGGCTTTGTTATATGAGTTATTTTGTATGTTTCCAGAGATGATTTATAATACACAATACGTGAATTTCATTTGAAAAAATAGTTTGAATTGGAGAAGAAGTGTTGGGCTAACATATTTTAAGAATTTAAAGGGTTTTTCATTATTAGTCGCACTACGTGCAGAAAATTTGAGTATTTTATTTAACTTAAGATTTTATTTGAAAGTGTTTGATTATAGATTTTATGTGCTTCAATATTCTTGACCATCCTTTTCGATTAAAAATGATATTTGAATTCAATTTCGTTACGATTAACTAAACTTCATAATTATTAGCTTCTTTCATCTTTATCTTTTGTATTTATTAGATTATATCGATCACTAAGTATGATTAACCTTCAATCATCCATGGTTTTGGGTTTATCATGTCTATTAGTGAGTAGTTACCTTTTGGATTCATGGGTTAGGGTGTTTAGGGTGATTAAGTGAAGATTAGGGTGTTTAGTGTTAAATCTCTATGTTTTCTTGCTTATCTACTGTTCTTAATGCTAGATTAGTGTTGGCCTCTCTAATCTAGATCTTTAGATATTTCACAGCCAGAATGTGTTTGATGAAATGTCTGAACCAAGTTGATCTTACTCTTAGCTTACCTTACCAAAGACATTTGATGTTAGGGGAGCTTATATAGTTAGTTGACTTGTACTTAATAATTGCTTGAGTGAAATGAACCAAAGAAATTTGATGTTTGATTTATGAAAGTAAATGAGCATTTATCTTGACAAAGAACTTGTTTAGGATTGTTGTCTAGGCTTAAGGAAATATGTTGATTAATAGCTTGCCACTCTAGGTTGAATCCTAGTCACTTGAAATCAAGTCCTTATAATCATGAGTCCTCTTTGCCCTTATTGATTGAAAGTTTTAAGTTTTGCATTAGTCTTGCTAGCACTTGTCACTTGTTTATATCACTCCCTTGATCGCACTTAGATTAAGCATTCCCTTGTATTCTCTTTGCATCAGGTTCACTTATGATTGGATTGACACTTTTATACTACTTTGACATTGGATTGAGTGATTAGTCCATATCAATAACCACATCTTGGACACTAGGATCGTTTCCAATATGTTTCTTAAAAAATCTTTCATTTACTGCTATTGTTCTCGATAGGATTTGCCATAGGAAATGACTGAATTTTTTTCCAGGTTTGACTTTCCAAACTTTTTACTTTGGTGGATTGAGAGACGGCTGATAGTTCCTTAATCAACTTTTCTATAATCAACCTTCTTAATCCATATACCACAAGTTCATAGCCTTGTAATACTTACCATGTATTTAAATTGGACCGTTTTTCGATCAATAAAAGACACAATTACTACAAATATCAATATTTAACTAACTACCCTCTAGTTTTTAATTATTTTCTTAATGTAAATGTTATTTTATAATGTTATGTTTTATATATTAATTAAACTATCCGAACATATGTGGCAAGAGATCGTCTAGTGCCTAAACACCAAACAAAGTGTTTGTAAAATTAATAGGATGTTAAATAAAAGACTCAACAGTTGAATCACTATAATGGAGTTGTTGAAAAATAAAATTTGATGATGTGGATTACTTGGTGTTGAATAGATTCTACATATTGAATATGAAGAAAGTGATGCCCACAGACGATACATCACTTTCTAAAGATTTTTAACTAACTACCCCCTAGTTTATAATTATTTTTATGTAAATGTTATTTTATAATGTCAATTTTATGCATTAATTAAATTGTCAGAACATATGGCAGGAGATTGGTTGGTTCCCCTGTTCGGAAACTCGTTAGGCATTACGCGTGCGGTTTGTCTGGGCCTAGCGAGTTACTGACAAAGCGGGAAAAAATCGGGGATTAAGCGGGGCGGAATTTTAGATATATTTAGATATTATATGTGATAAATATTTTATCTAGCAAACATAATAAGTGAATTAACTTAGTCTAGTGGTTACTTAAGCTTGAAATACGTTCCACATCACGTCTTCGACGTTCAGCCATGGGATTAATTTGTCTTTTTCTGTTTTTATTAACAGAAGGGCAATGTCGTAATTTCGATTTCATCTTCTTCCTCCACCTGCAGACCTAATTCACGCAGCTTTTTTATTTCCTAATATAGTTTATCATTTTTTTGTCTGTTTGGCTTTGATTGAGCTTCGTTTTCTTGTTATCTACATAGAAATTGATAGATCTGTGATGTAAATACTGATATCTAGTTGAAAAATATCAAATAAGGATTTTTTCTTTTCGATTTCGATTTGTTGGCCGCATACAGGGTAATCGCCACGGAGGAGCTCCGATGAGCGTTTAGGCGCCGCAAAATCGGTCTCCGCGGGCGCGCTTTAGAACAGGGGTTGGTTCCAAAGAACGACACTGACTGTTTGTAAGACTATGAGCAATGGGGGTGTTGTATCAACAGTTCAACAGTTGAATTATCACAATGGTGGTGTTGAATATGGGTGTTAGATGAGGGGTGGATTAATTGGTGCTGAAAGTATTCAACATGCTGAAAAATGATTATGGTGAGAACATGTGTCACATGTTGTATTTTTATTTGTTGTTGAGTTTTTTTTTTTGCATATTTTTATTATTTGTGGCCATTTATTTTATTTTAATATTATTTTTAAAAGTAAAATTGGTATACTATAATATATTATTGTTTTTCTATGCTTTATATTTATAAACTTGTTTCATTTAATTTGGACATTATAAAAATGTGTTTTAATTAATATTTTTATTTAATTATTAGATTGAAAGGAAAAACAATGTGGAATATTGAATAATAAAAAATAAGGTGTTGAAACGCAAAATCATTGCACATATTCTAAGACTATCTACAATGAAAATGTTGAATAAAGATTCAACTGTTGAATCACTACATTGAGGATGTTGAAAAAAAAGAAATTTGATGATGTAGATTACTTAGTATTAAATAGATTCAACATATTGAATAAGAAGAAAAATGAGGTTCACTAACGATACATGTCAGTTTCTAAAAAACAAATTAGTGTTCTCATCCTCTTTCTTATTTAAATCCAATAATCTCATTATAAATTATATAATTTATTTTAATACGAAAATTTATCATTTTAAATTTTAAATCAATGGAGACTAATTTTTTAATTTGCATATAGAAAAAATAATTATTAATTGTTAAAACAGGATGTTGAATTTTATTAAATAAAATCATTATAATGGGTAAAAGTTGAATGTATGTTGAATAATGAGATGAACAAAAGGAAAAAGAATGAGAAGGAATATTAAAAGATGAAGTGGAGAATGTTGAATTCCGAAACCATTGTACATAGTCTCAATAATTCTAATAATATATGAATATTATTGGCTGAAGTTTTATGTCTTGTGGAATATAAAAGTACAAATGATTTTTCTGATTCATGATTTGAGAGTTGAAAGAACTATAATAAAGGTTATGTTTTATATACAATAAGATGTCAAACTTTCGTAAAAGAAATGAAACTTAATTATTTTTAAATCAACAACTTGTTACACCTATAAAATCATTTTTAGACACATCTATACATTCTTATCATTATAGTTTTCATAAAACTTTATCTGATTTTAGAATTATTTTCAAGACTTTCATACAAACACAAATTATTTTCACCAATCAAGTTTTAAACCTATTTTCCAAGCTATACACATTTAAAAATATCACCATGGAATTAGGAGCAAAGAATATTCTAACTATCCAACCATCTTCGTGTATATAATACATATTACAACCATATACTATTTAATTTTTAAGAAACTAATGTTAAACAATTATTCTATTACTCAAACTTGAAACATTTAGATAACAAAGAGCAAAATAGAATAACCAACAAAAACAAAATTTCATATGATATGCCTTAGATAATTTTGCTAATGATTCTACAACTCGATTAGGCGCACGAATGAATGCGCACGAATGAATGCTATCGAGAAATGTTAGAGACTTCCTTTTAGTCTTACAATTCCTTTGAGCTCTGTTCAAAATTTTTACGATCAGCCTGAATTTTGACTTACTTTGATTAGCTCCCAAAAGTTTGTTCAAAAATCTAACATGTTAAATATTGAATCATACTCTGCATAACCTACATAAGTGCTTTAATTATAATGGAGAGGAGATTATATTTTGCATATTATATATTAAAACAGAAGTCACAACCTTGATTCATGTGTGATTTTTTTTAAAAATGGACTCACTTAGAAATCAGTTACTCTTTATTTATTACTAATCATATGGCTTAATAATATATGATGCATTTTATTAAAACTGATAATATATAGAATCTTTTAACTACTCTAATCATAATATGTTTTGATATCTTTTCATTTTAAATACAAATATATTTAGTTTGAAATTCAAACAAATCTGTTTAAAATTTTTTTTAACAAGATCTTAATTTTAAATACTTACACTAATTTCAAAATTAGTTTTGAAATATTATTATACATTAGTATATTCAATTATCGTTTATAAAAAGAAAAAGAAAAATTATGTCCTATTTTTATTTATTATATAAATCATAATCAACCATATTAAAAGAAAATTATTATATTAAAAATTAAGATATAACATGTATTTCATTAAAGCTAATAATATAAAATCTTTGTAACTACTTTAATCATGATATATTTTCATCTTAATATATATATATAGATTATATTTTAAAAATTTCTAATAAATCTGTTGAAGAATGTTTTAACAATATCTTAATTTTCAAAAAGTTTATGAAAATAATTTAACTAATTTCGTAACTAGCAATGATTATTATGTGTTAATATATATATAAAGTTATCGTTTATAAAAAGAATAATTAAAATTCTGTCATATTTTATCTACTTTATAATCATAATCATCATATTAAAATATAATTATTATATTGAACTAAATATGATAAAAATATATTAAATATGTAGGTGAAAATATAATACGATAACATAACACCTTAACATTAGCAAACTATATAATATATGTCTAACCATTATATACACTAATAGTATCTAAAATAAATATTGATAAAAGGAAATCCATTTTTGACAGACATGTCAGAATTTATCATAAATTAAATACCAAATAATTAAAATTCTATCATATTTTATCTACTTTATAATCATAATCATCATGTTAAAATAAAATTATTATATTGAACTAAATATGATAAAAGTATATTAAATATGTAGGTCAAAATATAATACGGTGACATAACACCTTAACATTAGCAAGCTATATAATACATGTCTAACCATTAACATATTTAAAACTTTTGTATATACAATAATAATATCTAAAATAAATATTGGTAAAAGGAAATCCATTTTTGACAGGCGGGTCAGAATTCAGCATAAATTAAATACAAAATAATTTTCAAATATGTTTTTTCATGCATATTAATTTGTTTAAAAACTAAATGCACATACAATAAGATAAATATATAATAAGAAGTGATAAATATGTGTGATGGTTTTAAACAACTGATTAGTTATCACATGTAAATTATAAAATCATTATATTTGAAATAGTTATATAAACATTTAAGTATATGATTAACATTAAAAATATATATCACTAATGATCTAAAACAAATATCTATGTATATAAAACTGAAAACAAACATCTATGTGGTTGTGCGGGTCAAGATCTTGTCTTATATATTAAAAGAGAAGTCACAACATTGATTCATGTATGATATTTTTTAAAATAGACTTTCCCTATAGAATCTTATTTCATTTATTTCTAACTAACATTTTGGCATATCACATCTTAAATAATTGACATATATAACAACTTCACCTATAAAATTGGTTTGATTTTTTTAATTATGAAAATCTGTTGAAAAAAAATCTAAAAAATATTATTAAATTTTTAAATATTTTATAAAATGATGCAATAATTAATTTCGTAATTAGTAATATAAAATTATTATAAATTAATGCTAATTATTATTTTATTACAAAATAAAAATAAAATTTTTATATTATTTTCTTAAACTTTCTAATTATTGTCTATATCTTAGAATTTTGTATATAAAAGAATATATTATCTGAAATGAAAAACGTAAAAATATTGCAGGAAATTCGGCTTTGAAGGTGTGGGTTAAAATTGAGTATACATTTAATACAAAATAATTTTAATATATTGTTTAATGCATATATTAATTTGTTCAATAAAGAAACACAAATACAATATGATAAATATTTAATAAGATCGACAAATATATATATATAGTTTTAAACAATTGATTAATTACAACATGTAAACTATAAAATTATTATATTTGAAATAGTTATATAAACATTTAAAAATATGATTAACATTAAAATATATGATCTAAAATAAATATATATATATATAGCGAAAACAAACATCCTTCAGTCAAGATCTAGTTAGTTCTTAATCTCAGAAATTGTGTTCTCTTATTCTTGCATTTCCATTACATTCATTCATTAAAAGTTTATCATGACACCAAAATCAATCTACTAAATAAAATGTTTTGTAATCCGAAACAACTTGAACTGTAGATGAAACACCAAGATATAAGGTATTGGATTGAGAGAGCCAATGGATTAATCATAGACTGGAATCAAGAAGCCGTTTACTCAGTTATCATTATCTGGTCAAGTATAAGGTTTTATAACTTTATAAATGTTTCAAACATTTGTTTATTTGATCATTTAAGAAAAAGAAAAAAATCATGAAATCACTAAAACTTTATAAAACATTTATAATCACTTATATATTGTTTTAACACTCTATAACCAATTTACAAACCTTTAAATTAATCTATAAATTCTTATACATTATTTTTCAATTTTATAACCAATTTATAAGGTTTTATAACTTTATAAGTATTTTAATAAACTTTTAAAGTAACTAATGGTTTTATCAATGATTTTATCAGTCTTCACAATTAACTAATAAGGCTTTATCTTTTTCATTCTCTTGCTTCTAATTCAGTAGAAATAAAAATGCTAGTTTTCCGGTCAATGTTTTTAGTAAATCAATTAACTGAACTGACAAAAAATGTTAGATTACTAACTTTCATAGTGCCACTTTTATTTTCTACATATGGATGGAATAAATTTCTTCCATTCGAGCGAAGTTTTACCGTTTTAAGAAACACGGACTAGAAGGGATGACACTTTTAGGCTGGAATGTGATAATCGAGAGGCCAACAAACACTTTCTCGTTTTCTTGAACAGAGCATAGCAAAGCTTTGAAATTATTATAGTTTTCTTATCAAAAAACTATTATATTATTATTAATTAATTATATATATTCAAAGTTGAGGGCTTTGATGATGACGGTGATGACCCAACTTTAGTCTGATCACTTTTTTGTGACTCTCATCTTCTTTCGGTTTGAGCCTATTGGAATTTGTTTTCTTTGTCTATTTCTGACAATCTGGGATCTGACAAGATCGGAATCCAAAAAATTTCTGATCTTTGCTCTTAAAATGGGTTCTTGTTCGGACAAGTTATTCAGCAGAGAGAGAACAGCACATGAGATTCTGGGTGGTGGCACTGGTAAGTGAATCCATATTATCATATTACCAAATCTAGCCAGTGATCTCTCACTTGTGTAACCTCTTCTTCGTATGAAATGGATCTGCAGTTGCAGATGTGATCTTGTGGAGGAACAAGAATGTGAGTGTTGGTATAGTTACAGTAACAATAGGATCATGGATGGTGTTTGAGAGCTTTTCTTACACCATCCTCACTCTTCTTTCAAGTGTTCTTCTCCTCTTGCTCTCTATCCTCTTCCTCTGGTCCAAATCTGCATCTATTCTCAACAGGTAAAAACCAAACTAGTGTCTCTGTCAAGAGATCCTATTGTAATTAAAATATTCTTCCTTGTAATTTATTTTATAGATTTCCCTTTGGCACTTATTAGGCCGTCACCGCCATTGCCAGAGTTTCAAATAAGTGAAGCAATGGCTGAAGAAGCTTCCAAGTTGTTACGCAAGCATGTGAATAAACTGCTACAAGTCTCGCATGACATTGCGATGGGAAGAGACTCAGAGTTGTTTATCAAAGTAGCTGTCTATCTGTTTCTAATCGCATTCATCGGAAGCCTCATGGATTTCCAGACACTTTGCCACACAGGTAAGTAAAAAATCTCATCATAGACTTACTTGGACATTGGTTTAAAGCTGGAGATTCATTCATTACATCACTGGGTGTTTTGGCAGGGGTTTTGGTGGTAATGACAGTTCCAGCTTTCTACGAGAGATACGAGGATTACGTAGATGGATCTCTGGTGTTCACCTACAACAAAGCTAAAGAGCTTTACCTTAGATTCGAGATACGGTCTTATCTGAAAAAGAAGAAACTGAGCTGAGAACTGTCTCCTTCTTCGAGAGTTTCTTCATCTTCTTCTTCTTGATTTATCAGTTTTGTAAAAGAAAAAACGAAAATGTATGATTTTGATGAATGTTTGAATGGTACAGCACCCACATAAATTTATTTCACAGTTTTGCTTGAAAAACAACTCTCTGTTCTAGCCCCTCTTTCGACCACCGAAATTAAGAAGAAAACAATGTTGTTTTTATTCTCTCTGCTTAAAACTTTGTTTGTGTCTCAGTATTATTTCTTGGACGATTCTAGTTCCCGGACATACTTCTTTGCCTGGATCAAAGTATAATAAAAACCGCCATCAGAGAAGAGAAAGAGAGACAAAAGGGTTTGCGTGGATGGATTCAAAACAAATAACAGTGTTAATAAGCTGTTACCTGTTCGAGGGTCAAAAACATGATGACGTTCCATGAGCCAAGACGTCCGAAGTTGGGGATGAAACCCTTGTAAAATGCCATAGGTCCCTGTAGAGGCAAAAAAAAACTCAAAAGAGTTATAAACTTTCCCTGCGAGTTATGTTATTTCCATAGAGAACACAGAAGAAGAGTTGCTTACGTCTGCCTTCAGAGTTTTGACGAAGCAGTCAATTGTGCCTTTGTAAGAAGGATCTCCCATCATTCTTGACTTAACCTGTGCCACACCAACAAGAATCAAGGAAGAAAATCAGGAAACATAGTGGACAAACTCATGGTTCAATGTCATGTGTAGAGATAGCTTACCACGTCAACAGGGGAACCAATGCAGACAGCAAAGAATCCTGCTCCTAGTCCAGACAGAATATGTGTGACAACGTTATCAGTGAAACCCGGAATCTTTAAGATTGTCTGAAAGAGAACAAAAAATATTTAACAGGAACATTGGTTAGAAATATCAGGATCCTTTAGTAATACAAGAGAAGTAGGGGGATAGATTGTTTTATACCTGCTTCACTTGATCGTAACTCGCTAATTCAGCAGCATTGATGATTGCGTTTCTAGCTACATTAGGTCCAAGACCAGTCCAAAGAGCTCGGACACCTTCCTGTCATAGCCAAATCAGAATCGATATGAAGCAGACTTAAATCAAACTTACGCATGATCTCGACTTCCATGGAGGGATACCTACCTGTCTAACAATGGTTGAATACGCATTCAACGATCCAGTATACCGTCTTGGCACACCTGCAGCTAGTTTACCTTCAGCCTGAAGTCTTACTTTCACTAGATCAGTGGGATTCGCTACCATGATACCCAGCGCACCTGAGAGTTAAAAAAACAACAACAAGAACAGCAACCCAATTACATAAGAGACAAACATATAATCCGAGTTTCTTGTAAACCGTTCTCTCGTTATGTTCACCTGTTGTCAAACCAGCAAGGATCTTCTTGCTCAATGGAACATCACCAACATGTTCTTTCCCAACGTACAAGTTTTTGACCTGGATGAAAACAGATTGGTTAAGCCTTTGAGCAGTAACAACATTAGCACGTTTTCTAGAGCAAGAGATTTGAGAACCCACCGGCTCGTACATTCCGATCCTAAGACCTCCAAAGAGGCACTGACGATGCAACCCAGGTACAACACCTTTCCATAGAGAACGAAGCCCTTCTTCCCTCGCTATGGTACCAACAGTCCCCAGCAATCCGCGATACTTAGGCAGAGTAACATCTCCAGCTATGGCAGATTTTTGGAGCTGAAGCCTAACTTTAGCAGTGTCCAACGGAATCGTACATACCTGTGAGATATCCAGAGTTTCATAGCATAAGAAATTATTCAAAATATCGTCTGGAACAAGTCAATACGGAAGATGCAACACAGATCATCTAAGGAAGCAGCACAGCTAAAGTCCATATCCTCAAAGCATAATTAACATCGCAATCCAAACGCCACAGATCTGACCGGTTAAATCGTATTCGTATACATGGAGATGAAATATTCTAGAAATCGAATCGATTCCATGAGAACTAAAGATGAGCATATAATCTGGAGAAGTAGCATATCGAATCTACGAGCAACGATTCTCTAGCTATACGAGGAAACACGAAGATTAACAACCCTTGATCGGAATTCAGATCATTTTCATGAAAATTGACGATACATTTGCGCGTTTAATCGAAGCAAACGCAGCGACATTAAAGAAAAAACGCATGGAAAATTCGGGGGGAATCGGGAGAATACCTCGGCGACGCAGGCAGAGAAGGCACTGCAGGCGAAAGTTTTGGGCAATGAAAGGTCGGATTTGCTATCAGCTACCATCCTTCTTCGATCCAGAAAAAAAAGGAGCTAAAAACGAGAGAGACAAAGAGAGGAGGAAGTTAGGGTATCGAAATCCAACACAAAGAGAATCTCGAGAACAGTGACGAAGATTACGGCTACGCAACTTGTTGGCTCGAGTGCCGTTTCAGTTAGTAGTAAAGATCGTCCCTCTCTTTCCTACGAAAACAAAAAGTGATGGGCCCAAATGTAGCAGCGCTTTATATATATATATAGATATACTTGTAGGTGTTAGTCACTGTCACACTTCATTAAGATTAACTATGAAATTTAAATCTTTCTAAATTAATTTAGTTATACATTAAATAAATATATACTGAGAAATATATGAGAAATTTCTCATAATCTTTTTTTTTAATTTATTTTCACAAAAATAGTTTCCAATAATCAAAATGAATAAAATATTTCATTAAAAAGATAAATATATATATTTATATTTCTAAAGTTAACTAATCTAAACTTACTTTAAAGTTAAAGTGTGAAGTTTTTGAGATGAGATTTCAGACTTTAAAATATAAAAAATAAATATTTAAATTTTCAAAATAAAAAGACTATTTTGTCTTTTAGTACTATTTTGATGATAAAAAATTTAAAAATGACTATTTGAGAGAATTGCCCAAAATATATTCCTCTTTTTATATTTTATATTAGTATTCATTTATTTCCAGAAAGAAACAAACGTAAATCCACATTTGTAATCAATTTAAAAAAAATGTAGTTTGCTATACTTGTACTTTTTATTATCTGTTTTTAAACTTTCTCACCATTTTATATCGTTTTAACTTTAAAATTTTAATATAAATGTCGTTTTATTTTACATATTAAATAAATCTTTTCTTATATTTTATTTAAATAAAAATTGTATTAATTAGAGATAAAATATAAAATTTAATAAATTTTGTTTATTCGTATATAAAAATCTTAAAATACACTTGTTATAGAAAGGATATTAATATACTATTACGAAACGGATGGAATAGTAGTTACCTAAATTTTTAAAAAATTGAAGGATGATACCATTTAAGTGTCTCTGCTAGTTCTGTCATATGTGAAAGGAGTTATAAGCACATCTGTTCCAACCACAACGCCATCAAAAGGAGTATATAACGAAACCAAAGTGTTCCACCAGTCACAAGACTCACAACCAATAGTTTCAGCTTGATTTCCTCTGGTGACTGGTGAGTAATGGTTATACTATTACCGTAATAGTCTATCCAGTTCTGTCTGCTCAAAATAGTAGCTAAAGTATAGTGTTGTGTAGTTTGTTCTCCTCTGGCAGTACACTTCCGCAAGCAGAAACTCAAGCTCTTGCTGTGGAACTTCTATAATGTTGGCTTCATTCCATGCTTTCTTGAATCAACTTCCTAGTCTCACTGCGTGATCTCCATAGTGGTAATGGATGATTAAAGTCAAAAGAAAATAAGCCCTCCTAACATTTTGGACCATTGTATTGCTTTGAAAAGAGTTGATTGCATTGTAAGCTTCAGAACCAACCTCAACAGGGGGCATGTGCTCTGTTTCATGATCGAATAACAAACATGAACAAGAAGCCAGTAAGTTCTGAAGCTTATCGTGGATTCTAAGCATTTATCTTTAGCGGTGGATTTTACATGCCAGAGAGTAACAATGCTGCAAGCTTACACACAGTACGACGAACCTATACTAGTAGTCACCATTACATTTGAAGAAATCCACTTTATTACATAAATATTCTAAACACACAAACATCACCAGCTTTTACTTCACTTCACTTTCCTTGTTGCGCCTCAGCTTTACTCGTCACAACTTCCACTTTCTCCATCTTCTCGTATTCCTTTCTCTTCAGAGCACTCTCCTCAGGCACCACCACCACGGCAAGATAGTTCCTTTTGAAAGCTCCCCATATACGCATCATAGCGAAGAACACAAGACCTATAGTTCCAAAGGTCATGACGGAGCAAGTCACAGTCCTCCGCATCTTCTCTCTTCTCCTCTTCTCCACCTCCTCCTCCCATCTACGCTTTGACTCAAGAAGCGCCGCATATGAGTGTATACTCCTAGAGAAGTGTCCCGCTCGTAAGTTCCAAGAACGAAGATTAAAGTCCCCGCCATACGACTTAACACCGACCATGAACGCATCCTCGTCTTTCAACAAATCAATGCGAGAACTGAACCCACTCTCTGGATATTTATAGCCCTTTGGTTTGGTTAACGAAGCATGTAAGTACCTGGTATTCGCTTGGTAAGTAATACAGACGTACAACAACATCTTCTCCTTCTCCTCCTCATCGGAGTTTACAACCGTGAGATTGCTTATTTCCTCATGAACAGTAGAACCATATACACCAACTGTGACATTAGAGTCTTTAAGCTTGGTGAAATTATCAGAAATATCAAACTTGACCTCGAAGAAAGAGTGATCAAGTGATCCGTTAGGAGGAAACACGACAAAACCTACACTCCCGCCACGACCAGGAGACATGGAGAAAGAGAAGACAGTAGAGAAAAAGTAGTCGGCTTTAGTGTCTTTGCACTCAATGGGTTTCTTGTAAACGACTCCACCGCCGTTGCGACTCACTGAGTCAGTCAGCTGAATCGAAGCTCCGCCATCGACGAGCTTTGCGTCGCCGTAGAGCGAAACGTCGTCTGACTCAAAGCTCGCGTTTTTATCGAAGCTCGTGAACGTGAAGGATGACGTAGCTTCAGACATGGAGAAGAGTGAGGTTAAAGCCAGGAGGAGAAGGAGGAATGACGTGGAGAGAATGAAGCTCGCCATTAAAGAAGCAAGCTCTAGAGATTGGAGTGTGGTTGATGTTCTAAGGGTTTGAAGTGGGTGATGAGATCTTATGGAGAGGGTAAAGTATGTGGTGGGTGCCAGAAAGAAAAGAAAGAAAGAAAGAAAAAAACTGAGAAGCACTTGGACGGTGGGAAAGCGTTAGAGGTAGCTACTTTCGTCGCCTTGTTTGTTTCTGTGTAAAGATTCTGAGTTAATGCTTTCTTTCCTGTCACCGTCGTAAACCACAAAAATGCTTGCTTACTCTTTGTTCTCATTTTATTTTATTTTTACCAAGCTTTCATCGCCAAACTAACTACGTTTAAACCAATAAACAAAATTGATTGAAACATCGTTAGTTTTAATTAGAAAAAAAAATTCAAAAATACATTGATCTAATTTTCATTATTTTGGTTTCCCGTTTAATTTCCAATTTGTTTTTCGATATCCAATTAATACTTTGAAAATCAAAAATCTTACACCATAAAATTAAATAAACAAATAGAAAAATATGAAAATAAAAATATATCAGCTAATGTATATTGACAACAGACAAAATGAACTAACGAATAAAGTGAACATTAGATTTCCATTCAAACAATTTATTCTTAAACATTTATTAAACCAAGTTAGATAACAAACCCAAACTAAATTTAATGCGTTTCTTTCTAAATCAAAATCACAAAAAGTTTAAAAACACCAATAAAATTTATGGATTTGTTGTAATAGAATTAAAGTTTATACGATGAAATAGAATTTAATTTCATTGATAGAATTAAATTTCACTGATCATTATATCTAATAGAATTAAAGTTTATACGATGATGTAATTGTTATTCAGTGCTAAAAATGATTAAATATCAGTTGCATCTAATTATGAAAATTCATGCTTATTCATCTAAAGTTCTCTAAAGATAATATATGACGGAATACTCTTTTCAGTCAGCAGAAGCAAAAACAAAGATTTTGCAAACCATCACAATGTCATTTGTACTTGTGTTTTTTCAACGGATGAAACCAAATTTATAAATTAAAAAATTAAAAAATAGAACTGAATCGACATGGATCTCTTATGAAGTTTTGACCAAAAAAAAAGCAAGCACCACCTGCTAGTCAACGAGTATCTCTAGTTATTTACTTTATAAACATTTAATAATAGTCAGGGAGAGTATCTCCAGTTTTTTTTACTTTGAACATTTAATTTATACCGCCACAAATAGATCCCGGCAAAATTGATAAAACGAAACCGCTCAAGCGTTTAGTTCGAAAATCTCCCGCTCCTCCTTGGTTTCACTAAAACCCCTCCTCCTATCCCCACTTCACACTCTCTTCTCTCTCGTCTTCCTCTTAATCTCAATTAGGGGTTTTCGATTTCATTCGAGATGGTGAAATCCAAAGGATCGTCAAACATCGGGAACGGCGTTATCACTCCGACGCAAATCGCTTTCATCGTCGACCGTTACCTCCACGACAACCGATTCTCCAAAACCCGATCCCTCTTTAGATCCGAAGCTTCGTCTCTCCTCTCTTCCCGTTAAGCACCAACGCTTCTCATTTGGTTCTTCTTTCTTTCTTTCTTTGTTTTTTTTTTGTTGTGTGTCGCTTAATCGTTTTTGTGTTCGTTCGTAGATTCTGAAGAGTTATTTGACTCTTGAAGATATTTTGAAAGATTATGTATCCCTAAGAGAGCAGAAAGTGTCGTTGGATCACGAGAAAGTGATATTGGAAAAGGAGAAAGTTAGGGTTCAGAATCTGTTGCAGGGGATGCAGAATGTGATGAACACTTACAACTCCAGCTTGACCGCTCCTCCTCCTCCTCTTCCGGTGGCAGCTCCGGCTTCTCAACAGAAACCCCACAACATCTCATCAGGTTTTCAGAGTTTCTTGTTTCTGGTATCTTACTACTGCTTTAGTTGCATCTGGCTGTTCTGTATTGGAATAACTGAAAGATAAAACACATTTGGGTACATAAACTGTCACTTCTGAAAACTTGTTTGCAAGCTATGACATATCAGTTTGATGTTCTGTAATTTGTCTGGCTAATGCATCCTGCTTTACCCATCTTACTGCTTTATTTGAATTTGGGTGTTCTGAGTTGGAATGATTGAAAGATTGTGACTTTGCAATTTTGTATTGTGATGCAACACAACACTTAGGCACATAAATTTTCACTTTAGAAAACTTGTTTGCTAGATAGTACATATCAGTTTGATGTTCTGTAACTTATCTGGCTGATGCATCCGGCTTTACACATCTTGAACTAATCACGTCTCTTTATTTTTCAAGGTTGCTCTCAGGACAATACACCAGATGTTATGTCAGTATCTCTGCTGGGTAACAAAAGAGTACGCTGTGGGAACTTTCCCACACCTTCGACCGGTCATCAGCCTATCACCAGAAAAAGAAAGGGTCATGAAACTTCAATAGAAGCTCCTCCGGTAGCTAGGAAAGCTCGAATTGGTACAGCACAAGCCAACTCAGCAGCAAATGGTATGTGTGTATGCATCCTTACATGTTTATAACATTTGGTTGAACATCTAGTATCCTTGAGCTTATCTTGTGTCCTCTTTACTGTAACCAGAGAATAATCGGATCCCACAAGTTGATAAAGCAGCTAACGGTCCCTCATCTCAAACACTATCATTGGCCAAAAACTCATCAGCTAATAAGTCTATGACTGGTGCCGGGTCAAGATTGACTGATTCACCGCTTCCTACTGATTCGGCATGCCTTATGACACCTCAAAAACATGCTTCTTCATCTGTGAGTGGTAAGTCCAACAGTCCCCATAAAGAAGTTACTCCTACAAACTGCATGATTGTTACAAAGGAGAGATTCACAATCAGCCCTCTCAAGCAAATTACTTCTTATACAATGGAAAGGAGCCATCTTATGTCTTCTTCTTCACCGGTCAAGACCAACCTTAAGATGTCAAGTAAGAGAGACCATGTGAAAGGAAGACTCAACTTTGACGACACTGATACAGACATGTGTCTTGAGGCAGCACCTACCACTGCAGATTTGGCTTTGTCTTCTCCATCAGGGTCTGAGCCGGAAGTTGATTTATCTGACATTGATTTTTCTATCTTGGCTGAAGACTTCTCATTCTCAGAACTACTAGTTGATGATGTTAAGAGTTTTCAAGGGTCCTAAGACAAATGTTGTAGTATGAGTGAATGTCGAACCAGTTCTGAGGGATTCAAAGCACCAAGAATGCAAGTACTTACTTAATCTAAGTGCAACCGATAATTTGGATGGTTTTAAACTACTACTAATAATAGAAAGCAATAAAAGAAATAACTTTCTGGACTATAGGAAAAGAGAACTCATGGGTATAGGGATTAGACCTTGGGTGATCAAGTTTCGAACTAAAGATGGCAAATGATCAATCAAACTATCAACCTTAAGCCTAGACACATTTCTAAGCAAGCTCTATGTCTAGATGAATGCTCATTTGCTAACACATTTCAAACATCAAATGTCTTTGGTTGAATAATATGAAAGCAATCATTACTAACAAGTCTATTGGCTATCTTAACACCTTTAACAACAAATGTCTTTGGTAAAGTATGTTAAAAGCTTAGAAGAGTTGTCTCAGGCATTTCATAGAACACCTTGTGGGTGGGAAATGCCTAAAGATCAACTTTTGAGTGGCCAACTTAGAAGATGCATTATGGATACTCTACTAGCAAGTACTAAGAATGATCTACACCTAAACATCCTATATCTAGCCTAATCACCCTCAATCTTCCTACCCCATGAATTCAAATGGTGATCACTCACTAATACTCATGATTCCCTTTAAATCCATATTGGATTTCAGGTTAATCATGAAAGAGATAATAATAAGCAATCAACAAAAACAGTAAGAACACAAGAATCAATGATCCAAAAGATGAACTCTTTCAATAGGTTTTTGATGTTTTTTTAGTGTCAAAAGATAGATTAGCCTCCCATCGCTTACAAAGTACTTAAACTTAGGTTTTAGAAGAGTAAAACTTGCATAACAAATGACCAAAATGCCCCTGATTAATGTTAAGTTTTGAGCTGAACCAGAACACGGAGTGACCAGACAGGGTCACTCTAGGAGGTCACTCAGGATGGCATCGGCAAGTGACCAGGAGGGGTCACTGGGTAGGTCACCAGGATGGTGTTGGCAGCGAGTGACCGGAAGGGTCACTGGGGTAGGTCACTCCAGGATGGTATTGGCGAGTGACCGGAAGGGTCACCCGGAGGTCACTCTGGGCTGCTCGCCTCTTGATCACTTTTATCACTTCTTTTGAGCCACAAATGCAGCCAAATGTCTCTAAGAATTTCATGTGGTACTCCAATACCGATAAGGACTTATGTATGCAAATGCAACCTAGGCATGGCTAAATCCTAGTATAAATGATCAAGATGCACATGGATGATAAGGTAAAACAGTGGAAATATGCAGGATATCAACTCCCCCAAACTTGTTCTTTTACTTGTCCACAAGTGAACTTTCTAGAACTCATAGGGAAAGAGGTTTGAAGGAGGGAGCTCATAGCCAAAAGAAACACACATAGCACTCAAATCAACATCTAAATTCAACATGAGCACACTCTCTTATTATACTCTAGCTTCTCTAGGCCTATCTTAGCTCTTTTGTCCCTACACTCATCATCATGCATTCACACATACAAATCAGCCAACTCTCATGTTCATTAAGCATAGTATCAAGTGAATTCTTGCAAATGGTCAATTGGTCCAAATCATTTGGGCAAAGGTAGGCTTTTTATTCAAGTGAGTCAAGAGGTTCAAGAAATATGATCTTTAAGGTGGTATACTCTCAAGACTAGTAGCCTTGACATTGCACATAATATATCTAAGAAAGGGATCAACTCATGCATACAATGCTCAATCTCTATTGTTCTACCCTTTTCCCAAACATATATGATACACATTCATTTCTCAATACCAATCCCAACTCACATCTCTCACCCAAAGATCTCAAGAACATTTCCCAACATAAAACTCTTTATTCTACAAGGGATTTATCACACTTTTTGAACACCTCTTAGCTCATACTAACTTTGCTAGCCCCCTTTCTTTATTCTTTTTTTTTATATATTTTTCTTTTTTTTTAATATTTGGGGACTAAGACTTTTCACAGCTTGAGCTAGAGGTTTCTCTACTTATCCCATAAAGACTAGTCAATTAAGCACAAAGAGTTTATTCTTTTCCTTCAACTTTTTCATATTCCCAAATCAAACTTTACAACACTCACCCCCATCGTATGGCTAGACAATAGTGTGTCTAATCTAGCAAGAATGAAGATCAAGCATTGTCGTTCCCAATACTCTCAACATTATGTTCATGTAAGACTTTCCGAAAAATGCCTCACTCATCAATCAATGAAAGCTTAAAAGGAGTAAAGGGTTTTGGGAGTGGTCTACCACTAGAGGTTGTCAAAGAGATTGACATAAAAGATGTGACAACTCAAGTGTGTATAGCCATAATTCAGTACACAAGAGACCATGAGCAAGATGCATTAAGTTCATTCAGTTCAATTAAGATTGTAGTTGGCTTCAAAGACTGAGTTTCAGCAATCAACAAGTTTCAGGAAGAGTTTTCAAGGCTCGAAGCATACAAGTCTTTTTGAGAGGTGCATAAGCTACTCAAGCGCAAGGTAGTTTCTTTACAAGGCATTTTAAATCATTGCTCCCAATGCAAGTGAATGCAGCCTATAAGCTCTAGACTCTCCTAGAAATGCAAGTGATGCAAACTAAATGATTCTTTTTGTGTTTTTCAAATTTTTCAAAATATTTTTTTTATGCAAATAGATATGTACAATGCAAGACTCAATGCAAAAACATCAAAGCAAACATGATCAAATACTGTTACCTCCCCCAAACTTAAGTCACACAGTCTCTGTGTTGTTAAGTTGAGAGAAATACCCAAAAGAAAGCTAATATGCAAAAAATAACTAGTATATACAAGGGAAAGGTGGTGGAGTGGTACCTCAAATGGAGAGTGGAGAAGGGGGATCTTTCCCACCTTCAAGAGTTTCTTTCTCACTAACAACCACTGCAGCTTTGATCTTCTCAATGGAGGGGGTCTCCACAAGTGATGGTTCCACAATACTCAACATCCAGGGGAGACCTTATTGGGTAAGAGACAGCTTTGTTGACATTGAGGAGTGTGACCTTTTTGTTGGCAAAATCGATGCAAGCACCCACAGTAGTAAGGAATGGTGTGCCCAAGATCAATGGAACTCTCTTCTCACTAGCCATCTTCAAGACAGTGAGGTCTATAGGAATGGTGCAAGATCCAATCTTCAAAGGGAAGTCCTTGATGAGACCAATAGGGGTAGTAGAAGAAGAATCCCCAAACGTGAGAGAGGAAGTATCTGGCTCCATGTGTTCAATCTCAAGACTCTTCACCATCTCCATTGAGATTACATTCACACTTGCACCAGAATCAACAAGGGCATCATCAAAGGTGAGCTTACCAAGGGAGCAAGACAAGGTGAACTTCCCTTGGGATTCTAGTTTAGGGAGAGACTTTGGTGTGACTGGTGGATCAAGTTTCAAAGTTGAGATGTTGAGAAGCTCTGCTACTGCTTGGTGGTCTACAATGTCCTTGATGAGCATCATTTGGACATGAGCCTCACGCATACCCGAGATCTCTGGAAGCTTAATTCCAATAGCACCTAGGTCTTTTCTGAACTTGGAAATCACCTTCTTATGAACTTTGGTGAGGACCCTTTGTGGAAATGGGAGCTTGTCATAGGGTGACTGCTCAACCTCAGTGGTGTCCTCCAGCTTGACCTCTTTCAGATTCTGGTCAGCTCTCTTCGCAACTGGTTTGTCAGCCATGGGTTCATCTCCCTTCAAAATCTTTGCTTCAACCATCTTGTCAGCTTCCTCCATAATCTTTGCCTCAGCTGTTGCTACAATCAGATGCTCAACCTGTCCAATCTCAGTTCCAAACACCAATTTTTCAATTTCATCTACCTCTTTCTTGTGGTTACTCAATTCAATCCCTGAAGAAGTAGTAGAGAGGACAACATTGCAATACTCCTTGGGATTTTTCTCAGATTTTCCGTGAGATCCTTGCTGGCGATTCGGTGAGTGTTCATGGAAGCAAACTGGTTTTCCAAAGCCCTGAACTTGTTGTTGAGCTCATTGTAACTTCCATCAATCTTGGAGTGAAGGTTCTTCAACTCATATCCAACCTGCTTCTCACTTCTAGTCCGAGACTCCAAGATCTGCTTCAGAGAACATCGTCTGCTTTCGAGGAGTAGAGGTAGAAGGATTAGCTTGTTGGTGAGAAGATTGGTTCCCTTTGTTGGAGAAACCAGGAGGAGGGTTTTGCTGAGGCTGATAGTTGCCTTGCTGGTTGTTCCTAGGCTGATAACCACTCTGTTGGTTGTTAGGATAAGATTTTGTTGGTAGTTGTTGTACTGAAAGTTGGGCTCTTTCTTGTACCAACCGCCATTGTTGTTGATGAAACACAACTCTTCTTGACCTTCCAAACCTTCAACCTCATTGACCTTAGGTGGTGGTTCTTGGTTTGGGTTACCAACAAAGTGCAGCTGCTCTTGGGTAGCTTTATCAGCAATGAGTATGTCTATCTTATCTTGTAGAGCCTTTAGCTCCTTCTTGTCTGCTTGTCATCAGTTCTACTCTGTCGTGGTCTCCATTGTAGACTGCGTCACTCTTCACCATGTTGTCAACCAACTCCTCTGCATCTTCCTCAGTTCTTCCCAAGAAGAACCCATTGCTAGCAGATCCAATCTGGCTCGTACTTAGGAGAGTACCCGTAGAATGTGCTTAGCAAGCTTTCCTTGGAGAAACCATGGTGTGGGCATTGAGCTTGGTAGCCTCTGAATCTCTGCCAAGCTTCACTGAATCCTTCCAAGTTCTTCTGTTGAAAACTAGAAATCTCATTTCTTTAGTAGTTCTTGAAGTAGAAGAACTTCTCCAAGAATGATCTCTTGCAGTCATCCCGTGGTGATGGAATCGCTGGTAGATATTTCTCCCACTGATGTGCCTTATCCCCAAAGAGAAAGGAATAGCTTGAGCTTGAAGGCATCCTCGGACACACCATTGGTTTTGACAACCCACAGAATCACAAACTTGTCCAAGTGATCAAATGGGTCTCTACAGCAAGCCATGATACTTGTTGTTCTCGATCACGTTGAGGAGTCCTGGTTTGACCTCAAAGTTGTTGGCTTCCACAGCCGGTGCTCGATTCCCAACCTATGACCATGAATGTTAGGGCGGTCATAGGTACCAATGGGTCGAGCTGGTCCTGTGTGGTGGATTGTTGTTAACTCGGGCTTTGCAGCATTTTGTGGTGGATCCTCCATATCAATATCCAACCTTTGTAAGTGAGCCTGTTGCTCTTCTTGTCTTCTCGTCTTGATATATCTCTTTCAAGTGCTCGATATCTGCAACTCTTGGAACTAGGTTTGTTGGACCCTGCTCCTCAAGTTCATACACCTGAAATGCAAGGAGGGATGAAGATGGAGAATCAGTAACAAGATAAAGTAAAATGACTTAGTCTCAAGCAAGTGACTAAATCTCAATGTTTAAATCTACTCGAATTTGGCAACGGCAATTTGATGTTAAGAGTTTTCAAGGCTCCTAAGACAAATGTTGTAGTATGAGTGAATGTCGAACCAGTTCGAGGGATTCAAAGCACCAAGAATGCAAGTACTTACTTAATCTAAGTGCAACCGATAATTTGGATGGTTTTAAACTACTACTAATAAAAGCAATAAAAGAAATAACTTTCTGACTATAGGAAAAGAGAACTCATGGGTATAGGGATTAGACCTTGGGTGATCAAGTTTCAACTAAAGATGGCAAATGATCAATCAAACTATCAACCTTAAGCCTAGACACATTTCTAAGCAAGCTCTATGTCAGATGAATGCTCATTTGCTAACACATTTCAAACATCAAATGTCTTTGGTTGAATAATATGAAAGCAATCATTACTAACAAGTCTATTGGCTATCTTAACACCTTTAACAACAAATGTCTTTGGTAAAGTATGTTAAAAGCTTAGAAGAGTTGTCTCGGCATTTCATAGAACACCTTGTGGGTGGGAAATGCCTAAAGATCAACTTTGAGTGGCCAACTCAAGATGCATTATGGATACTCTACTAGCAAGTACTAAGAATGATCTACACCTAAACATCCTATATCTAGCCTAATCACCCTCAATCTTCCTACCCCATGAATTCAAATGGTGATCACTCACTAATACTCATGATTCCCTTTAAATCCATATTGGATTTCAGGTTAATCATGAAAGAGATAATAATAAGCAATCAACAAAAACAGTAAGAACACAAGAATCAATGATCCAAAAGATGAACTCTTTCAATAGGTTTTTGATGTTTTTTTAGTGTCAAAAGATAGATTAGCCTCCCATCGCTTACAAAGTACTTAAACTTAGGTTTTAGAAGAGTAAAACTTGCATAACAAATGACCAAAATGCCCCTGATTAATGTTAAGTTTTGAGCTGAAACAGAACACGGAGTGACCAGACAGGGTCACTCTAGGAGGTCACTCCAGGATGGCATCGGCAGGCGAGTGACCAGGAGGGGTCACTGGGGTAGGTCACTCCAGGATGGTGTTGGCAGGCGAGTGACCAGGAAGGGTCACTGGGGTAGGTCACTCCAGGATGGTATTGGCAGGCGAGTGACCAGGAAGGGTCACTCCGGGAGGTCACTCTGGGGCTGCTCGTCTCTTGATCACTTTTATCACTTCTTTTGAGCCACAAATGCAGCCAAATGTCTCTAAGAATTTCATGTGGTACTCCAATACCTGATAAGGACTTATGTATGCAAAATGCAACCTAGGCATGGCTAAATCCTAGTCTAAATGATCAAGATGCACATGGATGATAAGGTAAAACAGTGGAAATATGCAGGATATCAGTTGACTTTGATATTGGCTTTGAAGGAAGTACCCCCATAACACCTCTTGAAACGGTTTCAGGGTATGTTCACTGGTTTATAGTCTCAGTTTCTGTAAATGGCTATTATCTCTTGGTGTTTGCTCATTACCCTATTCTTAATCACAGGTCGTCTCCGGAATAAGGGAATGGGGATCTATAGGCTGACCAGGCCATATCAGAGTATACACCAAATGCGCTTGAAGTGACTTTAGGGAAAGAGATGATCACTCAAGGTTAGTATCTTCTGGTCTGTCTCATTTGCAGGAGATCAGATGGTGCTGCAAAGCCTTCTGCTTGTGTTAACTATGGTGACAATTTTCAACATTAGATATGGTGACAGTCTTCTGATTCAATTTGTATATATCAACTTGGTTTTGGCTCTATAGTATAACAGATGATTTCTCCCTATTAATATCCACAACAAAATATAAGTTTTTATCATTTATGCATCTACTTGGAATTGGAGATGAGCTATGTATTCAGAAAATGGCTTATAATAGAAATTAAATGGCTTATTTTTGGTGTACATGACTCAGGCCAAGGTTGGTATGTTATGTTTGGCTTCCAATTCGACTCTGATGTATCTGTCAGGCATCACTAGGAAAAAAATTTAGTGACAATAACGGAGAGTTGTTTTGGTTTAACTCTTGTAATAAACTAAACATGAAATGTGTTATGAGTTATCTCGATCGGTTGTACTCTCTGGTGTCCGTCTGATCCTTTTCCTCCCGCTTTCTCAACGATGAAACTCATAGGTGCCATCTCTAGCAACACCACATCACATACCGAGACGAATTGAGATTTCTAAAACTGAAATTATTTTATAATCGGATCATTTTAACTGAAATTATTTTATTATCTTAGGAGCTTTAACCAAATTAGATCTAGCAATCAATTGATGTAAACAGAATAAACAAGTACCAAATTGTCATTAGAAGGAGTGTACTATATATCACGTAAATGTTTAAGAGAAAACTAAATAATATGGTGTATAGTGAAAAAGGCATCTGTATTTGCATAGTCTCAAAATGAATATGTGAAAAAGAGAACATAAAAACAGTCTCAAAACGAAAAATAAAGAAGAGGAAATACGAAGCCCTAACAAAGACGTTTTATAAGCTGCAGATCCTCAACATAATCTTGAAAGATATGAACTACAGGACTGTGAGACTTCAAATCTTGCAACCCTTGTATTTCAATTTTTGACAAAGTCTTCCTCTCAACATTGTAGTAAAAAACGTGAAAAGGATCTGAGAACTGGTACGGCGACAACACAATATCACATGTACGAGTCATTCCAACAATTTTAAATTCAATGTTAGGCTGATTATGTTTCTGCTTCCACCAAATAGGTAGTTCATAGATATACTTTGACCATTTTTTTGTTCCAGCAGCATCTTCTAGCAACCACAAGCAGAGAATTCTTTGAATGCAGTCCGTAAACTGAACTACACCTAATCTACCCTTGTATTTTATCAAAGTAGAACCTCTTTCCATGATTTCATCATCATATATACTGAAACAGCTCAACTTCTCAGATCTAACATCAAAGCAAACTACCACATACTCCGTAGACTGGATATCAAATTGACTGATGTAATACAGAAACCCATCTATACAAATGATAGGACCATAAGGGTAGATAGGATAATGGGTTTTGCATTTGATAGTTCTCCATAAAAGTTTTCCAGTCTCCAATGTCAGAACCAGAGACTGGTATGAGGATATACATAGCACTTTAAATATTTTGTCTGTCGGATCATACCCGCAATAACATACTGGAAAATGTGATCTTGTTTTCGCTGCTTCGGGTAGTGTAAGAAACTTTCCAGTGGCGGGATTACAAATCACCGGGGGCTTCGTATTGTTACAGCCGAGATCTTGACAACATACCAGTCCGTAGAGCGAGGAGGTTGTTTCTATTCGGGAGGAATACGATTGATAAAGGGTGGCTACACGACGAGAAGAGTTGCCATCTAAGTTTTGAGTCTGAGGTGTAGAGAAGAATACCGTCTTGCCAAAAACTTGAGCGGTGAACAAGAGCCGTGGATGATTCAAGGAATTAGTGAGAAACAATTCAGTGAAATATTGACGGCTAAGAATGGATGCCCATGATTTTGAGAGGCAACGAAACCTAGCTACAGACTTTAACGGCAGTCTCGAGAATATAACGGTAATGAGATCAACTGGGATTGAAGATTGTGTATTAGAGGTTAAGATCGTTAGGCGGCTATCATCTGATACGAGCGGCTTCAGGTTTTCCATGGCAGGCGGAGATTACAAAGCGCTGAACCCTAGACAGAGTTCCAAAGGAAAGTGTTCTTTTGGGGTTTGACTTGTGCGCTTTCTTGATTTTCAAGTTTTCAACTAAATTTATTTAAGGAAGATCTCAAACTTGGACTACTATTGGGCCTAATATCAACTTATCCATTTTAGTCCAATAACTCAAAATGTTTACAGAATTCAAAAACCTTTGTGTAAACTTTTTTGGTTTGTTGTATAAACTTATTTTTGTTCTTCTCTCCATATATATATAGTTAGTTATATACTAATATCCATGCACAATCATAACATTCTTTTTTTTTTTTGCTAAACTGTGAATTGATAAAATGAAAAGTTTAGGGTTTACAAAAACCTAATCTATGTGTTAACTTGGCAAAAAAAGAATAAAAACCAAGGAAACACAATGGTAGTTTTGGTGAACATGTTACCAAGTCACCTAATATATCCAAACAGACATAAGAGAGCTGAAGTTGCTCCTATGTCTTCTTGCTGTGATAGTATTCCGGATGTCTCTGTCTATGGCTTTGAATGAAGTTGATCCATACACATGACATGACGTGGGTGTAAGATATGCGTCTTAGTTTTAATACCTTCTTATCGTATTTGTAATGAATGATGATGATGATGATGATGATGATGATTATGATTGTGATTTCTGGTGTACTTGATGGGAAGATCTCATTTAAAGCTTTTTGTTCTTGCTTTGTCAATCAGTTAATTTCCAATGAATATTCTTATGAAATTTTGAATTACAATCAGTGGTAACAAACTTTATATATGTCTACCAGTTAAAAAATGCTAAAGTCACTTGTGTTTTATTTTTTATAGTCTCGATCGTGATTCATTGATTAGGCTAAAAGCAACACGATAAGTCTCAGGAGAAACTGAGCCAAAAGTACATGTTCATGCTCACATATCTACCGTATATCGTATTTACTAAAAAAAGCTACATATTATACTCGAGTTTTAAAGCACCGCTTATAAGTTATTGCACATGACATATAAAACAAAGCAATGATCTTACAGAAAAAAATAGAACCAATCAAAATCACTCTATATCCTCTTCTCTCATATGAATTGATTGATGTGCTAGTAAAGTGACGACGGTGAAGCCCAATATGGTGAAGCCATCAGGGTTCGAGTCCCGGCCACTGAGAAATTAACATTTTTGCATAGCCAGAGACACAGGGGATGAACACGTAGCAACACATGACTAGTTTGGACCATTTCTGTGGGTTAGAATACTCCAATATAATTTTTTAAAAAGGTGACGACTGAGTTTTAAAAACTGAAAGAAAAACATCTCAAAGTGTTTTTGTACCAGTCGTGAAGTATTACATAAAATAGTATAAGAAGTGCTACGTGAAACAAAGCTGTGTAGCTAACTTGAATATTGGATTTGGAGCCGACTTAGAGTTGAACTAAAGATTACTTCGAGACTAAACAAGCTATGATTTACCTTGGAGAAAGGGTAAATCATCAAGAGTAGATTTCCAAAATGCTTTGAACAAGATTTGGAAGTATTCCGTAAGAGAGATTTGAGAATATTTCTTATTCGAGAAATTGGCTAAAGTTAGCAACGAAATCTACTAGTGTAACTAGAGAGAGAGACATGCCTTAGGTTAGGCACCACCTCAAAATAAAGGCTGTAAGCATAAGGATTTTGGTGTTAAATTAGAGTAGACATAAACACATAAGAGTTAAGGATCATGAGGGGTTCTTGGGTTAGTTTGATCTTTGAATGTGTTAGGCTAGTGTTTCTGTTTGAGTATGACATGTTGGTCAACTCGAAAGGGTTAGTAAGACACTTTTTCTATGTAAAGAGAAACCCTCACTACTGCTGTCGTACTTTGTGAAAGAAATAAAACATTGTACTTGTACGCTCTGTATCATACCCATCTTGCACTTTTAATTGGTATCGAAGCGGATCGCCTAAGTTACTGATAAGATCCTGCAAGCAAAAGGGAAGGCAGAGTACATCAGGAAGCATGGTGGTTGAGTTGAAGCAGTGTATGGACGTTGTATTCTAAAACTCAATCACCAAGGGAAAGATTATTAGTGCAGTGACGATTGAGTTTTAGAAGGTGGAGAAAAACTACTCTTGAAATACGAGATCATCAAGGTATTCTTGTACCAGTCGTAAAGTAGTACATGAAATAGTACAAAAAAATGCTACATGAAACGAAGCTGTGTAGCTGACTTGAAAACTGAACTTGGAACCGATTTAGAGCTGATCTAAAAGTTACTTGGAGTCTAAATAAGCTAATTTATCTTCGAAAATGGTTAATCATCAAGGATAGACTTCCAAAAAGCTCTGAACAAAATTAGCAATATTCCATAAAAGAGATTTGGGAATACCTCTTTCTTGAGAAGTTTTTATTTTATTTTATTTTATTTTATTTTATTTTTTTAAAAGATATTATATATTAAAATCAACCCGTTAGACGGGAATTGTGAGACGGTTACAAACATGATTTGAACAAATTCCCTAATCAGTGTATTACAAAACTAGTTTCGTCCACCCACTAAACCCGACACAATCCACTAGCTCGTTTTTGAAATCCTAAGGAACCAATTCCCGTTCTCAACCCTTGGCGATAACCACAAATAGGTGAGGTTCTCCTCGTCGTCTGGGATGCCGGGACTATCAATGTCACCTGGGGAGTAGCTAGGACTTGGTGAACGCCTCAAAACTTATAACCGCCTCAACCAATTAGGCGCTAATGCTATAGGAGAAGGGCATAGAACACAAACCATGTAAAAATCGCTCCATAACCTCTGTACAACCTCCAACAGCACCGAAACAGTCCAAGATAAAGAGATCGATGAGGACCTCTAACCTGACCGGAAAGAAGAAGGACGGGAACGGGACAACAGCAGCAATTGAGACAGAATATTCGCTCCAAAACTTGCAAAGACAAGCTGGGAGGCATTACCGCAACCATAGTCCCATGGAAAGACAATGACACGGCACTGGGATATGCCTCTCAAACGACTGAACCACCGAAGAAGGAGAGACTCCTAAGACCACTAGAAGCTTCCTTTCCACGTCAGTCGCCTCCTCCGAGAACCAAAGTAAGGTCGCCTTTGATGTCCAATTCATGAACTGGTGGCACAATTCATACAGAATAAACAAACCAGAGCAAAAATCCCGAGCAAGCAAGTCGACTAAGCTCAGCCGGGAGCCTGTCAATCAATAAACCGGGAAGAGAAAAATTGGACGAGAGAGAGGTCGCAGCTCCGCCTCGAAGAAGCCATAGACGACTATCTCCAACACACTCCACACTCCACACGCCACCACCACGAGCTCCAACACACGCCGGCAGCAAGGGCTAAAGACGCGCCTCTGAGTAAGCTGACCTCCAGAGCTCACACGGACAGAGAAGATAGAACCCATTAATCCGAGACACCAAGGAAGTAACGAAGCTCCGCTTCCACACGCCCTTCACCTTCAGTCCAATCGAAGCCGTACCAAGACTTCAACCGAGACGAGAAGATGAGCCAATCACTCGCCTCCACGCGCCACCATCCCTCCAGGGGCTTAAGGGACCCCTGCGTAACCCTAAAAGCCGACCTCGACAACAGAAACCACCAATCATCCCGTGTCGACGCTCCATCGCCTAGCTGAACACCGCCGGAGACGCTTCTTCTCTGCAGCGAAGGTAATAAGCTTTGTGCTTAATGTCTTGTTCATTACATTGCATCTCATCGTCTTATATACAAGTCTATGACACAGATCTCTATACAATGACTTTAGGAAAGTTAACATAATACTTTACAAGGACTCTTAGATTTATGGAAACTCTGATATACGCCAACTTTCTCCGCAAGCTTCGTATCTTCTTCTTATTCGCTCCAATACTCCCCCTCAAGTTAGTGCATGAAGATCACAAATGCCCAACTTGCCACAAAGGTAATGAAATTGTTGTACACCCAACCCCTTTGTAAATATATCCGCCATTTGCTCAGTGGTATGAATCTTCATTGTTTGAAGTTTACCCGCCATAATCTCATCTCGTACAAAATGACAATCATTCTCTACATGCTTCGTTCTTTCATGAAAGACAGGGTTCCTTGCTATATGTAATGCAGCCTGATTATCACAATATAGCTTGACAGGACCATCATGTTTGATTCCGAAGCACTCCAGCAGTTCACGATTCCATTTCAGCTCCGATACTGTATCAGCCATTGCTCGGTATTCCGCTTCCGCTGATGATCTAGACACCACTCTTTGCTTCTTTGTTTTCCAAGCTATGGGTGAATCTCCCAACATTATCACAAAACCCGTTAACGATCTCCTCGTCATAGCACAAGCGGCCCAATCCGCGTCACAATACGCTGAAATACGCAGGTCATCCTTTGCAGTGAGCAATATTCCTTGACCTGGAGAACTCTTAAGATACCGCACAACTGGTAGTGCGCCAACCCAGTGTTTTTGTTGAGGACGATGCATGAACTGAGCCAACACATGCACAATGTATGATAACTCAGGTCTGGTAATCGTTAGGTACACCAGTCTGCCCACTAATCTTCTATACATCTCGGGATCCTTAAACACATCATCTCCGTCAGCCGTCAATGTATGATGTTGTTCCACTGGTGTTGCGACTGGTCGTCCTCCCAAGAGACCGCATTCAGTCAATATATCACAAGTATACTTTCTTTGAGACAAGTATATCCCTTTTGAAGATATAGCTACTTCCAATCCAAGAAAATATTTCAAATAGCCTAAATCCTTCATCCGAAAACATTTTCCCAAATACTCTTTAAAGAGGTTCACAGCTTCCTTATCATTGCCTCCAATCACCAAATCATCTACGTACACAATCACGTACAACTGCAGTGCCCCACGCTTCAAAGAGAATAACGAGTAGTCTTGCTTATGTTGAATAAAACCATACTCTTTCAAAGATCCTGTAAGCTTACTGAACCAACATCGAGGCGATTGTTTCAATCCATATATTGATTTTCTAAGCTTACAGACCTTGTTCCCATCTCCATCCTTACTCTTAAACCCTGGTGGAAGCTTCATATATACTTCTTCTTCTAAATCTCCATGCAAAAATGCATTATGCACATCCATTTGGTGAACTTCCCAATTTTTCGCTGCTGCAATTTTGAGAAACGTTCGAATCGTTGTCATCTTGACAACTGGAGCAAATGTCTCATCATAATCTATTCCCTCCTTTTGTTTATTTCCAAGCGCGACCAACCTCGCTTTAAACCTCTCTATCGTCCCGTCTGCGTTAAACTTGATAGTAAATACCCATCGACACCCGATAGCTTTCTTACCGGGTGGTAGCTCTGTGACATCCCATGTGTGATTTATCTCCATCGCATCCATTTCCACTGTTACAGCATTCTTCCATCTTTCATCTTGTATTGCCTCATTATACGTTCTCGGTGGTACATTAGCTGTGATCGCAGCCAGAAAAACCTGATGCGTATCCGAGAAACGAGCACAATTCACATAATTTGCGATGGGATAGAGGACCTTACCTGTAGATGACGTGTCTGGTGTGGGAGTGGAACGTGATGGGTTTTTAGCTTGAGCTGTGTATAAGACATAGTCGTGCAGCTTTGTAGAAGGTCTCTTTTCTCTCTGACCTCGACCAAACTCATGAGAAGCAACTATCTGATCAATGATCTGTTCTTCCTCAGTTTGATCTGAATCCTCTGTCTCTTCTGGTTCATTGACCACCACTTGGTCTTGTGGTTCAGTCGGTTCTGTTGTTTCTGCCCTCGTCGAAGGTGTCACTGTTTCGATAGCCAGATGTGTTTCCTCATCAATAAATGAGTAAGCCGGAGGTAGTAATTTCTCTGTTTTCTTCTCTTCTCTTGTCAGGAATGGAAAAATATTCTCATGAAACACCACATCACGTGTGATGAAAAATTCTTCCGTATCCAAATCATACACTTGCCAACCCTTTTTGCCAAACGGATACCCGGTGAAAACACATTTCCTACTTCTCGTAGCAAATTTATCCTTATCCCTATTGTTTTTATGTGTATAGCATAGACATCCCAGTACCTTCAAACTCTCAAGTGCTGGTGCTGTTCCAAACAACATATCATACGGTGTTTTCCCTTGTAGGAGCGGCGTCGGTGTTCTGTTAATCAGATGACTCGCAGCCAGAACACATTCACCCCAAAATTTGATCGGAAAATTTGCTTGGAACATCAACGCCCGAGCCACATTCAGAATGTGTCGATGTTTTCTCTCCACTCGGCCATTTTGCTGAGGCGTTGCTACACACGATGTCTGATGCACGATCCCTTCCTTCGCAAAATAATTCCGCATACATAGGAACTCTGTACCATTATCACTTCGTATCATTTTTATTCTTTTCCCAGATTGTCGATCAACCATTGTCATGAAGTTCTGCAAAATCACAGCTACCTCACGTTTTTCACTCATCAAAAAAATCCATACTGCACGCGAGAAATCATCCACAATTGTTAAGAAATATTTAGCTCCAAAAGACGAAGGAGTTCTGTATGGTCCCCAGACATCACAATGGATTAAATCAAAACTCGCTGCGGCTTTATTATCACTTTCAGAAAAAGAACCTCTGGTTTGTTTAGCTCTAAAACAAGTGTCACACACCATATCAATCTCTGGTGATTTTGTCATACTAATAGAATGCGATAAAAGAGATAAAACACGGTCTGAGGGATGACCCAAACGACGATGCCACAAGCTCCTTGTACCCAAACCAGAACCAGCAGCTGTCTTTATGTGCCATTCCCCCAATCGATCCTTTGAAGATGAAAACCCCATCACGTTCTTCACCCGCACCAATCACCGTCATCTTGGTATGGTCCTGCAATACACACAAGTCAGATGTAAAGGTTATCGACGATCCTTTAATCAGCTTCAACAGTTTTGCCACAGAGATTAAAGAACACTTTAAGTTTGGAGCATAGAGTACTCCTCGCAGCCACATATCTCCACCTAGGCAAATATCTCCCTGTTTTATTGCCATTGTTTGATCTCCATCCGGTAACCCAATAGAACAAGGCACTATATCAACTACGTTTGTCAAGTAATCTAGATTCCAAGTCATATGGTGCGAGGCTCCTGTATCTATTATAAAGTCGATAGATTCAGGGTTACCGTTAAGTTTCTCACTCTGGTCGGTACGAGGTGTATTGAGCAAGGTCATAAGTGTCTTCCATTGTTCATCATTCAGTTGTGGCAACGATGTGCGATCATATTCGCCTTCTCTTCTCGCGGCATGAGCTGTCATTCCGGTGGCGGATGGAATCACTTGAGCTGCGTTCGACGTCACTATCGCAGGCGCGTTTGCTCTTTGTGAGGATCCTCTGCCTCTTCCGTAACTTCCCACTGTTCCTCCACCACGTCCTCTTCCTCTCGTTCCTCCTCTTATACTGCCTCTTCCTCGCTCTCCCCACCAGTCCGGATACCCTTTGAGTTGATAGCAGTCAGTTACGTCATGTCCAGTTTTCCCACAGTGTGAGCAGAGCTGTGTCTCTGTCTCACGATGAAAACTCATACTGCCTCTGCTCTTGTTATTGGCTTGAACCGAGAAACCCACTGCCTCTGGCTTCTCGTCTCTGTTTCTAGCAATTGATTGTTGTCTCTCTTCTCTCACGATTCGCTGATACACCTGGGATAGCTTTGGAAGC
This sequence comes from Brassica nigra, assembly GCA_016432835.1. Lineage (NCBI taxonomy): Eukaryota > Viridiplantae > Streptophyta > Magnoliopsida > Brassicales > Brassicaceae > Brassica > Brassica nigra. The sequence continues at coordinate 6,493,462 of CM028246.1, read as the reverse complement.
GGTTCAACACTGGTTATTGTTGATCGAACCGTTCCGAATTTCACACTATCTAACCCCATCAAGAACTCGTGAGTTCTGTCTTCCTCTTGGTCTTGCTGAAGCAATGCAGCAATCTCCCCACACTTACAAGTCCGGATTGGCTTGTAGATGGCCAATTCATCCCACATCCTCTTCAACTTTCCATAGTAAACTGCTACCGTATCTCCTTGTTGCTACAACAAGCAATATCAGCCTTTAATTCATGAACTCGCACTCCGTTTCCTGCAGAGAACTGCAACTTCAAATCTTCCCATAGTATACTTGCGTCTTCCACCATTGAGATTGTGGTTCGGATCGTCGGTTCGATGGTGTTCATTATCCATGCTACTATCATAGCGTTCACCACCTCCCATTGTTCAATATCTTCTGGTGAAGTTGGTTTCTTCAGAGTTCCTTCGATGAAGCCCAACTTCCTCTTCGTTCGCAAGGCGTTCCGCACATGCTTTGCCCATTCTTCATAGTTCTCCCCCTTAAGTTGAACCGTAGTTATTGTATTTCCAGGTCCATCCGATGCATGAAGGTAGTATGGTGAGAGTCTCGCTTCCGCGCCCACCTGAATCATCTCTGTTTCGTTCTTCTTCTCTTCTGTGATACTCATGTCGATCTTGATTAAGAAATCTCTAGGGTTTTTGCTATTATAGCTCTGATACCATAATAAGCTTTGTGCTTAATGTCTTGTTCATTACATTGCATCTCATCGTCTTATATACAAGTCTATGACACAGATCTCTATACAATGACTTTAGAAAAGTTAACATAATACTTTACAAGGACTCTTAGATTTATGGAAACTCTGATATACGCCAACTTTCTCCGCAAGCTTCGTATCTTCTTCTTATTCGCTCCAATAGAAGGCGTAACCCGACGAGCCTCCAAATGCAGAACACCAAATAAAACAGAGAGAGTGGGAGAGACTGAGAAGAGGCAAACAGAAACAGAGTGGTGAGGGCGGAAGAGGGGCCCCTCCGGCGCCGGTACGCGCAGTCACGCGCCGTCCGGACGTCGGAGAGCTTCAGATCTGAGTTTTCTTCTTCGAGAGAGAGTAGGGCAAGAGAAAGAGAGAGAGCACGTTTTAATACTTTAATGTTCGAAATTATTTTTTCTTTCTTTCTTGAGAAGTTGGCTAAGGTTAGCCATGAAATTGACAAGTTACTAGCTGTTAAGTGTTAATGGGAATAATACGACAATATCTTGAGAAAGAAAGATTGTACGTACATGTATCAAGTTAGCAAGGTCGATCACTGTGAATTTTCATTACAATATTCTTCAAGCATTGCACGTACAAGATATATTTTCTTCTCCGAGCATTTTTGGCAGAAAAATACTATTATGTTTTCTTACATCGAAAATACGTTTTTAATGTTTTGAATACACTATTTTACCATTACGATACATGATTTTATAATTTCTCCTTAAAATGGTACCGATATTTTAAACGAAAAATAAAATGATTGTACCGATATTACTTCGAATAATTAACGCGTTGAGTCAAATACGGACGTGCACACATGTACGCACGTTGCTTTGTTTCCAAGAAAGTCACCTACCTGAAAGTCCTGTAATGAAAAAGATAATTCAACTAAATCTTTTACAATAGTTTATGTCTTTGATTACGTTCGCTGAACTAATAAAAATGCTAATTTAATTATTTAAAATGTTTATATGATATCATGTAGCGAATTTAAGAATCCGAGTAAAAGTCTAGATGTGAAAATGGTGAAGCTATGAATAGTAAAAACTCAAAAAATTGGGTACAAAAGAACAAAATTATATAAACAACTTTAAGAAGCACGTTCTTTACAGGGCACCTTACTTTACATAATACCAATATTTATTTTGTTTCATTTAAGCTATTTGAAGATAGACAAAAGCCTAGTTCATCCAGTAACATATAAATTTCCAGGCTCACTTTAAGATTGAAATCAAATAATGGCAATAATATATATAGCAACTCAACAATACGACTAAGTTTATATCATTACACAAGAAGTACGCAGTACATACATATAATTATAGAGACATCCATGAACTTTATAAGGGATCAAATAATTCAAAATTTCAAAATGAAAAGAAATGGTCAAGCACATAACGTCGAACAAATTAAACTGCAACTACTATGTAATATATAATCTTTACTGTTGCCGACAAATATTATGTACTACTATAGTAAAACCATATATAGGGGGAGGTTACAAAGAAAAAAATAGTAAATACAAATCATTAATTAAAACATCTTGTATATATATACTCACAAACCCCACAGCAGCTTCTTCGATTTACGCCTCCCACGTTCTCTCTATACTCTTTCCCTTGAAACAACAAACTTTAAACCCCAAAAACCATTAAGGAGAAAGAGAAGAAGAGAGAACAAGAACACAAAGAAGCAATGTCTTATTCTTCCCTCAAATTGCCAATCTTTCTCATCCTCTCATCTCTTCTCCATGCAGCTTTAGGTACGTACACACATATCTATTTTGTAGAAATATCCAATCGTTAGAACCCAATATCATGATTAAGATCAATAAGTTATAAACCGTCGATTGGTTTAAGTTTATAAAACTTAATGTTTTGTCTTTCACATAATTAATTGTAGGGGAGAACGTCGTTTGCGAGAATCTGCCCACGAATATGTGCGCGTTCTCAATATCGGCCTCCGGCAAAAGATGTTTATTGGAGACAGCAAACGTCGCCGGAGAATACACTTGCCGGACTTCTTCGGTGGAGGTTGAAGGTATTGTAAACCACGTGGAGAGCGATGAATGTGTAGCCGCTTGTGGGGTTGATCGGAAAACCGTAGGGATCTCGTCGGACGCAATGATGGAGGCAGGATTCGCCGCTAAGCTTTGCTCTCCGGCTTGTTTGGATTATTGCCCTAACATTCTTGATCTTTATTTCAACCTCGCCGCCGGTGAAGGTATGATCTTGAGTTTTTTTTTTTTGATTCATGCGTACGTTGACATTTTTTTTGTCTGTACATATATAATTCTTATAAGTTGCCTACGTACCGGTCTGATGAAATATTTGGATGTTTTAATGAATAAGGACTTGCTTAATTGTAAACTTAAGTACTGTCGATAGATAAATAGGTATAAACAATTAAAGGTATACATTCCTCCGGTTAAAAAGCATAAACCTAAGTTTACAAAAAAGCATAAACCTAATACCAAATATATATAAACGAAAATTTTGAATGGTATACCATTAGGTCCATTACCTTTACGTAATTGTGTTTCTTTGCAAAAACATCTGTAGAGAAATTGATATTGGCTACAAGTGAACACAAAATTGTTTTTTTTTTTGTTTGTCAAGTAACAAAATTGTATTTACCAAAATTGGAAAGAAAACTAAGTGATTAGTAGAGTGGGAAATGTGTATTTTATAGTTTCAAAAATGTGTATTTTATGCTGTTTAATTATATGACTGATTAATGAAGTAAGGGCCGGATCATACACTTGTGTATGCTTTGTGTATATCGAAACGTTTTTTCTTAGACGTGCATGGAAGAAACTCACTTTCATCTTTATGGTTTATCTTATCATCAAAGCAAGGAATTTCGATAGAAGCTTGATTGTTATGCTTCTTCACTTAACGTATCAATTGACTACATGCAGGTGCATTTTTACCTGATCTGTGCGATGCTCAACGGATAAATCCTCACCGTTCAATGTTGGAAATCCTCAGTTCCGGCGCGGCTCCTGGGCCTGTCTCCGAGACTGCTCCAGGCCCTGACTCCGACTCGTCAGCTCCTGCTCTAGCTCCGGCTGCTATGTAAATTAATGTTATTAATTTCACGTTTGTCATGGTTTATATTTAATATTTTCGATTGGTGATCCACAATGGATCATATTTTAAGTCGATATGATTTGATGAATGATCATCAATTGATTCATATGTGAGAAGAGGATATATATATACATATATATATACAGAGTGAGTTTGTTTTTTCTTGGTTCTGTTTTTTTTTTAAAAAGCAGTTTCACATATAATAATAACTTTTGTAATATCATTGTTTCGTTTTCTTGTATGATACATATATATACTAAGTGCATGCAATCGCAACTTATATATAAGCGATGCTTTAAACTCAACTTTAGTACATACTCTTTTAATAAATACGATTATACTACAGATATGTGAGCATCAACATGTGTTTCTGGTTCAATTTCTCTTTAAGCTTACGTGTGTTGCATTTTATTTTTAGAAAAGATAAAAGTCCCACGTTAAGATGTTATCGTTTTCCTTTAGGTGCTAAACTCTGGTTTGCAAGTTCTAGAAGGCAACGAGTTTATGTTGAACGTATTCATGACTTCATCATAGATTTAGCTTAACCTGTAAAGTATTAGTTTCCATACGTAAAATGAATAAAAACAAGAACATAACGATTGAGCAAAAATTATAAATGTTTTTTGGGTAAAATCTTAGGCCTCTGGGGCTAAAATTTTCTCTGCCATCGAAACATTTTTTTTTTCAGATCTGAGGCCTTCTCTGGTCCAGCTTTCTTGCCGGTGCTGTGAGAGGGTCTCCTCTTTGTCTTTTGATTGAAGTTGGTTTTTGTTTGGTTTCTGTTTCTTTGTTGTGGTTTTGGTGTGACTTTCCGGTAAAGAATTCTGCCTTGTATCAAGTAATGTTGGGCTTCAACGTCAGTAAGTGCGATAGGTCTCCCTGAATCTGTTTTGGAGGTGTTGATTTTCGGCGACCATGGTGGTGTGGGGCTTTGGTGTCTTGTGTTGTTGTATTATTTCTTGCGTGGTGTATGGTATTTCGTCTCCTCCCCTACAGAAAATGATCGTTCATGGAATAGAGACTCAAATCTCAGAATAAAGAAGAGAATCTTGCATCGATTTCCACCTATGCCTGTCTGTTCAGATCTAAGTCTCTGCTGAGTGTATATATATATATACATGGTTTGTACTTTTCAGTTCAAATTTGTTCAGCAGTAGCTTAACTAAAGCTAACTCAAAATTGATAAAGGCAAATGAAGAAGAAGACTTATCTACACTATGAGAAATTTTGTCTTGTTTTGTTAAAGATATTAGAAGTCTATCTGCTACTGCTGGAACGTGAACATCTAAGTTATATTATTTCGAAACAAGAATAGTTTGATATTGCTAATGTGTTACCAGTGATGTTTGTCCTTGGTAGTTTCTGATGCGGAAAGACCATTTGATTTTCATTTTATCTTGTTATTCTTCTTGTATGATGTAATAGATTGGAAATCATTATAATAGAACAAAGCGTTAGAAAAAACGTTGAGCAGAACACAAGACCATATCAGCCAAAGATGCATTAACTCACCGAAGCAGCTCTTTCTATTCGTTTTGGTCAGAATCGCATCACATATGAGTTGATCATTTTTAAGATCGCTTGTAGAGACGAGAAAACGCTATTATTGTGCAGCATTGCCAAATTAATGGTTTCTTGTGTCTTCTACCATATGCATGGAGATGAAAGGTTAAAAAGCCAAAGATAGCCAAGAACGTACACTTGTCAGACTGGATGGTTTAGGTTACAAATTTGCTCACTGGTTCGAAAATCATAGGAAATGGACGAGTGGTCCAGCGAGCTGCGTCTCGCGGTAATTGCCAAAGACGCATTTATTCACCAAAGATTTTACTATTCGTTTTGGTGAGAATCATATCACTTATAAGTTCTTTTTTTTTTTTGAACAAAACATCACTCTTATAACTTCATTACGTAAAAATGACCAGTATTGACAAGTAAGTGATGGTAAAGGGATTGAAATTAAATAGTCAACTGACAAATAAACTCTCAAAGAGATCTAGCCATAAGGCACACGCAAAATCACAATCTTCATCATCATCATTATCATAACACAGAAACACGTTCATTATAAGTTTATAACTGATTCACTGATTCTAACACAGAATTTCATAAGAATAATCAATGGAAATTAACTGGTTAATTTGACAAAGCATAAACAAGCTCTAAAAGAGATCTTCCCATGAGACACATCATCGTGCTCATCATCATCATAATCCATGATAACCACCGATGCAGTGCATCTATGGATTTCGAAAGAGGTACACTAGCCGTTAGTGTTAACTTACGTTGCAAGCTATTTCATGTTTATCTTTTAGTTTTGGTTTTTATTTTGTAAAGGTTAACTATAACCTTTTAGATGTCGTTTAGGAATATTCTCCATGGGACTACTATATATACCCAATTTAGGCCATTGTATAATTCACGTTGGATTTATAAAACTGCTTTTAGCAATTGAGCTTTATCGCTTGAAGAGGAGAACTATTAACCCTTTTGATTTCATCGACTGCTTCGTTGAACTCAAGATCCGAGCTTGGATTCGAATTCTCCTGGAGAGTTTGAGTTTGATTTCATTATATAGCTTCAGCATCTCTATCAACCACGAAGAAGGTATTCAAAACTAAGACGCATATATATCTTACACCCACATCATGAGTATTGTAAGAGATGGATTACATCCCATCACAATGCCTACCAATAGAGGATCTGGCTCAACACATCAGCCCAAAAACGTTGGCTCGGCTAAGCATCTTCCGACTAGACTGCGAAGGCTCAGCTCTGGACCCGTGAAATAGGCGCATTAGCCCGGCTCAGAAGCTGGTTGCTCGGCCTATTTGCTCGATCAGATAAGGATGAGCCCATGAAAAAAGAATAACCTAGGGCGAGCAGATGGGCTGGAAGCTGATCTATATAAGAAGGAGGACAAACGAGAAGGGATCCGCACGGCTAGAAGATATAGTTTATTCTATGTATTCTTGGCGACTTGTACTTTTCCGGCCTGCTTTCCTAGCACTGGTTTACTTTTCCGTTTACTTCCCCTACTTGTAACCGTTACCGTTTTTCGATCTAAATAAAACGTCTTCGAACTAACCTACCTACCAACTGAGTTTTGTCTCTTCTTCTACTCGAATCGACCGAGAGAACTCAGTTCAAACAAGTATGCATGCATATTAGTATATATATATGAGAGAGGAACAAATAGGTTGTTCGAAAAAAAAGAGGAACAAATAGGTTATATGAAGCTTTCTGTACACACTTTGAGGGATTGGGGCAAACGCCGTAAGTTGATATTAAGCCCACTCGAAGCCCATGTTTGAGATCGTTGCTTTGCTTTTATAATTGTAGTTGAAAACTTAACAAGTCCGTAACATACCTTTTTTTTGTTACGAATCCATAACATAACCTAAACGAGACTTTGTCTAGGGTTTAACGCTTTCAATCTCCGCCTGCCATGAAATTGAAGCAGCTCGAATCAGTGGATAACCTAACCATCTCAACATCCACTACACAATCTTCAATCCCAGTTGATCTCCTTATCAATATATTCTCGAGAGTGCCGTCAGAGTCTATAGCTAGGTTTCTTTGCCTTTCGAAATCATGGGCTTCCATACTCAGCGGTCCATATTTCACTGAACTGTTTCTGACAAAGTCCTCGAGCTATCCACGGCTCTTGTTCACCGTTAAAGTTTATGGCAAATTATTATTATTCTCTGCACCTCAGACTCAAAACCTAGGGCCCAACTCTTCTCTTGTAGCCACCCGCTATCAAACGCATTCCTCCAATCTTGAAATAACCTCCTCCCTCCACGGACTGGTATGTTGTCAAGTTAAAAGCAATGATTATACGACGCCGGTGATTTGTAATCCCGCCACTGGAGAGCTTCTTAAATTACCCAAACTGAAAAGGAATGAGCGAATGCGAACCCCAAAGATTTATTGCGCGTATGATCCCACCGACAAAATTTTCAAAATGCTGAGTGTATCCTATAGCTTCAACACCAGCCATGCTTGGGTTCTGACATTGGGGACTGGAAAGCATTTATGGAGAATGATCAAATGCATACCCCATCATCATCCTGTGTTCTCTCAAGATCATGTGATTTGTATAGATGGGGTTTTGTATTACCTAGCTTACTCTGATTCGATCGAGTATATGATAGTTTGCTTTGATGTTAAATCTGTGAAGTTCAGTTTTATAAACATAGATTCTAAAAGCACGACGTTAGGTTCCACTTTGATAAACTACAAGGGTAAATTAGGCGCCGTTCAGTTTACAGATTACAATGGAAGAACTCTCCGCTTGTGGTTGCTAGAAGAAGATGCTGCTGGGACAAATAAATGGTCATCGAGTATCCACGAATTGCCGATTCCGGGCAAGCATCCATATACCAACAAATATCAAATTGTTGGAATGACTCGTACATGTGATGTTGTGTTGTCGCCGCACCTGTTCTCAGACCCGTTTCATGTTCTTTACTACAATGTCGAGAGGAAGACTTTGGCAACAATTGAAATACATGGGTTGCAAGAGTTGAAACGTTACGGTGCTACAATTTATACCTTTCACGATTATGTAGAGGATCTGCGGCTTATGAAAAGTCTTTAGGGCTTCGTTTTCTCTTTTAGTGTTTTCATTTTGCGCCTATGTTTTTATATTCAGGCTTTTTTTGGGTCTATTCAATCAGATTTTTTACCGACGATACATATAACCCCGACCTGCTAGACGGATTCTAGTTGGGATTTGCGATTTATTCAAGTTGCAAAAGCTTGTGACCACATTGCTCACCGCTCGACATGCCACGTTTTCCTTCTTCCCAGCGTAGCAACATTTTAATATTGTTGTTGTTTTCCATATATATATATATACTGGAACCCCATGTGTTTTTGTTTGCAAGACTTTATCCCCCAGTATATCTATACTAATAAAGTAGGCTTTTTTTATCTTCTTGGGGGGAAAATGCCATGTGGCATTTTCTTTTTAATAATTAAAATATTTTCTCAATTTAAATTTAATAAATTTTGGTATTAATTATGAAATAAATTGGGAGTTTTAAACTTTCCTTCATACAGATCTAAACGTTTATAAGAGTGTTTTGAATCTGACGCGGATCCGTAGTTGAACCGATAAATCCGGTGACACAATATAAATCGGATTTGGGTTTTGTGAAAACCCATAAAACACACAAAAACTCACACTGCTTGAACGAATAAATAATTTTTTATTTTTTACTATTTTTAGTTCAAGTTATGTTTTAAAATTATTTTTTATTATAAATTTCTAATTAAAAATTTAAAATTTTCAGTTTTATTGCCGTCCTCTTCTTCTACACTATAATTTACGTTTGCAAGAAAGGTGAGTCATGATTGTGCTTGAGCCGCACGTCCGTAAAACAGACTAAAGCACGATGAGGCTTATTATTCCTCTACACTACAATTTACGTTTGCAAGAAAGGTGAGTAAAATATTTTTTTTTATTTTTTATTTAACTTAGTTTATAACAAATCATTACATTTTTAATTTACAGATCAAAAAGAATAAAATCATATGATCATGTGAATTACAAAACAGAGTTTTGGATTGTTGAAGAAGAAAAACCTCGCGAGCATGATTATAATAAATTAGAGAATGCTCTTGCTGAAGAATATCTCCAAGATGATGAAGTGACAAATTTAGAAAATTTTGTTGGTAAGTTTTAAAATTTAGAGAAACCCAAAATTAGTTGATGTGATCTGATGTTAGTTTATTTTTGCTATTGACAATTTATTACAATGATGTTTTAATTTTGGTTTATTTTGGATTGGAAGTTTAATTTTATGCCTTGACTTTTTTAGATGTCATAACTCTTATGTTACAATTTTTAAAATAGTCTAAACTATTTCTTAATATTTTGTATAATTAACACACAAAACTCACACTGGTTGAACGAATAAATAATTTTTATTTTTACTATTTTTAGTTCAAGTTATGTTTTAAAATTATTTTTATTATAAATTTCTAATTAAAATTTAAAACTTTCAGTTTTATTGCCGTCTTCCTCTTCTTCTACACTATAATTTATGTTTGCAAGAAAGGTGAGTCATGATTGTGCTTGAGTCGCACGTCCATAAAACAGACTAAAGCACGATGAGGCTTATTATTCCTCTACATTACAATTTACGTTTGCAAGAAAGGTGAGTAAAATATTTTTTTATTTTTATTTAACTTAGTTTATAACAAATCATTACATTTTAATTTACAGATCAAAAGAATAAAATCATATGATCATGTGAATTACAAAACAGAGTTTTGGATTGTTGAAGAAGAAAAACCTCGCGAGCATGATTATAAGAAATTAGAGAATGCTCTTGCTGAAGAATATCTCCAAGATGATGAAGTGACAAATTTAGAAAATTTTGTTGGTAAGTTTTAAAATTTAGAAAACCAAAATTAGTTGATGTGATCGATGTTAGTTTATTTTGCTATTGACAATTTATTACAATGATGTTTTAATTTTGGTTTATTTTGGATTGGAAGTTTAATTTTATGCCTTGACTTTTTAGATGTCATAACTCTTATGTTACAATTTTTAAAATAGTCTAAACTATTTCTTAATATTTTGTATGTACACTTAAAATACTTAACTATAGTTTATATATATATTTGTTTTCATAGCTAATATATTATTATATAATAAAACTAATTCATTTATTAATCTGCGATTCATCCATGGTTGATCCAATGATCCAGTGATCCGGTATATCATCCGATTCAGTGTCGGTCGGGTTTCAAAACACTTGTTTATAGGATTTCTTTGTATTTGATGTTGATGATGGAGAATATAGCCTCTACAATTCTCCTTCTTTAACGCATCGACGTAATCGTTCATATAATCAATCCATAAATCCTACTCATCCCACTATCTCCTATTGAATGCTTCTTTAGTTCCTGCTTCAGTTTCATTGTATATGTATAGGCGGTGTGAGAGTTGGACGATAATCCCTTTACTTTTCCCAATTCAATCATTGTCAATTCCCAGTTTCATTGCTCGGAGTTGAAGACAAATCGGTAGAGATATTTAGACTAGGCTACAACAATTTTGGCAAGCCTGAAATATTAAGAAATGAGTGAGATATTGGGGTTGATATGTTGTTGATTAATGGAAAGTTACACGGTTTCTTATTTCAGTTTAGTTAATGATTGCTTACTTTTAAAGTAGTAATTTTCTTATGTATCATTTCCTTTCTCGTGCTTTTACATGCGTTTACATCGTTAATCAACTTTCTCAGGTTTAACACCTTCAAACATTTCTTGAAAGAAAGCTCTCTATGACAGTATTTAAGATTCCAACTAAATTAACTTTTACAGTATCGATTTTATTCTATTTTATTAATCGATTAGTAACAACTACTTATGCTATACTACTTTGAACTAAATAACTTCAAACAAAATAATATACTACGGTCGCAAACCACTATCAAAAGATCAGAAAATATCATTTTTACATATTTTCATTTTACATATTTTTAACATATTTTCTTTATTAAAACCATATAATAAATTATAAATTTAAGTAAGAATACAACATACGAATCCAGGCCGAATATCACTAGTTAATATTAAACTACAGGTCTAAAATGAGTATACATTTTCTTAGACGGTAATATTTTTATTCAACTGCGAACTAAATTTTAGATGATGTGATCTATTCGAATAAAACGAATGACCGGTAAGAAACAGTAACAATTGCAATGATTTTTTGGAATAAAATGAGTGAAATGACAAAAATGCAACAATAATACAAAGTTTAATATAGCTAGATGTTTATCCATACTCTTATAAATATATATATATATATATATAAGTTTCTCAAACGTCATTTACTAAACTTTATTGTGCTTACTTTGGCTATTTAATAAATTGCTCTGCAATCTTGCAATTTTCTTTGCTGTTGGTAAATGACAAATTAATAATCTAAACTGAAGTTTTAGGAAACAGTTGTAAGTTGTAACATGGTGACTTATGGTATGTATAAAGAGATCGTTTCGTGTTACCCTAAAATACTTGAGGAGCAAGAAACTAAAACTCGAGCTGGAGTCCTCAAGCGCCATTGGTAGCGTTATCGGTGTGAACTCCATTGCTGTCTTCATAAATCTTCCCATTCACTTGAGCCCTCGGTCTCTGAAAAAAAAAGACATTAAGATCAATCTATCGAGTTTTACAATCGGATATTGTCGCTGAAAACTGATTCAGAATGTGTACTCTACCCTATCTGCAGTAGGATCAACACCGTTCCCGTTCAAGAGTTTGTGATTGTCTTCCTTGGTTCTGTCTTTCGAGCTCACAGGGAGCAACACCGTTGTCCGATCAGGCAACTCTGTTTCGAAAACAGAATCATATGAGAATCTGTTGGTTGGTCGCAAGTAAAATCTGAGGTATAAGATCAAACCTGGTAGTTTCTTGTCGAGGAAGAAAACAACCAAGTTCACTGTATACCACGCAACAACAACATCGACTGTGTAATGTTTACGTGACGCGATAATCAAGAGGCTTTGCAAGATGGCAATGACCCAACCTAACAGCTTTATAAACCTAAAAGAGAGAGAGAGAGAGAGACATTTGTAAGCTACTAAAGAAATAAGAGAAACAACATTTTGTAGAGGAAACTGTGTAACTACCTTTTAGAACCGTATTTCTGGTAAGTGAGGACAAAGACTAGTGTGAATATCATATGGGATGAGAAAATCAAATCTCCACATCCGTATATCACCCCACGGGGAACTGATACGATCAGAGTATATTGACATAAGATCAAGGAGAAGTTGTACAACAGAAAATGTGTTCAAAGAAGATGTTAAAACTCACAGTTAATCAAAAGCACCTCAAGAACGCTATGCGGCCGTGGCAACCTGGCAAGCTCAGAACCCTACAAGTAACAAAAGAGACTCACCAGAATACACTCATGAATACGGATGGTACACAGAGTTTTAACTAAGTTTTACCTCACGACAGTGATAGTTAGGGCCAGGAAGCTGAGTGGAATAGAATGTTATCACTCGGAGAAACTGACAAGCCTGTTAATGGAAAGGATTTGCAAGAAAGAGCTCAACGCGAAGCAAGCCTTGAAGATTGCATTTACGCAGCAAAAGTAAAAAAAAAAAAAAGAGAAACTTACAACTAAGAAGGCGAGAACCCTGCACCATATCAACACAGTGTATATCTTCTTGCTTTTCATGATGAATGGATGGAGAGTCCACTGCAATTTTCAGAGGCGAAAGAAACCGTTCATATAACAGCTGCTTGGTCAGAACAAAACCATACAAGAGGAAACTCACCAGTAAAAACGAAAGAAATACACAAGTGAACACAGTTTCACTTATGTAGCTTTTATCTTGACCAAGCTCCTTAAAAATAAAATTAGAAACTTCAAATTAAAATCTATTCTGAGGAGAAAGTGATCAGCAAAAACCAAACAAAGGTGATATAGTCGGAGAGACAAACCGGAAGAAGAATATATCCAAGATCTTGAAGCGTCGGTCCTGGCCGATGAATATAATGAACTCCCCTAGCAGCTAACCCATGAATATACTGCCCACATAACATATCATAAAGTGTCAAAACTAACAAACAAAAAAAAAAACTTCAAGACTAAACTAAAACCAAAGATAACAAGAGACATAAATGATGCAGCAGCACTCTCTTCCTTAGCGCCAAAGGACGTTGCCGACTAAAGTTCAAATATTTAACGTGTTTTATGTTTTATTACTTTTAGATAATGATTGTTTGATTTCCTTATTTCTTTACTCTTAAGTTTCCTTTTCTCATTAGGGTTTTGTCCATGAGATTAGCTATATAAACGAGTCTAGACGTCTTGTTCTAGACACACTTTGAATATTAATCTAGAGCTTTGGCTTTTATCCCTTGTGCGACTCGATTCAATTCGTCTCTCAAGAAGTTGGTCTTAAGGAGCTATCGAAAGAAACCCTTAATCGATCCAAGAACAGGTCTCGAAGAACCCTAAATTCTTAGATCGACCGTTCACCCAATTCGTACGCTGCGCCAATAAACCACAAAGGTAAGTATGAAAACACACCAAAAAACAAAACAAAAAATGGTAATTTATAGTCTTGTGCTATAATTTCTTCCAAGGCATAAAGTTGCTGTAGGTATAACAAACCAAGATCATAACCCTCCACCCTATCCTACGTTTTCAGTTTCAGACTTAAAGCCAAACGAATGGCTCAAGATCTGCTCAAGATCGGAGTCTGGCAAAATGGTAACAATCATCATTCATCAATAAGAGCCAACAGATGTTGAATTCAAATCACACGAAGGGTCATCAGATCTGATGCTCTAGCGATTCAATTAAAGAGTGAAAGTTATCAAAGAAGTGAATTTTAAAAAAAAAATGAAAACCTGACAGAGAAGACCAGCAAGAAGGTACTTCCAGTTCTCAGCGAGGAGGCCAATCTCTGTAGTTATTTCCGAACAAACTCGCTTCCATAGCTGTAATAAAAACAATGAGCCTAGTTGTTACCAAATCAGCTACTGATCATTACCAAAAAAATAATTACAAAATTCAAACCTTAGAAGCTTCGCGGCGAATGTAAAGCGTCATTTCTTTTATTGATCTTCTTTTACAACTTCCATACTACTACTACTACTACTAATTCAGGCCCCAAATGGTTTGGCTCAACATCATCAAAACCAAATTCAAACTTTCACCGCTTAGTTTCGAATTTTGATCTATGGAATCGGGAAGAAGGTTGTGTAAAATCCTCCGAACCTAAGTCGTTTGATCTTTGATCGAAAAGGGTGAAACGAGAACGACGGTGGCACCCAAAAGAAGATCAAAAGACAGAGAGAGAAGAATCTAAGAACAGAGAAGCTTTTTTAACAATTGGAAAAAAAGGAATTTACTTTAGGAGGGATCCTGAGACGACGATGATCGACAAAAGCCCTAACAACAATTTCTCCCTCGGATAAAAAAAAAATCAGCGTTTTGCGAAAAAAAAAGATGAAGAAACATTTAAGGATCGTTTCGGTGTATGATAAAACGCGAGTTCCCACACCGGAGAAAACGGTTCAACATTTTTTTTTTCTAAATGGCGATCTTATTTTATAAACATTTTTATGTATTTTTATTTCATCAAACTAAATTATATTAGCAATATTGGAAATATTTGCTTGTTTAAATAGAACTACAACATGATGCACAAAAAAAACAATAGTACTACAAAATAGATAGAATTACAACATAAATCTCTATAAATAGAAATATAAATACAATATTTGGTGCACAAAAAAAAAGAACTATAACATAAATCTCTATAAAATAGATAGAATTACTATCAACATAAATCTTTCTAATGCGACGCTGGCCATAAACAATCTGCATTTGCTGAGACGTAAGGTTATATAATATTTAATGAACCACAACATAAGCTACGTAACATGTTCTTCTTTTCTTCCTTTTACGCGTCTCATGGAATTTAAATAAAAAAAAACGATAACTATAATATCAGTTCATGTCTTCATGAAGCAAGTAGATCGAGTAGTAGACGTAACTGCAAAGGAACAAATGCTACCCTTCTTTGAGTTATTTGAAATCTATCTGAGCTTTCAGTATCCATTAGTATTATATTTTCTGAGTATTTTTTGATAGGAGAAGTGAGTAACTACCGCTGGTCTCTTATGTAAATCTGGCGCTGAAAAACTGGAAAATCAAAACACCAAACAGAGCAACACCGAGCTGGATTCCTATCTGAACCATCACATTCTTCATAATCGGCCAGGCTTTCTCCGACCATTTCCTCTTCCTTTCGGTGCTCACTGTGGTCGTACTTTCTTCGTCTTGTGCTTCATCATCATTATCTTTTGTCTCGTCTACTTCCTCTATAGTTCTAGTTTCCTCTCTTATTTCTGAACCGACTTCGGTTATCTCCCCTGGTTTCTTGTCGAATAATCCTTTGAACTGTTTTCTAGCTTTGCTCTCCGCTTCCTGCGACGTCCAAAGATATGAGATTATTAGCAAAAACATGTCTAAATCATAAATGGCCTTTCGAACTAAAAACACAGACCTGTTCCTTATGCTTGAGTTTCAAAAGTGCGGCTGTTGCATCAGCTTCTGATGATTTATCCACTTTGATCATCTAAACACACAGCCACAAAAGTCATACAAGTAAAACACATTTCCATCTCCAAGAAATTGTATTTATAAACAGGCAGTTTTCAGCCTAATATACCATATTGAAGTCGTTTCTAGCGTCTTCATACTCTCCACCTGCCATGTAAGCCATTCCGCGGCGGTAGAGACCTTTTGCATGTCCAGGCTTTGCTTCTAGGACCTGCTTAGATATTTGGTGGAAAAAAGTTCTCAGAAACCACGAAAACTTAGGATTCGAGGATAAAGATCTTTAGAGATTGTTTATTTAAATGTGACCTTATTACATGTCTCTACAGACTTCCTCCACTCTCCCAATTTAAGCAAGCAAGCCGCAACATTCAGATGTAACATATTCTTCAAATACCAGCAGAGCGAGCAGGGATACAAGAGCTGGTTAATACTTGTTACTATTATCAACAAACCTGTACATTATCATCTATAACTACAAGCGTGATGAGAAGATAAACACACCCTTGCGTCACTAAATACTTTTCCTTCCTCATCATCTTGCGGGTTTACATGATTAAATTCCCGGAGCACCTGGTTTTTCTCTCACCGCTTAGACACAAGGGAACAAAAATGCTAATACCGGACTTACAGATACTGACAAATGGAGGAAACTGGACTTGCTACCGTTTCTTGGATTCTATTACCTTTTCGTACTTTGCTTTTGCGAGCTCAAATTTTCCTTCTTTGAACAGCCTGTTTCCCTGAAGTTCAAAGTATAACCAAAAACAAAGAAGAGAATAAGTTCAACACAAGATTAGCTAATACAAAACTCGGTTTGTGGTATATTTTATGAGTTAAGGTTAAATATATATAATAGTAGAGCATCTGATCCATACCGTGCTTCTGATATTTTCTGCATCATTCATGATTGTCTGGAAGTCCAACCCAGTCCAGTCCTGTTACAAGATTCTCTGGAATAATAAGAAATGGAATCTCGTTCACAGTTACTATGATAAGAATCAACACTGGACCAACTTACTCTTGGCGTTTCGAAACCAAGGAGTTCAATCTCCCATTGAACATGTGCACCTTCAGGAACGCCAGGCGGCCTATCAAGAGAGAAAACAATCAAAATGAGTTTGTCCTCCACTAACAGTATCTTGATCAGTGTGGTTTACACGGTTACGAGTATGACCTTGGAAATTTGTCATATGCATAATCAGGTGGACATGTAACAAGAGCAATCTCCCCAGGTAGCATCAAACGAGTACACATCTCAAATCCCTCAGGCACCTGCTCATACGACAATAAAATCTTCAGCTTCATTA
The DNA here is from genome assembly GCA_016432835.1 of Brassica nigra. Lineage (NCBI taxonomy): Eukaryota > Viridiplantae > Streptophyta > Magnoliopsida > Brassicales > Brassicaceae > Brassica > Brassica nigra. The sequence continues at coordinate 6,476,224 of CM028246.1, read as the reverse complement.
ACTCCACTAGGAATTCTTTTTTTAATAAACGTTGGAGTAACTGACCAGTCCTTCTCCTGAACTGAACTCCAACGGCTGATCATCATTTTCAATCCTACTATCATAAAAGACAGTCTTGTCTTCATTGAGAAGCATGCCCCTGTAGTGAATGCTTAACCGACTGTCTTGGAGAGGACAATCCATTGGAAATTCTCCTATTGAGGTGATGAAACGTTAAAAATCAGAATGATGTAGGGGATAAAACTACCTATTCAGCGAATAAGAGTTTGGAGTCTAGCAAGATGCATTAGAGTAAAAAAAACCAGCATCATGTCGAAACAGAGAAAACGTTTAAAAGAAAGTGTGTGTGACACATACCTCTTCCATCTCGAATTCGACGTTTTATAAGACGTCCATCTCCAAGCATGTCTCGCACCTTCAAAGTGAGAACTCGAATGTCAATCACTAAGTCTCCCAATTCTTAAATGCTCAAAAAAACAGGATTATACAAGTTTTCGTCTTTCTTATACCTGAATAAAATGCACAAGTTCGACCTCAAAATGAACTTCCTCAAGGTCTTGAGCTATATGCATCAAAGGAGATTCAGTCAAATACTGCTTGCGAACATATATCACTGCCTTCTCTTTCCGAGCCATTGTTCCAATTCCGATTTCAAGACCTTTAGGCACCTGCCTAATTGACAGAGCAATAGTCAAGAATGATAGTGTTCCACCAGACCAGATATGCATGGACACAGAGCAAGTAACTGAAGATGCCCCCATAAACTTAACAATCACCTCAGATTTTCCAAACGTGAAGAAATAAGGTTCTTCTTTGTGAGATAAGATCACTTGTCCATCACCGGATTTAGCTGATATCCTAATATACACCACACAAACGCGTTAAATCTTCAATCAATGTTTCAGTCCACAAGGGAAAATAAGGTTAAATGATTTTTATACTCAAAATGCAAGAATGGTCGACATTATATACATTACCTGGCTTTTACTTCATATGGTTCTCTGGGAGATTCCCATCCCTCGCCTTCATTTACAATCTTATATAAAAAGAAAAGGAAAGCAATACGTGAGCCATCAGGAAGAAGAAGAAGATATATTTGGATCATGTCATTCGAGGTCTGCTTATTCTTCCTTACACTACCAAAGAAATACATCATCTCTCTGACCTAATTCATTTGTGTACAAATATGGAAGATCAGGCCTTACCTTCTTGACGACCCCCAGATCATCACTTGCAATCTGGATAATCAACAAAACGTATACTTAAGTCAGAACATACGAAAATGCAAGTATGCAGAGTCTTTCAACTAACTAAAGCACTGTTATCTTTGGTTTGTGATGAGATCTTGCCTTGGCTTTAGCAAAATCCAGCAATTCAATCTCAAAATGGAGCTCATCATCTTTCGGGAAATTTCCTGGAGCTGAGACTGGACAATCCTTCTCTGCATAGTGCATTTCAGGTTTCATCTTGAACTGAATAAAAATATAAAAAAAAATTAAACAGGGACTTGTTCAGCAGGGAAGAATCAAGAAAGTGATCATAATTTTGGCGCTTCAGCTCATTGAATTTCAGGTAATTCAAGTGGATAACACACAATTACAGGGACAAGAAGGGATACCATTGCAATTTCACCCTTATGCATAGTGGGAATCCCTTCGAGCAATCCAAGTAACATTTTACTCTTCCCCAAGACATCTCTTACTGGTAAACCTCTCCCTGATGGAAAAATGAAACACATTCATTCATCCAATAAGTCCCTTACAAAAGCTAACTGAGAAAAAAGGTTCCTCAGCCAGACTCACCTCCACATTCAGACCTCGTAGATTCCACTACTACACCATCCACTGTCCTTACAGTAGAGTGATAAATAATCTGATCAACAACACATGAAAATCAAAACTTTCTCTCTCTCTCTCTAAATAATAAACCAAATTAGTACATGATCACCATCGACAGGGCTTGAATCACCTCCTCCTCCAGGTCTCACCACTGCTTTCAACAAGCTCCCTGCAACAATTTTCTTCCTCCTATTCCAGATAGATACATTAAAACTATTTATTCATAAACCCTAAGGTAAAAATCGAGTAATCCAGAAGGAACCTCTTATCATCTTCCGTTTCGGATTTCTTCTTCCTGGGAAACTGATTCTGCTCCGTCGCATCCATCGCCTATCAAATCCCAGAGCGGAAGATCTACAACTTGAAATCGATACCTAAAGCAGAAACCAAAGGGTGTGAGTTTTGGGGGTCTCTCCACCTTCTTCTCTTAAGACTGGGGAGGGGAGAAGGAGTAGCTCAACAACTGAGTTTGATTCTAGCAAATGAAGAAAGTTCGCTTTTAGCCTTTTATAATTAACTTTTTGTTTAAGAACAAAAAAAAAAGGGTTTAAAACCAGAAAAGTCAAAAGTCTCGCCTTTCAAAAAATAATTTGCTAGATATGTATCATTTTAGATAAGAAACATATATATAACTAATTATTATTTAAACTTATATTTAATAATATATATATATATTATTAAAATAAATCTTCAAAAGATTTTTAATCTGTTTCTTTTGGTTAAAATATATTAAATTAATTTCCATAAATAAAAAGAAAATTATGATAGGTATATAATTATCGAAACATAAAACTAAATAATAATTGTAAACTTTGTAGATATTAATAATAAACTAATGGTATTGAGATTAGAAGAATTGTTTCAGTAATAAAATTATATAAGTATAAAATATAATTAAAAATATTTTAAAATTGTAAAATATTATTATATTTCTATTTCTACTATAATATTATTTATTGTTATTTTAATGATGATATGTGAGTTATTACCATATTATAAAAAACTTACCAAAAATATAAATCAACATTATAATTAGTCACGAAAAATTTGTAACTAAATCGTGGTAAGGAAATATTTTCATAAATTAACCACCATTTTAGTCATGTTTTGTTTTGTGACCAATTTGTCAAGAATTTGTCATGGCAAAATCTTAGCTACCTTATAATAGTTATGAAATAATCAGTGACTACATCGTAGCAAAAATATATTTTGCAGATTAGTTATGTTTTATTTCGTGACAATTTCGTCACGAAATAATTAGAAAATTATGACTATCTATAGTCACGTTTTTCGTTACAATTTCGGGATTTTTAGCCACAAATTAGATATGAGTAGTCTTCATTTCATGATTTTTTAATTAAAAATTCATGATTTTTTGTAAAAAAAAATTGCTATTTTTCGTGACTATAGCTGAGATTTCATTTTTTTTTGTTATCAAAACCACAGACTCATATTGACTCTGTGTACCACACTGGTAACTCCGCATCCATGTGAATGACAAAGGACGGCTGCTTTCTAACACTTCGTGCTACTATCCGTCTTTAAATTCTTCGTTCGTGGTACATGAATGATCTCCAAGCTGAAAATTTTTTGTTGCAGGGTCTTGATATCTTCCAAATAGCTTGAAAAAGCGGGCCATTCTTCTGGTTCTGAAACCATCTTCACCAATTGAGAACAATCCGTTGCAAAAGTAACCCGAAACTGACGTAGATTCCTCATACACTCCATTGCCCAAAGTAGCGCTTCCACCTCCGAATGAAGGGGAGAGATACTAGCCCTGACATTTCTTGCTCCCATCAAACCATCATAACCTTCTAGAGTACTACTGAGAATAACTCATCCTCCTTCCAAGAACCATCTATAAAGCACCAACGTCCAGAGATTGTCGGGAGGGTTGAGACCTCGGCATGTTGTTCTGTTTTAAAGCTTGTGCTTCAGCCCAAAGTGTTGATTCCATTTCTGCAATGTTAAGTGTGTCCCGAGGATCTACGTCAAGATTACTGAAAATCTTATTATTCCTTCCTTTCCAGATGTACCATAGAATCCATGCAAGTTGGTGGTCCTCTATTTGCGGATTAATTCTCTAGAATAAATGATCCATATTTGTGAAGAGGGAACCAGTGGGAAAATTTGTCGGATTCAAAGGAATCTTTGAGAGGGCCCAAACCTGACGAGCTAGAGGGCATTCAAAAAATACATGATTTATCGATTCCTCTGGAGCACCACATCTATCACAACATATATCCCCTTGTAATCCTCTTGCTTTCAAATTTTTCCTAACTGTTATGCACCCCGATACCAATTGCCATAAGAAATGTTTCATTTTTGGTGGGCACCTAACTTTCCAGCAGTACGCTTTCAGGATATCCACTGTGGATCCCAGCATTGTTGGTTGTTTTTCTCTATCAGGATAAACCCGCTCTACTTGATATCCTGATTTGACCGTGTATTTTCCATTCTTGGTGAAATACCATCCATCCCTATCGCCTATATGAATCCTATTCAGAGGTATACTTTCGATAATCTTTGCATCCCGAGGATCCACTAGCGCCCGAATAACCTGTGAATTCCAAGTTCACGAAGTTGAATCAATGAGAGAATCAACTGTAAGGTCAGGGTAACTCTTATGATGGTTTTTATTTGCTGGTCTCGGGCGAGTGGATGGAATCCAGGGATCGTTCCATACAGAGATAGACGATCCTGATCCCACCCGTTTAATTAGTCATTTGCTAACCAGAGATCTAGCAGAAAAATACTCCGCCAGCCATATGACGGGGAATATGATCGGATCAGTTCAATGGGTGGAGCATTCCTGTAGTACCGTCCTTTAAAGACTTGAGAAAACAAAGTATTTGGTTTCTCTATCAATCGCCATAACTGTTTGCCGAGCATGGCTGTAGCCGAGATTTCTATAAATGTATTATTTGAGGTATTTGTATAAGCACACACATATAGATTTCATTATTTATTAACATTGTAAGCAGTTATTGATAGAAAAATCATTCATGGAACTAATCTCTTGCTTGAACTCATGTTCTGCCAATGCCATGACCACTTTCATTGATAGATCCAGCTTCAGAAATCACAAAATTATCCCCATGTTAGCTTGCCGTATTGGATCCTAATCCTATCCAGGCCTTACCCTAGAATCATTCAGGCAATAGGTAGATCATATCCAAGCCATCTAGGATTGAAATGTTCAATTTGGACTAGCGGCTAGTTTATATGTTATTTTTTTGATTTGTTTATTTTCAAAGAGAGATTTTCTTTAATACCCATATAAGCATGAAAAATTAGGCTGATACACTTGATAAGACATTAACCTGTTTTCCTTACCATTTTAGCTTTCTCTTGAAGATTATGCCGCTACAGCTTGGCAAGTGGAGAGATGAAGTACAATTATGTGTCTTCAATGAAGATTCATATAGGATATCATAGGATTGCTTTAATATCAGTAGGTCAGAAAGCTCAGATACTCCTAACCACACAATTTTTCAGATTTTTAATGAAGTAGATATTTAAGAGTTCCTTGAGAATTTTTTTGGATGTGTTATAGTTTTTAACAAATTAACATAAAATAATAAAAATGTATCTTTGATCAAATTTTTGTCTGAAACTTTATTTCACAAACTACTTTGTAATATTTCGTTACAAAATAATTTAGTAAAGAAATGTTTATTTAACTTAGCATATAGCATACAAAGCTCTAGTCATGGCTATGTTTAACTTCTTAACTTATGTAAGACAACACACCAGAACACTGCTATAATTTTAATTATTCCAATGGTCAATATAATATATCAACGACGAAAAGATAGGTCGTAAATGCTAATGTAAGAATAATTTGTGAATGTTTAGTGTAGCAGTTAGTTAAGTTTTTAACGACTACACAAATAGATGGTAACTAACTATATGAGGATACTAGTTAATATTGGAATAACCCTAACACTTAGCGGTTAAATTTTTTAAATTCTACTTAAGGGAGTCTAGCATCTTTGTTCCAAGTAGCAACAAATAACAGAAAGACAAACTTAATTTTTGAAGTACACGGGTAACATCAAATAGCATACACAACAATACCACATAAAAACAAGTTTTCAGACATGACATTCACCAACAAGTCTGACCAAATTATCAACAACTTTGCCTTCCTTTTCATCAGACCATCCATAGTCTTCACCAAATGCATAATCCTCCGCAGAGTCGCCTAATATAGATTTCACATTCACTTGCAGTCGTTAACAGCATAAAAATGTAAGTACAATATCATCCGAAGCTGATAACATTTAAGTGTACACTTTATTAACAATGTTATCTAACTGCTAACATTTAATTTTTGAAGTACACGGGTAACATCAAATAGCATACACAACAATACCACATAAAAACAAGTTTTCAGACATGACATTCACCAACAAGTCTGACCAAATTATCAACAACTTTGTCTTCCTTTTCATCAGACCATCCATAGTCTTCACCAAATGCATAATCCTCCGCAGGGTCGCCTAATATAGATTTCACATTCACCTGCAGTCGTTAACAACATAAAATTGTAAGTACAATATCATCCGAAGCTGATAACATTTAAGTGTATACTTTATTAACAATGTTATCTAACTACTAACATACGTAACTGCTAACATACATAATTACTAACATCTTACTCACTATTATCAACTCTTTAGTATTAATCTAGCATCAACTAACAAAACATGTATCAAATAACAAATCATTTATCAACTAACACACCATTTGTTAAACTATTTATTTAAACCAATCATGTATCAATCCATTTATGAGGTTACAACCCAAGTATCAAACAATGTATAAACTGACAAACAATTTATCAAAAACATTTATCAGCAATACAAACCATGTATTATTTAAAGATAGATCTTTTGTAACATCTTACCAACATTTATTAATAATTTGGTATCAAACTATGCATGTAACAAAACATGTACCAGATAACAAATAATTTATCAACTACCCAAAAATTTATCAAACATGTATTAACTAACAACTAACGTACCAATCCATTTATCAACTAATAATCCATGTACAAAAACAATATATAAATTGACAAACCATGTATCATTTAAGTCATTTAAGGATAAATATTTTGCAACATCTTACCGACCATTTATCAATAATATGGTATCAAACTATGCATCAACTAACAAAACATGTACCATGTAACAAATAATTTATCAACCACCAAAATATTTATCAAAGTACCAACTAACAATCGACGTATCAATCCATTTACCAGCTAATAAACAATGTACACATAATAAATTGTTATATTCTTGTTGGTTAAAACGTTTAGTTGTAAAGACACACATTCAAACTTTTTTTATTGGTACATTGTTTTACCACAGCTAACCAAACATGTAGCACCTAACAACTAATTTGTAGCATCTAATCAAAAAATTGATTAGTAAACAGTAACTTATATTGTAGAAGCTAAACATATATGTATCAGTTAACTATAACTATTTTATAGTTTCTAATCGAAATACAACATCTAACAACTATGCATATTTATGACGATTAACTCAAATGTCGTCGTTCAGAAAGTCCAGACATCGATTTCTAACTATAAACATAAAAATGGAGATGCAGAGGAGGTTGAAACACTGTACCGTGAAATCTACCCATTTTTCTTTGAAATATATCCCAAATAAACCTCTCTGTTTTCCTCTGAAGAAAATAGAAACTCCCAACAAAAAAAAATCAGAGCTCAGTCATTTGCTTCACTCTCATCATCTAGACATGGCAGAGGATCTGAGGCAACTATAACTTGTTCATTTGCTAAAAATTCAAAAACATTAATTTTAGATTTGAGATTTGGAGAGAAGAAAATTGTTAGAACAAAATGAAAAGATATCTTAAGGAAACAACTAACGGCGAAAAAGTAGAAAGATACTAAAAGTTCAATTGAATAATCATCTATTTGGAGGATTGGTTTGAAATGGAGATTTAATCTCCTAAAAACATGTTTCATTTGTCTCTCAAGAGATTAAATAAAGTTAAAAAAGAAAACAATGACACAGCAAGAGACTGGTAAGTAGAGTGGCAGACTAGAGATAGGTGGATAGGGTGGCCGAGGCAATGATATAGCTAGAAACATGCAGTGGAGGTTGTAGTAGGGACAAAATTGAAATGAAAAATAGTTTATAAAGTTGGATGGTATTTTCCTAATTAAGTTGATGTGTAGAATACACACGCCAATTTTTTCATTTCTAAATACTTAGTGACATTCTCACTGTTGGGAATGTTCTTAGTTATGTAAAGATTTCAGTTAATAAACCAAATTTCTAATAGTAAACCAATTCTAATTTATAAACGATTTCAATTTATAAACCAATTATAAAATAAACCAATTTTAATATAACATCAATTTCTGGTTTACTTTTAAATTTTCTCAAAACTAACTGAAAATATAAGTATAGATATATTAAAAAATTATGAATTAGTAAACTAGACATGAATTACACATGACTAAATCAGTCATGAAATCTTTGTGACGAATCGTGACTAAAACAGTCACAAAAAGCCATATAATGGTTATGTAACATATAGTCTTTCTGTAGCTACATGATTATTTTGTCATATAGCACGAAATGTAAGAACAACCACAAAAAAAAACATAAACCAGAAATTTAATAATTATTCTGTCATATAGTCACGTTTTTTTGTAGCTTTTCATGATTGTTTTGTCATATTTCGTGCACAAAAAAGCATGAAATTTAAGAAGAACCACAAAAGACGTAACAGTAGCTCTTTTTTGGTAGTGATAATGTACTTTTTTACTTTCTGTTGCTTCTTTGTATTATTGTGGAACAAGAACTTATCATTTCAAAGTTTAAGCTTTCAACAAGATTTGGTATCCTTTTGTAATCCTATAAAATAACTATATATAAGTACATTATTAAAATAGTTTTTGAAAATTAAAAACATTTTATTTCTGTCAAAAATTAAATAATTATAAAGAAAACAAACCATTAATCTTTCGTATTTTTTATATGATTGAGTCGATGATCACTAGTCACTAGTAGCCAAGTGCTAGCAAATTCAAGATGGCCAATACAACCGTTCATCTAGTAATGAAATTCAACTTTTTAGCAGGAAAAAATGACCAATACCGAGACATATAACAAAGATATAAATCATGGTTATTTTGTTTTGTTTTGCGTTTGCAACTGTGTTTAAAATTTAAGCCCTTTTTCAAAAAAAAAGTGTTTACAATTTATTAATGGTGTTTTTAATGTTTTACTATATAAACATAATGTTTATTGAAGCAAAATCTTATAACGTTTATTTACTCTCCATTCTTAAACAATTAAATAAATTTTTAAGAAATATTAAAATATAACATACATTAATTTTAATTTTAGAAAGAAATAATAAACTTAAATATATTTATATAATTTGTAATTATTATTAAATTATCAAACTAAACGATAAGTATAACTAAATAAGTTAATATATTATTTATTTTTATAAGTTTTTTAAAATTAATTTTAAACAAGTATGCACATAAATGTTTAAAAATTGAAGTATGATTAAATTTAAATTAAGTGCATAATGATTTTTTTTTGAAAATTTAAGTATAATTTAATTTCTTAACAAGATAATTACAGTTTTAGAGTTGCAGTTGAATCAGCTATTTAAAATAAAACTGCTATTGTTGATAAAAATAAAACAGAGCGTTATAAAGTAATAATTTTTTTATATAATCATTAAATTATTGTCTCAAAATTGACTTCTTAACACTTCACTATATAAGAAGGGAAGATGATTTTACATTATACATACAAAACTTGGTAATATGGCAAATCAAGCCAAACCGAGACCTCTATTACTCGAAAAGAAACCAGTTGAGTTTGTTAAACCCTCAAAGCACACACCTTGTGGAAATCTTTCCCTTTCTACTTTAGACAATGAACCTATCAACGAACCTATGTATGCATATATTTACGTTTATGCGCCAAACGAGAAAAACCAAAATGATCCGGTCTCTCTGCTTAGGAAGGCTTTGTCCGACCTTCTGCTGTACTATTATCCAATTTCAGGTAAGCTAATGAGACGAAAAAGTGATGGAAAGTTTCAGCTGGTTTGCATTGGGGAAGGAGTCCCTTTCGTAGTTGCTACAGCAGATTATGATCTCTGCTCTTTAAACTATGTAGAAAACTTTGCCGATGAACTTGCAATGCAACTTGTGCATGAGCTCGATGTAAATTTTCAAAGTGACAATGGCTGTCATCCTCTCACTTTGCAGGTATCTTCTTCTTTTTTTTCTTGGAAACTAGGAATCGTTTTTTTCCTTGTATATATATATATATATAGTTTATAATACAAAAGTTGAGATTCTAACTCTTTCCTTGTATATATCGCTTTTGTATTACATATTTATTATCATTTTTATATAATATTCACATATTTGACCAAAAAAACAGTTTCTTTGTAAACCAGTCAAAAATAGTTTTATCAAAATGTTAGATCTAACTAAGGAAATATATTTCCTTTGGATTTAAAGGTGACCAAATTTTCTTGTGGTGGATTCACCGTTGGCTTAGCAGTGACACACGTGTTGTGTGATGGCTATGGTGTGGCTACGATCTTCAATGCTCTAACCGAGTTAGCCAGCGGAAAGAGCAAGCTATCGGTAGTGCCGGTGTGGCAAAGAGAGCGATTGGTCGAGAAATTAGACGGTGAGCCGCCTAAAGTACCCGGCGCTGATTATGAAGGTCTTATGGCCACATCACCGTATATGCCAAGCGGTGATATGGTATGTTTATTCATATCAGTTTGGATTACTAACTTTGTCAAAATAATCTATAATATATTATAATTGATAAATTTTATTTGTAAGTGTTTGCATCTTATGCGTAAGTCACACCAAAAAATCTTATGCCTTAAGAAAATATTTGTTTATCGTATTTTTGCCTAATCTACTTACCAGTTGTTAAAAAGTAGATTACAGTTTACACACACAATCTACTACAATATTTACGATGATTAGACTTTTGACTAAAAAGAGTATCAAAATTCTATAATGTTCTTCAATTTATACATTTAGTTTTGTTTTAAACTTTTAGTTATTTATGAAATAAGATTTTCCTAGATATTATTTTGTTGTTTGAACTATGAAAAATTCAAGACTTTGGTCGTTTTAGTTTACGTTCATATTTGTTAATGATCTCCATTTTACATTAAACAGATGGAGGATCGAGGGTAGACAAAAATTAAATTAAAAAGTTAACCACGTTTTGTAAAATGTTAAAATGTCTATACCACATTTGAAAAAGTGACACATTCGAGAAAAATCTCTATTGTTTTTTTTTTTTTGGCATCAAAAAAAAAATCTTAATTGTTTTTGTAATTCAAGACAAACTTTGTTTTATATCCAATATTTGATCCCCAGGTTACAGAGACGGTAAACATTATGGCTGAAAATATAAACAGGTTTAAAGACGATGTGGTACTTAAGGAACGTTTCACTACTTTTGAAATTCTTTGTGCTTTCATATGGAAAGCAACATCTCGGGCCTTGAAGCTAAACTTAGACGGCATCACTGTTCTTATCATAACTGTCGGAATCCGAAATGTTCTAGATCCACCACTCCCCAAGGGATACTATGGTAACGCTTACATAGACGTTTATGTTGAGATACCTGTAAGGGAGCTAGAGGAATCGTCGATCTCTGACATTGTAAAGCTCGTGAAGAAAGCAAAAAAATCATTTCTTGACAAGAGGTATGTCGAGGAGGAGCTCAGGAACTCAGAGAGATTGATGAAAGCGGATGCGAAATTCGAGGTAGCTCATGGTATATTTCTGTTGACAGACTTGAGAAACACTGGATTGTTCGGGTCGATGGATTTCGGTTGGAACGAGCCCGTGAACATATGGCCGCTGACACCTCAGGAGTACGAACGCAACTTCGGGATTATCATGAGACCTTCTAAGTTGAATCCATCAATGGAAGGTGGGGCTAAAGTTATCATGACATTGCCAAGAGATGCGATGGTTAACTTGAAGAAAGAGATGGCTAAAGATAGGCTTGAGCATAAAATCTGGAATCTTAAATCCAAACCGAACTCCAACCGAAAAACCAAACCCGTTATCCGATCCAAAATGTAAATACATAGATCCGTGTGTGGATGATGAAAATAGTTGGATATTTAGACATCAAAGAATCACCTTTCTTGTACCTGTGTATTTCCGGATGTTTTAAAAATTGGGTGTCGGTTGATAAGGATCCGTTTAGACTGGCAAATTAGTCCTAGTCTATTTCTTCTCTGTTAGTCGTGTGGTTCTCTCAAGTGGTAATTTATTCATTATAAAGATATTAATTTATATTTTATAGTAATTAATTAAATAAGTCAATAATAAATTTTTAAACTAATTTTGTGAGACATGATTTGGAACCTCAGCATAAGACAGTTGTGTATCTCCCTTTTAAATAATTCTTGGCTTGTGAGTTTTTCTTATCCACAATATTAAAATATGATTCAGCATGCAAAAACTCAAGAAATGATGCATGCATCGATTGTTGGCAAACGCAATTATTTAACAATCCTCTTGTTAATAATCTCTCCATTGCTTAAGAGTTGTTATGAGATTAAAAGAGAGGCAGAGATGAAGGGGAACACTAAAAGCAACAGTTAATACCATAAACAAGGAAAAAAACCAAGGAAAAAAAGGTCATCTTCCTCTATCAGCCATCAAAGGAGGTTAAAACGATCCAAAACCTCGTCTTCTCCACATCTTCCTCTTTCTCCTTCCTTTCTTTTATTATTCTTCCATTATAAACCCTAATGTTACCACAATTTTCACTACTCTGTTCATCAAATCTAATTTTATTCCTGCTTTACTTTCTTCAAACCTTTCCTAAAAACCACCACCCAAATGTTAAGGAAACCCAAATCGATTAATACACCCAGTCCAAAGGTAACCGGAGATCTTCCACTGGCTCCTCCATCTTCATCTGTCTCGAGACTCCGCCATCGTTGCTCCACGACCTATCTGTTAATTAAACCAAAACAAAATAAAACAATTAATTAATGATTGTAAAATTGATTAGTTAAAGTCAAATATAAAAATGACTCTTTGTTATACCATTGAGACTAGGCGACGACCTGACCGATGGCTGGACCACTCTAGCTGGAACCAAAACAGTCGCACGCACTAAATTCCAAAAAAGAGTGAACAACATTTCTCATCAGAAACCAAAAACAAAAAATTAAACTTGACAATAAAGAATTGCAATCTTCTGGACTTACTGGGCTTCTCGCGAGCCTTGGCGGTTGCATGGTTAACGCGACGGGGCAAGAAGACGCCGGTTCCGGTTGATCCACGTTTTACCGAACGGTCTCCGAGGAAAACGTGCTGATTAGACCATGCAGACGGCGACGAGTCCACAGAACCAGCGATTTTATTGTTGTCATTAGCTCCTAATCCTCTGCTCTGCTGCACCAATTGGCGATGGCGTTTCATCAACTGTTGCTGCTGAAACTTCACCAAGAAAGACAAACATCAGCGCCAATATTCATCCAAATCTCAGGAAAAAAAAAGAAAAAAAAAAACAAAATGTTGAGATAGATTACTTGGATAGCTTGTAGCAGAGATTGGCGGTTGTAGTAGCCAGATCCGTCGTTATGGATTTTAGCTGCGGCGAGGGGATGTTTTCTAGGAAGATCGAGAAGTCCTCTGCCGTTATGGTTGTTGTAACCGTTCTCCGCGCCTGCGTAGTGCAGATCCCACGCCACCGTCTGAGAAGAAACTTGCGTCTGGCAGTTCTGATTCCAACGACCACCGGTCCCACACCGAGTAGAGCCCCACGCCTGAACAAAATCATAAACGACGGTTAGAACTTAAGACTCCCTCCCAACGAAGGCTAACGATTATATGTTGAACTTACCTTGGTGCCGTTCCCCGCCGGAAAAGCGTGGCTACAGAGAAATCCACCGGAGAGATCATCTTCCAGAGATGACTGAACCATTTTCCTGGTCAATACGGCTAAGAGCTTCTCCTCGTCAGCGATTGGCTTAACGGTAGAGCCGAAACCAGAGTCCAACTCGAATCCATGACTCGGCTCGTACGGGAACAAACGATTGCTGAACCGATCGGCCTTGTTCTCCTTCTCCACGAGGAAATCATCGTCGGTGAGAAACTCCGGCGGAAGGGAGAACTCAGCGTCGTCGATTAAGCTCGTAGGTTCCTCCATGGCTCTCTTTTGTTAGTGATCTTTCACGAGTAATGATGAAGTGGATTTTTAAAAAGCGGAGGTTACTGCTTCGTTAAGTTTTAATGAGAAAATAAAAGGGGCTCTGTTTCAGGAGAGGTATTTGTAGGAGAAGGGAGACGATGTTGTTACTCGTGCTGGTGGTGGTGGGGAGAAGTTTCCTATCCACGCGCCTCACGCGCATTGATACAGGGTAGAGGGACTGTGAGTGTGGGCCTACTAGTGGGCTACAACGAGGATTATTGGCAAGTAAGTTAGTGGGACCTTCTTCTCTCGGAATATCTTTGAAGCGGATTATCTGTGGCACGTGCCTTCGCTGAATTTACCAAACTACCCTTTGGATTTTTTGGGTCCCAGATTCATGATGATTTCCTATAGTGTATTATACGTTTTTTAATCCGAGTATAGTTTGTGTTGTGTATCGATGTTTTTTTTTTCCATTTAAGGTACCCACACAAATCGCGGCTCTTCTTTGGATACGTTGAACATTTACATGATTTGAATGGTTACACAAAAAAAACTAATAATGTATGATGATGCCACACCACCACTTACCGTCGTGAAGTGCGTTTATTTACAGAAAGGACGGTTTTGCCCATCAATATATTTCCGTTGGGTTCTATAACGGTGCTGAAACCAGATGGAAGTGGAATCAAACAGATTGATTCTTTCAACTGCTGCCATGCACTATGGCGTGACGTGGTAAATAGACGTGTCATTGTTTAATTAGTTGGGTGACATTTGAGCCATGTCATGTCCACTTGGCAGAACGGGGAACGGGATATAATTCTTCGCATACAAGTTATTCCACCCTGTTTCCCACTACTTTTTTAAAATCTTGTTTAAATTATATTTTTATATGATAAAAGGTTTGTTCTAAAACAAAATTCGTAAATTGATAAAAAGGTCATCATTTAAACGGTGAGGGATCAAAGTTTAGTAGACTAATAACACATGAGATGTCACCGTTCGAAAGTTTAGTAGACTATAACACATGAGATGTCACCGTTCGAAAACTCGCTAGGCGGAACGCGTTCGACTCATTTAGACCTAGCGAATTATCAAAAAGCAGGAAAAATTGGGAGGTACAAAAGAAATATTTTTTTTAAATAAAAATGATTTTAAAAGAAAATTTATACAACATTCCCTTAAAATATTTCTATCCTGCATATTAGTGATGAGGTATCGTAGTCTAGCGGTTAGAAAGGCTAAATCTAGATTTTGAACCTGAGTTCGTCAGTCCAAAGATGTATTTTCTATGCTTTTATCCTTTTTAAAGAAAGATATAAATGTAATTTCGGACTTTCTTTTTCTTCCTCGAGTTATAATCTAATTTTTTGCGGTTGTTTTCTGTGTTTTCAATATAAACACCATTTTTGCGATTTACTTCATTTTAACATAGTTTATCTATTATTAACACTAAACTATGAAAAATCTATGAAGTTATTAATGATTTGGACTCCGAATCAACGGATTGTACGTTTTTTTTCTACACCAAGTTTTAATTCGACTATGGCAAAATCATGGTGGCAGAGCTCCGCCGAACACTTTGCCGGCGTGGAATCGGCTAATCCGGTTGCGTTTTCGAACATATGGGATGTCACTGAGAAAAAGAACATGATATCTCACAAGGTTGACAATTACATAATTAAATTAAATATTTTAACATATGCGCCTCTTATAAAATTAGAGATATTCCTAGCTTTATATCTCTGTCATTCAAAATGAATATCTATTCCTTTACATGTCATGTGGGTTAGCTAATGAGTTACGATACTCCACATACATTACTTACAGTTTTGCACATTGTTTCATTCCTATAATAATTAAAGTTTATAGGAGATGATGATATGTCGGTTTATGCTCACGGGAGAATGAATGTTACCGTGATTAGCCAGCCTCCCACAAACTTTTTGAAATTAAAGGACACATTTGCGCAATTGAAAAGTGAAGCAAATCGAAGTTATATACAACACCGTTTTCTTCTACTTCTTTGACTTAGCACGACAGAAAAATAAACCACTAACTACACTAACAATTCAATTATTATTCGTTTTGAGGAAAGCTCATATACTACTATTGGGCATGTGTTTTCCATTAGTGTGAAAGACTCCAACTCCATTACTGTTCGTTAACCTAAAATCAGAAAAGGCTCTTAAACTTGGTTTAATGATATGATTAAATTATTTTTTCTGAGGAAGAGCATTATTATTAAATAATTTTCGTATTAATTACAACAACAGTTTACAATAAACACCGTAATTAAGTCCCAAAACCCATATAATTGTGGATTGATCTTTATTACCGGCCAGAAGACGTGCATTACATGCTTTCCTGTCTTTGTCTGTTAATAACATACACATTAACTTAACCAGTGTTGGTTTATTATCTTCCTTGCAAAAGTCACTAAAGAAAGATCCACAAGACTATTATTAATGGTTCTTTCGTTCTTGACATATTTATTATATGCTTAGATACTTTATTACAGTTTTGCAATGGAGATGTTCTTTTTGGGAGCTGTTCTTAGTAAGAAATTTAGATAATTTTGCCAACTAATATGGTAAAAAAAAAACTTTTACTTTCCTAAAGAACTTGGAAACACTTTTCATACATATCATGTATACATTCAATTTTTAATTCATAAATACACACAATACTACAACAGCATCGAATTATAATATTATTTGACATC
Source organism: Brassica nigra (assembly GCA_016432835.1). NCBI lineage: Eukaryota > Viridiplantae > Streptophyta > Magnoliopsida > Brassicales > Brassicaceae > Brassica > Brassica nigra. The sequence continues at coordinate 6,459,443 of CM028246.1, read as the reverse complement.
AGAAATGAAACATGCATCACATGAACTCCACGAGAAAGTCTGAAATGGACACAAATCTTAATTGTAAATAATGTTGACAATGATTATTTTTCTTCTATTAGTTATTGCTTCTCGTTATCTTGTTTTCCTGGGTGGGTCGTGGAGTCCATTATGATTCCGGTGACAATAATACATGCTCTCAACGACATAAATAGTATTTTTTGGTTGTGACTTAGGCTTGTTTGTTTCCTAATTTCCTCTCATTTGCTTTTGTCTTATTTTTCTCCTTTTCTAAACCTTTTAGTTTGTTTTTGAAAATAAAAGTATAATTTGCTGCAGCTTCTATTCCCAACCTTCTCTTCTTTGTCTCCTATTAGATTCAACTACTTCTCTATAGTTGTGCCTTACAAAAAACATTTGGTTGATCCATTAAGCTTCTAAAAACCTGAATATATGCAAGGTCTTACAATCACATACATATACCGTCTATACCTTAGGGCTTTGTGAATACTAAAAATACCATTTTTTTTTGTAAAAAGCTTTGTTACCAAAAATACCATTATTTGCGTGAGAATATCATTAGTTATTTGACTTACCAGTTGTGAGTCATATCTATACTATTAAAGTTGAAGTACAAAATATAAATGTTTGGAAACAAGGATAGTAGATTAAATAAAGATTGTTTGGAAACATGGATAGAAGATTAAATATTTTCTTTTATTTGCATATTTAGTCTTCATATTTATAATAAATTAGTTACTTCTTTTTGTATTTCATTCTTATTTGCATATTTTGCCACTTCATTTAAAATCAAATATTTAAAGTTAAACTAATTAATTATAATGAGAAAGAAATACAAAAAGCACTTAATTTACTAATAAATATGTTTTCGGATCTGAAAAGGAATATACTCAGTTATGCTTAATTGATTTGAAATCATAATTTTCCATAAATAATTACATGTAGAAAACTAATTACCGTGATTCTCTACAAATCTGACATTCCAACTTAGATTTTTATTCGTTTTTATATAAAATAATCTAACCCAATTCTTTAAATAATTGACATATTAATTTTTTAATAAAATAAAGTGAACTAGAATATTTTTGTGCAATTTATGGTTGTTGTTTCTTTGTGGTGAAAATAAAAACACAAAATGTAATATATAGTATATATTAATTTGCTACATACAATTTTCAAGAAAACAAAATATCATAAAATTAATAATAATTCATACGAAACTACTGTAAAAATATATAATTTTCAAATAAATAAATAAAAAAGCAATAGGTTAATATAAGAATTGACTCAAAAATATGACTAAATTGTTTAAGGTATATAACTTTGTAAAACTATTACTAAAGTGTTTACGGCTCACAACATTTCACCAACGCTCCTGTTACACAATATAACGATTAAACAGTTTACTTAATTAGTAAAATTGGAACCATTAGATTTTAATTTCTGAAATGTTTATATATCATAAAAACAAAGACCCGCCCAGTCGGACGGGTTATGATCTAGTGTCATGTTATTTGTTAATCTTTCCCTGTATATATGTTTTTTTTTTGAGAAAAAAAAACTAAGTGTTGATATCAGTAAAATGTTTTCTGTAAGAAGACGACCGGTGACAATTAGAACATGCTCATAGCTATTGTAGAATGTTTTTTGTAAGATGAAGTAGTTTACATTACAAGCAAAACATGCAAACATCTATCACTAGAGATACACATGAAAAGAAAGCTTTCTTATTTGGACTAGTGGGTATCTATATAATTAGTTCACGCTGAAGGTGTTGGAGCTATGTCGGATGTACTGAGATAAGAGCCTGTCTTGAGAATCTGGAAGTCTAAAAAAAATTTCAAATAATTTATTTTTTACAAATTTACGGACCACAAATTATTGTGGAAAGCCTATATATATGTAATTTTCTTTTCAAAATTTTTGTAAGATTTATTGCAAATGTTTCACTTATCATAACTCAGAATCGGTGCTAACTGAGATAACTGGGAGTCTGGAGGCTACATGAGATGCTAATCAACAGCTCACGAATGATGTTGTGGAACAGGACATGCCGAGGTCAAATTCGACTCTGTTCTCGTGATAACCAAAAGTATAAAGAAGATATTAGCATTAAGTGAGAGATATGAGTCTATCTATACTAAAGTTGTGACATAATCTATATGAATAATTTTTTTTTTATTAAACAAACAATTTATATGGGTTTCAAGTGGTTAAACTAAAGATTCATTAATGTTTCTATCTCACGAGGTCTAGGTTTTGAGTCTTAACAAGATACAATTATATGAGTTAAAGAAAAAACTTACAAAAAATTTAGTTTGTAATAATATAATTATCTAGTGTATATAAAGAAAAAAAAAACAATCTATATGAATAGTTAGAACCTGATGTTAACACGTCGACTCATGCATTTTGAGCAAAAGTTACCAAATGGCTTTCCGGTGTTATGATATTATCTAGTATAGAAACCGTGAGACCGAGTTCTTGTATAATTTCATGTACATGCATGTTTTAAAGGAAAAAAAATACATTTTTCTATTTTTAATATATATATATATATATATATTTGTTAACTAATAATATGATTAGTTGTAAACTTTTAAAAATTAATTACATTTACTATATCTTTTAGTTTAGAGTTATATAAAATAGACAATCACAAAAAATTATACATTTAATATGAAAACTTAATATATTTTATTAATATGTGTAAAAATTAAAATATATATTATTTATAAAAAAGAGAGTGTCATTCTGACATTTTGTACACAAATTAAAACATGATAGAAGAATAGTATTTTAGATAAATAAAGTTCTTAGAAAATTAATACATTAGTAGTTAGCATTAATTTTAAATTGATATAAATTATATTTAAATTCTAAAATGATATTTTTTGAATTAAAAAAGTGTCAAAATGCACTCAACTTTTTATGAACCATATGAAGTATATTCAAACAATCTGCTAAACTTTATATATTAAAGTTATGTTACTTAGTATTTAAGATAACATCTAAACTATTACTCTCTCCGTTTCTGAAAGTAAGATTTTCTAGAGTTTTCACGCTTATTAAGAATATAATAAATATTTACAATTTGATTTAGTATTTATTTTCCTATACACTTTCTAATAATTATCCACCAATAAAATTTAATCAATTCAAATTTTCATAATTATTTTTTTTTAAAAAATATACAAAGTACCTTAGAAAAAAAAATCTATCTTTGTAGAATAAGAATAAATTCTGAAAAATATTACTTTGGTAAGGGGAACGGAGTAGCAATTTAAGTTTATTCACTAACAGTTGACAAAAAGAAGTTTATTCACTAATAAAAAAATCTCTCATACTTTGTTATACTACCGTGCGATGTTGAAATTGGACGGTTTAGATGCAACCAATGGATCCCACAGACGAAACTTCGAGGAAACTTCGTTCTTTGTCTTTGTCTCTACTTTATTCAAATCCTATAACTTTAACATTCTCACAACTCTTCACCATCTCTCTCTCTGTAAAAATCTGAACAAAACTCATTTCAAGTTCGATCAAGAAAACCAAGAACGATGCCTAAAGACAGGAAGATCGGAATCGCCATGGATTTCTCAGAGAGCAGCAAGAACGCACTCAAATGGGCCATCGACAACTTAGCTGACAAAGGAGACACACTTTACATCATCCACACGTTACCGACCTCTGAAGCTGAATCTCGTAACGCCCTCTGGCTCGAATCTGGTTCTCGTAAGTCTGTTTAAATCCGGTTCTGGAATTCTTGCAATTGAAATTTCGGTTTAATCCGGTTTATATTTTGTGATGCAGCTCTCATACCGTTGGTTGAGTTTAGGGAACCGAAGATCATGGAGAACTACGGTGTCAAGATCGACATCGCATGTCTTGACATGCTCGACACTGGTTCAAGGAAGAAAGAGGTTCTTTAAATAAATTAATATTTACTTTCTCGATCCTAATCAAAATACATTTTACTACCTATTAATTTGCTGGTTTGGTTATTATAGGTGCATGTAGTGACAAAACTATACTGGGGTGATGCAAGAGAGAAGCTGGTTGATGCTGTTAAAGAACTCAAACTGGATTCTATTGTCATGGGAAGCAGAGGACTCAGTGCCCTTCAAAGGTTTCTCTTCCTTATTTTTATTTCATAACAATTCCATAAAGTATTATTCTTGCCAAAATGCCATTATATATCGATTGCATGGTTTTGTCTCTATGCGCATATTATAATTTGTGGAGATAATAGGTTGATTGGCTCTTACAATATTTTTTATTAGTCTTCTAGATCAAATTTCAATTCCTTTTTGGTTAACAGATTTGTAATTAGAGGAAGAACAAATTAAATAAATAAAGCTTCAAGGACAATGACTTCCCACCGAAAGTGGATAAGGTCACGGGAAAACGACAACTAATTATGTTTTAGGTTTAGTTTTGAAAATGTTGGCTTATCTCTTAACTAAGAAACAACCTTTTAGATTCATAGATAATCTGATCAATGTTTACACTTGCACTTGATCAGAAAAAAGTTACATGTTTCTTTAATATACTTGTCTTTTACTTCTTTTTTCCTGAATTTTCCTAGGGTGAAGTTTATCAGCGGTTAACTTTTATTTTGTTTTGTTTTAACTGTTAGTTTCTTTATATTTTCTGCAAGTGTGTGATGAAATTATTTTCCTTAGTGTAAAAAATGGCTAATTAGTTTTAATACTGAAACAGGATAATAATGGGAAGCGTGAGCAGCTTTGTGATCGACCACGCGCCTTGCCCTGTCACCATTGTCAAGGATAACTAGAAAGAGATGTTTTTATCGCATATAATCTACCAAAAATAATGTTTCAATTTATGTTTTTAATAAAGAACTTTTTTTATTGGTTGTGCTTGTTCTATTTGAAATCATATCAATGTATGAAATTCCATACTAGTTGTCGACACATAAAAACAAAAACAGAGAGCTTTTTTTTTTGTTTTTATTTTTTGTTTTTTTGGTAATTATTTCAAGTATTTTCAGTGTGTTTTTCTCGAACCCCTCCATGTGATCTTCACATTATCATTCGGTGGGATCGGCTAAAAAAGTTGTACAGCGATTTCACATGGGAAGTTGTTGGATGCCTTTGCAATGGTCATTTATGGTTGGTTACAAGTATTAGAAAATTTTACAAGGAAAAATTCCAAGATTATAAAAAAATGCAGAGAGAGAAATAATAATTTCTGTATATATAATTACCAAATTTTGAATTGCATCAAAAACGTATGGTCTAGATTTCGTAGCACAACAACAACAATTGCTAATTTGTACTATAAAAACAAACTAGAGTTTGACCCGCACGTTCGTGCGGATATTTTTCATATTATAAATTTATAACTTTGATATTATTATAGAATTTTTAAATATATATTTTACATTTAGTGTTATATATTGTAGAACTCTATAATCTTATTGTTTAAGTTTCTTATTTGTTAATATTTTTTTTTTTTTTTTTTTTTTTTTTTCTTATTTGTTAATATTAATATATAATGATTTGTCTTTTTGTCATATAGTGATTTCTTTTATATATTTCATATTCTTATTACTTATTAATTTATTTCTGAGTTTGATACATAAATTATAATATATATGAAATAATCAAATAAATAATCTTCTTTAATATAGCTTTTAATTTTTACAATTTGCATACAATATATTAAAAATTATTTAGTTATACAGTAGATGAATATTTGTTTATGATAATTTATATTTCCATGTTGTGTTTGGAAATAATTGTTTAAAACTTGTTCTGAATATGTTCTGATTATTGGAAATGTTATGTTGTTATTATAGTTTTCAAACTTGAAATGATAATATATTAGAATACAATGACCTACGTGATGATTAAAATATAAAAATAAGTATGTGATTTTAATTTATACAAATATTGCTGAATTACGATAATTTATTAAATGTTTCGTTTTTGGCTATCTTTGAAAGTTTATTTATAATAATAATTGTCTAAAAATTGTAATTAACTGATATTCCTAAAATATAGGTGAATGGCCATATGTTAACCGATTTTTTACATCTCAAAGTGTTGAAACACGTTCAATATATAACAGATAAAAGTATCTATAACAGATAAATGATAATGTACTTAAGAAAGCAGATTCTGTCCGATATCCTACTTATATATTAGAATAATTAATGTTAACTATAAAATAAGACATATTAGACAACTAATTAAATGGTCCTACAATGACTTCTAAACAGTAGATAAAAATTAGGACCCTAAATTAATAGATTAGATAAATTAGGCAGAGCAAATGGAAGGAGAAAGAAGCTGGGCATTAGAAGATTCTCTCAGAATCTTAAATGTCTCTGCGCCGTTTTACTCTCCGACACGGCTAAAGCCTCAGGCGTACAGCCTGAGACTGCCCTTACCATCCCTAAACGATGCAACTTCGCTAACCGCCCCATTGGTTACAAGTGCGGACGTAAGTTGAATAAACCATGCTTTATATTCAAAGCGAAATTTAATGTTTCGTTCAACTATAATAGGCGTGACGTGCCAAAACTATATCATTACTTAAACATGCATAATCGTGAAGTGTCGATAATGTTAAAAAATACTACTAATATTATATTTTTCTGTGTGTTCCTTATAGCATACACACTTCCATGAAGTGTTGAGGAGAAAAAGGATGAAGGCGATTCATGGACTTTAGGAGGAATCTTTGGAGTTCACTACTAAGTCTCAACTAAGTCTCAAGAGACTTACATTACAACATAACCCCCGTGTGTCTAATAGTGTATGAATAATGATACAATGTTTAATTTTTATCAGTGTGACTGTAGTAAATATATATGGTTAACAATACTAAAAGACAATATGCTTCCATGCTAAGCATGTCTAGGTCGTTTTCAAAAGTCAACCAATCATGAGGCTCTAGATGGCCATGTCAAACTAGTGTTTAGTAGACACAGAATTTTCGCTTATATAGGCTGATAATATTGAGAAGTGCCCCACAAGAGTTCACCTTTCACTCTAAACTTAATGTGGTCACCATCGTCTGCAATTTACCATCATGGGTTTGCAATCTCTTCGCATCCAGTTTCACTGTAGTTATCACGATCTACTCGCACTCAGTCCATTGAGTTATTTACTTCAGGCTTCATTAGCTTTGCTATTCTTCCACCTCCATTTCTTTCTCCTCTTATATAAACCCTTTGTTGATGAATCCAAAATGACCATCTCCCTTCCCTCATCAATCATCATAACCTTCTTCTTCTTAATCTCCTAATCTTTCTCCCACTGTCCCACATCTGATTGTTCATGCAGAGATGACCTTAAAACAGTAACAATCGTCCAAACACAACCAATACATTAACCATTAGCTTCTTTTCATCTCCTTGAAGCAAATAAAGAACAATTGATTTAAGGAGGCCCGACCCTGAGAGGAAGCATGGACTTCCGGCCCTCAATTATATAAATTAAATTCGGTCATTTTTCCTAAAATCTCTTTTGTCTAGTGATTTAAATCATCTATCTTTAAACTCAGCAGTCTAAATTAGTTTTTGGTCTTTTAAATGTCAGGATCGGTATTGGATTTAAGAGATCCATAAAATGCTTATCTCGTACCGACCAAGCAAGGATGAGGATATGAGAGTGGCATACAAGGCTGCTTGATAATGAGTTGAACCAAGAAGACCACCTTACTCTTTCGATGACAACAACAAAAAGAAATTTCCATTTGTTTGTAAGTTGTATACACCAATTTGCTAAATTTTGCTTAATTATATAACTGTACAAAAAAAAAAATAATTGAGCATTGTATAAACGTTTCATGTTAAATTTGTGACAGGTTGTTGCATAAATTGCAGGATTTGCGTGTGACACCCAGAAGGCCCCAACTTACTTCACACTTACTGTGTTTCAATAGTCTCTCTCTAAAATCTTTGTTAGTGCTAACTGACTTTATAAGGACATATGAGATGATTTCTCTTCTTTTTTTTGTATAATTATATGAGATGATCTCTCTTCTCTTTTTTTTTGTATGAGATGATTTCTCTTCTTTTTTTTGTGTTCCAAAAAAAAAAAATTCAAAAATCTCCTTCGAATATCGGTATGGATTGCACACTTCAGCAATACATGGGTAAATTTGACTACGTATCATTTTGATTTCATGGTGCTATGTGTGATCAAATCTGTTGATGTTTGTCCATGTCTGGTGGAGATTTATAGTGATACAACCAGAGTTATTGATTGCATTTTTTGTGTTCACAATTGCTACATCCTTCCATTGAGTTCCACTACTCAAAGACTACACAAGAAACTTTGTACATGGTCTCTTTGTTCCTCATCCCATAATAAATTATGCAACTGGTCCCACAATCTCTTCGCTTAAGCCTTGGTTATGTTTTAAGCTCACTTACTCTCTCCACCCATTAGCAAAAGAGATATTTAATAAAAAAAGCTTATGATAACATTTCTTTGCCACAGCCACAAGGCTTCGTTTCTCCTACATGTAAATTTGCTTCATTGCTGCTGCTTTAATTCTTTAATATAATGTTTCAAAACATCAAACTTTCTGTTTTCTTTGTTTCAAACAGAATGTTGTGGGTAAATGTAGCTCAAGGCTATTAGTTATCCCACTCGCTTCCAGGTAAAGCTCGATCATAACGGGAACTTGTGTTGGACAATACGTAACGTAATGCATGACTTTCTCGATTGAAGACTCGAACCATGACTTGGAATCTTCCTAACAAGATGTTTAGCTATAATCTTGAGCCTAATAGTTATCACCCATTGGTGGTTCATCTGGAGCCGGAAAGCTAAACATCATTGCTTCGGTAACACAATCATTCCATCTCTAAAAAAAATTCCTTGGAGATTGTTAGAGATGAGAATGCTTGTGTTATCGAAGCAATGATGATTAACTTTCCGGCTCCAGATGAACCAACAATGATGATAACACAATTAGAGTCATGGTATGATCGAGCTATGCCTGGAAGCGAGAAGTGGGATCACTAATAGCCTTGAACTGCATTTACCCACAATATTCTGTATTGAAACAGACAAAGCAGAAAGTTTGATGTGTTGGAACATTATATTAAAGAGAACTAAAGCAGCAATTTAGATGTAGGACCAGTTGCATAATTTATTTTGAGATGAGGAACAAAGAGAATATGTACGAAGATTCTTGTGTATGGCTTTGAGAAGTGGAGCTCAAAACATGTAGCAATTGTGGAAAAGAAATGCAATCAACAACTCTGGTTGTATCACCTCTAAATCTCCACCACACAAGCAAACATCAACGAAGTTGATCACACATAGCACCATGAAATCAACCAAGCTTTGTAAACCTCATAGACCTTTAGCCATATTACAAGAACGAGAGAGCAAGCTATAGTGAAACGAAGCAACAAAAACTGAGAAACCTATATATCAGAGTTCCTTAAAAGTGGAAATCTAACCAATGAAAAACACACTGGTAACAACTATACAATGTCTTCGCGCGAACGACACATGAATCGTCAATACACACTCATATAACAAGAAGCAAAGTAGTTGAAGCGCTACATACAGCAACCGCTAACCAAACGAAATTCAACAGCAAAATTAGCCAAAAAAACTTTATTTATATTATATATACTTCCAAAGTTATAAACACAACAAGCTATGGAATAAAACCCAAAGAAAGAAAATTCTGACAAAAAGCAAAGCAAAGATACTATTATTGTCTCTACGCAGACACTACCACAGACTCTTAAGACGCAGACATTAAGTTATTAAGACCACAGCAACTTCTGTTTCTTTTGAAGATGGCATTACTTTGGACTATATATAATCTGAACCAAAACCACGGGGAAAATGCTCAAGATCAGGATGAATATCCCCTGGCCTCCTTGGAGGTTGCCTATCAAAATTCAGATAAACAAGCGTCAGATAACAGACTCTGACTATGGACTATGGAGTTCATCTGTTCGGTGAAAAGAAGAAAACTACTAACCTTCCAAACCGGCCTGGCTCAAAACCTGGGCCAATAGGATCATAACGAGCACCAGGAGGTGGCACACCCCTGTCAAAACCAAAAGAAGTCCCTGGTTAATTTGTCAGAAACAACAGAGAGCTTTTCTTGTGTTCGACTATATGAACCGTGTAAGAGAAAAATATGAAAGAAAGAGAATAAGATTGTACGGATGTGGTGGTCCCATGAAGCCAGGTTGATGATCACCAACTCCAGGGAACATGCGAGGATCGTTTGGTCCTACAAGCATGCTTCCATCGCCAAAACCACCCCTGACAGGGTATACTCCAGCACCTGGGCCAGGGATGAGATCGCTGTAACCTGGGCCTGGTATCGGAGGAACTACCACTCTAACAAGTAAAATCAATAAGCAACAAGTTTTAGTTTCCAAACATGAAGTTAAAGAAAACTGTCATATGACACAATGAACTAAAGTAAGCAGCACAAGTGGCCCATGTATTATTTACCCTGAGGGGTGAATCTGAGGACCTAATGGAACAGGCCTTCTAACGTAATATGCAGACTCAGACCCTTCATTTGTCTCCGAACTGCAAGCAAACCAATGATAAAGATGAATACACTACAAGACCTCTAAATCATAAATCATAAATCATAACTCAAGTCACATCCATCTGAACACTACCACTAAATCCATACAGCAGAAGGGGATGATTTACCTGGACTGGGCCCTAGGAGCAACAGGTTTAGGTTTAAGCCCTTCATCAACCTTGTACAGAATCTGATTCTGCAAATCAGTGACTAACTTCCCCAGATCCTTGAACTGTGCATCATAATCACCATCCTCTCTCGACTCAGCAACATACTTCCCAACACTGCCATGAAAAAAAAACAATAAACTTTCAATACCATACGATCCACCACAAATAAAAGGTCACACAAGAGACGGTTACACACTCAATCTCGAGATGTGCAGGCTCTCTCCCACCCTCAGCTATAGCATCAACGAGAAGCTTATCATCTATCGCCAAACACTTAACCAGAATCTTCTTCGAGCCTTTCTTCGCATACACAAACGCGTACTCCTCGAACTCGTTCCACCCCTCGATCCCAACCTCGCCTAGATTCACAAAAACCGAGCGAATCAGAATCATAAACCCTAGAAATTTCGAGATTAAAAAAAAAAAAAAAATCGAACCTTGAGAAGGAGAGGAAGAGAGAGCGTCTTCGGCGAACGCAGGACGTCCGGTGGCAACGAGTTTGTAACCGGAGGCGATGAAGGAAGCGTGAACTACGAAGGATACCTTGTCGAGGTTGTTGCGAAACTGTGGCCGAGAGGATCTGATCACGAGCATCACCGTATCTGAATTCGCCATCGATTCGGTCGGAAAGTTCGAGTGTTCTGTTTTCCTTAGCAAAGTCGATCCCTTTTGTGTTTTTGACTTGACGGAGAGGTTTTGTCTTTCTAAATATTATGTAGATATGGGCCTACGGTTGCCATAGAGATCTTGGGCCTAAGGCCCTAAAGTGATATAAATATTGAGCCTACCTCGAAACAGTATCGAACTCGCTAAATCTAAAAAGTAAGGAAAAAAAAAATTGAACACCAGCCCGTAATCGAACCGGCCAACCTCGAAACGAATTGGACACGCCAAGTTTAAAAAACAAGAAAAAAAAAAACAAAAGATTGCACCAGCCGATTATCGAACCGGCCGCCATATTGAGCCTACCTCGAAACGAATTGGACATGCCAAGTTTAAAGAGTAAGGAAAAAACAAAAGACTGCACCAGCCGATTATCGAACCGGCCGCCATATTGAGCCTACCTCGAAACGAATTGGACATGCCAAGTTTAAAGAGTAAGGAAAAAACAAAAGACTGCACCAGCCTACCTCGAAACAGAATCGGACTCGCCAAGTATAAAGAGTAAAGAAAAAACAAATATTGCACCAGCCGGGAATCGAACCCGGGTCTGTACCGTGGCAGGGTACTATTCTACCACTAGACCACTGGTGCTTGTTGATTTATTCCAAATTACAAAATATTGTAACTCATAGTTTAAGTAGCTATTACAGACCATTTTGGCCGGTGGACTTAGATTAAGGTTCATTTTCTCTAAAAAATTTAATAAGCTGATAGAAATTTTGATATCAAGTAATTGCTAATTTATCAATATTAGTATTTTGATGATCCACACATTGGTTTACGTTAACAATAGCGTTAATTGTATTCATTAGGAATATAATACATTAAAGATTTTACTATTTTAGTTTAGTAACTCATGCCAAATATACTTCTCGACGGGCTCCGTTTGTACTTTGTAAGGTAATGATGATGTATTTTGACTATATCAACCAAATGCTTTTTGGTGCTTCACTATTGATTATATGACATGTGTTTCTTATGATCCATTTCATTTATACTATGTATTTATGTTTTGTTCTGTGCATAACATAAGACCACTTAGTGGAAAAAAAGTTTAGTTGTATTTTCAATCAAATATCATGTGAAATCTGATCTCTTCATCTCTCTTTCTCAAACATCATTTTCAAACAAGAATGAAAATGAAGACTATAAAGAGCATTTGATTAAGATCGGGAAGAAAAAGGCCTTGCCAATGAAAGAAGAGCATACTATATAAGTTAACTCATAAATTCTCAAAACAAAAGAAAATGAAGCACGATCTTCATGTGCTCTTTATTCTTCGCTAGGACAAAATGGTATCGATTCTTGACAAAGATCTTAACAAGACTTTTTGTGTGAAAGCATGCATGCACTATATGTACTTGAGTTTCCCGTGGCTGAGTAATCTTATTGGTGGTCCTATCGCAAGAGCATAATCACGTTTGTTGTATGTGGTGGTGATATAAAGGACTTGAAATTCAGATGGTTGACTTTTCGACACCCACAAATTGATAACTTAGCTGACGATGGCCATTTAGATTCTTGTGAACCTCTTATGATTGTTTATGAAGAAGAAAAAATAAGAGATGTGATCATTTGTTTACGAGTAACACTCACCCAAAACGAAGCATTGACTAACTTCACTTATTCGGTTCCACCGTCTTTTGTAGACACTATTTATGAACATATAAAAAAACTTGGTGTAAGAGTGTATCTAACCCATGATTCGACCCTGATTTGTTTATAATATAGTGTCTTGCAATGCAGCTCGGGATTTGTTTGCATATTTGTTTGATAAACCAAGTTATAGCATAGTTGGTTTGAATACAAATAAAGTGTTTAAAAGAGTGAATATTGCTACGAGTTCTTATGAGAAAATACCATTTCGTTTCTCTTTTAGAACTCTAACTCAAAATATAGATAAAATATTTGTCCCTTTGAATCAGTGTTTTGAAACCCAATCTAGACCAACCATCAAACAAGTAAACTCGATGATCCAATATGTAATTTAGTTTGGGTTTTAGAAAAAACCATTATCTAAAGACTTGATAAAATCGTAGAAATTCATTAAAATCTAAAATCCGGTTATCGGTCGAATCACTGGTTGAACCAATACATAACTTATACTTATTTTTTCTTAGATTTTTCAGTTACATTATTAAAATCTGTTTTATATTCCAATTAAGAAATTAGGTTTTTAGTTTTCAAAAATAAAAAGAACGTATGATCATGTGGATTAATTATAAACCTATTAACAAAACATAGTTTCGGATTGTTGAAGAAAAAAAATGTTAAACTTGATTATAATGAATTAGAGAGTGTTGTTTCTAAAGAATATCCCAAAAAGATGATAAAGTGACAAAACCAGAAAATATTGACGATAACTTTTAAAAATTTTGATTGAACTTTCTGATTTTTTATCATATATAATATCAATTAAGCTATTTTATTTGTAATCTTTATATTTTACTATGCCACCTGAGAAAAATGAAGTGAACATTGATCGAAAGAATCAAAATTAGTTGATGTGATTTAATATTAGTTTATTTTTTTTATCGATAGCCTATTAAAATTTGATGTTTTACTTTTTAATTTATTTTAGATTTAAAATTTATTTATTTTATTCACATTAGAAATTTAAATGCCTGTGGATTTTAAGTCTTGATATTTTTATTATGTCATAAATCTTAAATGTAACAAAAATTGTTCCATAGTCTTAATTACTTTTTGATATTTTATATGTAAAATAAAAATAAAAATAAAGAAACGTAAAGTTAAGTATTTTTTAAAATATCATAAAACATAAAATATATCTTATATTTTTCACTAAATAATATATTATTTATAACAAAATTAATTAATTTATTAATAGTAGTTCGCCCGTGGTCGACCTAATAACCTGATGATTCAGAAAATTATTCGGGTTCAGTGTGCTGAGTTGAGTTTACAAACGTTGCTTCGGAGACATCCAATAAAACTGGTTCATACACAAGGATGACAAGTATAAGTAGAGAAATCATACAGATTGTAAGATATATGTCATTCCTCAAAAAGATATTTAGTATTAATGTGTATTTTTCATGAGAAATCTCTTTTTTTGTGGTCTATTTTTTTCTCCTTTAAGTTTTATGATTTCTTATCTTCCATTTTTGTTTTGTAGCGTTTTTATTTTGTAAACTTATAATCAAATTTATGGTAAAATATGACTATATATTGACCATGTATTTAAATTTCTTTAACTGCTGATTTTCTTACCATATTAAGTAGATTTTTTTTTTTTGAGCTTACGATGATAATAAACTTATGAGAAGACAGCCAGGATCTATTGTGAAACATCCTCCACCAACAGTCGTATAACATAGTACCGATTCAGATTCAGTTTTAAATACATTGGAGTCTCCATTTAGTTTAGTTTTGTTTTATTGGAATTGCTCATAATTACAGATAATAAGAGTCTATCAATGGTGGTAACAGCACAATGTTAAAAGGTAATCCACTTTCCTCAACCATAGCCTCAGATTTCTAATAGTTCATCATACATGATAAGAGTTGACTCTTAATCCAAGTATTTTATGTTTTTAATTAGTATTGGACCCTTGTTTAAATATTCAAGATTTGGGAATGATGTATTTGGTTTGGTAGCAAAACCACTAATATTCACAACTTTCTCCTGGCAATGATCACCAATAAGCTAGCCACAACCACTTAAAAGTCATTAATTAAAACGTGAATTTCTCTGATTACTCCCGAACCGCATATCTAAACGAGAAACCTGTCTTTCTAGAAAAGAAGGCTATATAGATCACTATAGAAGTAGAGGATAATGATCGTACAATGTCATTAATTTGGATAGTGGTTACAGTATTAAGCATAACTTACCCCTCTTATTAACTAACATGTGAAGATTACTGTTACAGTTGGACTTATATAATTATGCTCAAGTGTGTCTCTTCCATTTTTTCCTTGCTCGTCAGTGATTATAGACGTGTAGTAGTACTAGAGTACAATATTGACAGTGTAATATACGGTGGTAGTGGTTAACAACACCATTAATGGATGAGATCATGTGTAATAAAAAATGTTTTACATATTTGATGTGGCGGGGCTGGCCGCATAATGTTGTCAATTGTCATTGCCGAACTTTAGGTATGATATTAAGAAGATACGAGTGTTCCAAAAAAAAAAAAATACTAAGAAGATACGTAAGAGACTGCATCAATTGGTAATCTTTACCTATTTTTAGGCAATATTTACATAAATACAGCTTTTTCTTTCTACTTCTCAAACAAGGACTTGAGATCATTTTTGATAGAATTAAAGAATAAAAAATCATATAAATGAAAATAGTTATTTTATCAAGTGTTAAGCAGTTTCACTGGTTTAAGCAAAAAGAAGAGGTAGTTTCACTGGTCGTTGCTGTCATTCGAAGGAGAGGTATGAACTTCAGTTTATAATTCCTCAATTAATCAAATAAACAGTAGTTGTTTTATTGAATTGACATTAATTTTAAAAATTCTCCAAGAGTTGTAGATATTAAGGGTCAGATCCTAGAGGGTTATCTTTTGGACAAAACTTTTGATACTTTGGAATCATTTGAGTGAGAAGTTTTATGTAAAGGCATTAACAATGTGTTGGTGATATTCTCTCGCCTCTTAGAAGTCTTTTGTCGGTAAGCCAAGAGGGAGATACCACTAAGTAGAAACAAAGAGAGCATCTTTACCCTATGGCCTCAAACTCATGGAATATGAAATTTTTGTTAATATTCTTGTAAATATTTGCACAACCACAATTGCGTGCTAAGTTTCTTGAACTAGGACAATTACTTTTTCTATGGTTTAACATTTTTTTTTAACTTCCTTTCATTTTTTTTTCAAACCTTCCTTTATTTCTTTGGTTTCACATTTGGTTGGAGTGTAGATTTTTTTTTTTTTTTGGCTTTTTAGCTCAAAGGTGTTGAATAAGAGGAATCGTATTTATTCATCAGAGCTCTCTGATTTAGTAACCTTTGTGATTCATAGAAAGCTTCAATCAAAATTGATGGTTCTTATGTCGATCTCTCTTTCATTTTCTAAAATCTGTCTAATCCAAGTTATTCTGAACTTTGGAGTTAGTGGAATGTTCAACTACATTTGTAGGACTTTTTAGGTCCACAAAGCCACACAAGTTACAATCTGCAAGTGACCGATCGGGTTAAAGATGAGCACTACATCGCATCGAGATTTGTACTTATCTGAGCACAATCTAAACTTCACTATCATTTACTTCTAGTTCTATGTATTATTGAATAGACTTTATGCTAACAGCTAAAGGTTTGGTCGTAAAATGGAAATCCGAGTGACATTAATTGTTATATATTTATGCTCATATCGATTAAGTGACCGGAATAGTAGCTACGTTCCTACGTGTCTTCTATTTGTCAACTTAACGTGTCTTTTTGTGGTAACTTTATTTGAAAGGATCTTGAAGCACTAAACAAGAAGAGCCAACATAGCGAAATTTTATCCATTATAAAGAGAACCAACCTTGCTTCTCCACAAACTCATCACTCATCAACAGTCCTCTCTCTCTCTCTCTCAATCATCAACACACAAAGTTATGGAGCTCAACAAGATTGATACAGAGCTTCAAGATTCATACACTGATCAACAAAAATGGGTTCTTGATTCTTCTCTCGATAGTAGAGGAGAGATTCCTGTTCGGTCTAGAACCGGAGCATGGAGAGCTGCACTCTTCATCATTGGTATGTATATCAAACTTTGTAAAGAGATCCTTGATATGAGATATTTATATAATAATCTTATGGTTTGATATATGTATACATGCAGCAATCGAGTTCAGTGAGAGGCTAAGTTATTTTGGGATCGCTACGAGCTTAGTGGTCTACTTAACGACCATTCTTCACCAAGATCTTAAGATGGCTGTAAGAAATGCAAACTACTGGTCCGGTGTCACTACTTTGATGCCTCTTCTTGGAGGCTTCGTCGCCGATGCTTATCTCGGCCGTTATGCCACTGTCCTACTTGCAACCACCATCTACCTTATGGTAATAACTTCTACTCGAATATTCTGATATTTTGTGTTCACTATTTAAAATAGAAAACCTTATTATATGCATTTTTCAATGTTATATTGTTGTGGACCTTTTGTAGTAGACTGCTAGTAGCACCTCTTGCATATATTTCCCAAATCTGATTCATTAACAGTTCGAAATATTAGGAGGGTTGTTGATATATTAAATAAAAACTGTTTGTTAGCATGTGCTACTGGTGCATTCGAACAAATTGATTTTTAAAAAAAAATTAAGAACTTATTTTCAAAAAAAAAAACTTTATTTGGGAACCTTAATTTAAGAAAATGCCGTCAATATTGTATACTAATTGAGAATTTGAGACGGCCACGTTCTAAATATATACCTTATTTATTTGTATTGTTTATTTTGACTTCAGTCAAAGCATGATGGTATGATATGTTTCTTTTGTTTCTTGTCTTTATTGATTTTTTTTAAAAAAAAATTTACAGGGTTTGATTCTGTTAACGTTGTCTTGGTTTATTTGGGAACCTTAATTTAAGAAAATGCTGTCAATATTGTATACTAATTGAGAATTTGAGACTGCCACGTTCTAAATATATACCTTATTTGTATTATTTATTTTGACTTCAGTCAAAGCATGATGGTATGTTTCTTTTGTTTCTTGTCTTTATTGATTTTTTTTTTTTTAATATACAGGGTTTGATTCTGTTAACGTTGTCTTGGTTTATACCGGGATTGAAACCTTGTCATGAAGAAATGTGCGTGGAGCCAAGGAAAGCCCACCAAATAGCCTTCTTCATTGCAATCTACTTGATCTCCATAGGCACTGGAGGTCATAAGCCATCCCTTGAGAGCTTTGGAGCTGACCAATTCGAAGATGACCATCCTGAAGAACGTAAGATGAAAATGTCTTACTTTAACTGGTGGAGCGCAGGTCTTTGCGCTGGTGTTTTAACCGCGGTGACTGTCATCGTCTATATAGAAGACCGTATTGGTTGGGGTGTGGCTGGTATCATACTCACCGTAGTCATGGCTACGTCGCTTTTGATCTTTCTTATTGGTACACCGTTCTATCGTTATCGAGCACCTTCGGGTAGCCCGTTGACCCCGATGTTGCAAGTCTTTGTTGCTGCCATTGCCAAAAGACATCTTCCTTATCCCAGTGATACTTCTCTTCTTCATGAGTTATCTAGAGAAGAGTATACAAAAGGACGGCTTCTTTCCAGCACAAATAAGCTTAAGTAAGTGCATTACAACTTACGAGTTACAACTAGATTCATCATATACGTATGTAATATGTTCCATTCCAGTTTCTAGGTTCGATTTGGTCAATGCATAATACTAGTAAACGAAGTAAAATATAATCTAATAATATAAGGATAGATTTAGTACATGTTCTATTAGAATTCAAGTTCTTTTTTTTAATATACAAGCTAATTTCAACAACAAATTATAGTATATTAATTTTCTTGACTTTGTTTAATTTATATTTATCAGTTTCAGATCGGTATATCCGGACTAAACACTTAATTTCGATTTCTACATTTATTTAGCATCCATACATGGAACTGATTTCTTTACTGTTTACAGATTTCTAGACAAAGCAGCCATTATCAAAAACCACGGAAGTGAGAATGTTATGGCCAAGAAGGAGAGTCCATGGAAACTGGCAACGGTAACAAAAGTAGAAGAACTTAAGCTACTCATCAACATGATTCCAATCTGGTTCTTTACATTAGCCTTTGGCATATGCGCCACTCAAAGCTCAACATTTTTCATCAAACAAGCCATTGTCATGGACCGACACATCGGTCACACCTTCATAGTTCCTCCATCATCCATGTTCGCCCTCGTAGCTCTCTCCATGATCATCTCCTTAATAGTCTACGAGAGACTCCTTGTGCCTCTTTTGAGGCGCCTCACGGGAAATGACAGAGGTATTAGCATTCTAAAAAGGATCGGAATCGGTATGGTTTTCTCCTTAATCACCATGATCATTGCTGCTATAGTTGAACGAAAAAGATTGGATTATACTAAGCAACATCACATGGTCATGAGTGCTCTATGGTTAGCTCCTCAGTTCATAGTTATAGGCATAGCCGACGCATTAACCCTTGTGGGTCTTCAAGAATATTTCTACGACCAAGTCCCTGATTCTATGAGAAGTTTAGGCATAGCGTTTTATCTTAGTGTGATTGGAGCGGCTAGCTTTGTCAACAATCTTTTGATGACGGTTAGTGATCGTTTGGCTGAGGCAATCTCGGGGAAGAGCTGGTTCGGTAAAGACCTTAATAGCAGCCGCTTGGATCGCTTTTACTGGATGCTAGCCGCTTTGACCGCGGTAAATATATGTTTCTTTGTGATTGTAGCCAAAAGATATACTTACAAGAATGTGCAATCAAGTGTGGCTGTTGCTGATGGTGGCGATGACGTTGAGGCAGCCTCGGTGGGTAATACTCCAAAGTATACTTAACATCGCTATTGGTCACCCTGTTATGCTTTTTTAATAGTTTGGTGTTGTTATTTGGGAAAAGCAATCCAAATTTATATCAAAAAGAAACTTATAATGCGTTTATCATAGACCAACCAAACATAAATTTTATGGAACATAATCTTAAATTTGAGATATATTATATATTGAAAAACCTAGCAGAAATTTTAGAAAATCATTTTTATTTTAATGTGTTTATAAATTTTAAAACCAAGAGATTGAAATGACCAAATTAAGGTTGAGAAGAACTTGTATTCTAGTGGTTCCTTTTCTCACATACGACTACCAGAAGTTGTAAGAGGGGATTGATTGAGTTTTTGGCAGAGAGGTGAAACCACCAAAGCTAAGTTTTCCATTAAAAGTATTCATATTAAACCATGTGTTTTTTATTAACATATTTAACAGATTATTCATGATTAAAATCGAAATATTTCATCGTTTTTAGTTAAAGAACTATACGTATCCAGCGAGCGACGCTAGGAACGCCCTGGTTAACGGCGAACGCCATGTAATAACCTGGCGGAGAGACGGCGCCGTTAAGTGGAGCCGTGCATTGAATCCTGTAACGTCCTTCTCCGTCAGGTATTGACGGTCCAACGGTCAACTTCACGAGCCGTTGACCTTGAGAGAACGAGTGTGTCGCAAAAGGCGCGCTTCCCCAATTGATCTGAATCGTCTCCACAACCGGTAACGGCACCGTCACGAACACGTCGAAGACCTCGCCGTATCTTACGATCTGCGGAATCTCTCGGATCTCGGGCCGGAGATTGGCTCGGTCCGGCGAAAGATACTCCGGCGAAAACGCTTCGATGCGTAACTCGGTGGGAAACTCGGCGTTGAATTTGTAGAAGTAGTGAGGGTTACTTCCGGCGAGAAGGATTCGACCGTCCGGTAACAGATTCGCCGTCGAATGGTACATTCTCGGTACGGTTCCTGGATTCAGTGTCATGAATCGCAATCCGATTGGTTGATCGGGTCGGTATAGAAGCGGGTAGAGACACGGGTCGGATCCCATTTCGAATCCTTGGCTTCCGGCTTGAGCTCCGTTTATGATCAGAATCTCTCCCGTCGGCAGATTCACCATATCTCCCATGATCCTCCCGAACGGCATCTCCTCCGTCACCCAAGCCGGATCCGCCGCGGTGGCGACGATTCGACCGCAGGTCCCGTGCGCCGGTGCGTCGATGGCACGCGCTGTGAAAGCGCCGGATTGAGCTCCGCCGCAGATTAGGATCTCCGCCGTGGAGAAATCTCCTTGGATCGCTAGCATCGCTGATGATCCACCCGACGGATAATTCCTCGGACCGCCGTCTAGAGGCGGATACTCTTTTATGACGGTGTTTGTACGGTGATCGTATTTTACGGCGCGGCTGTTGGCGAAGACGAAGAGGTTTCCGCCGTCGTCGGGGAGGAGATGGACGTAAGGGTAGAGATTATCCATCTGTTTGTCCTCCACGTCAGCAAGAAACTGAAACGGAACGGCGCCGTTTTCGCGAGGAGGATAATACTCAACCGTATTGGTTCCTCTCCCACCGACGATGATAACCGAACCATCCGGTAATATCTGGTTCGTAGCGTACCAGCGTCCGGTTATTAACTCAGTATCTTGAAGCTCCACCCAATCGCAGGTCTCGCTCGGGTCACACGGTTCGAATTTTCGGATCTTTTTAACCCCGTCTCTATCCCCACCCGTTTGAAGCAAACAACCGTCGGATAAAAACTGACCCGAAGAGCACCACGTGTCGGTTTGGATCATCAGTGGTCGGATCTGGTTTGTACCAAGGTCAAATAGAACCGAATGGGCGTAGCAATCACGTTTCAGAACGGCGTCGTTGGGGTCTTTCCGGCACCGGTGCCGTCCAAGAGCTTTTCTGGACGGACCAATATTTGTCCGATCGAGAAGAACCACCGTGTTGAACCGGGTAACCGCCGTGTGCATAGAGGCTATACCGGCGTCTTGTACTATGAGCTCCCACGTGCCTGGTAAGTCAGCACGTGTGATGGAGAAGAGAAGAAATATAAGTACGATCCCTGGAGTGTTATAACGAACCAGTTCTGCCATTTTTGTCGGCGGCTAAGCTTGAAAGCTTTTTGCTTCACTGACATGTTTTAAAGAAGATTAAGTGGGGAAAAAGGTGTACACTGTGAATTGATTGCAGCCGTTGATATAGAATGAGATGATTTTTTTTTATTCGACGATCAGATAACTGAAGACTGTGTGAGGGTCCCAAAATACACTCGAACTAGCTAAAGATAATACTTTATTATTACTACGCTAAAGATATTTTTCCCTAAAGTTTATATCGTTAAAATTCGTGGTACGTTCAGAATAAAATTGAATAGCTTCAAAACCCAAGTCTATGTAGCGATTGATCAGTATAAACTAACAATCGAAACAATCTCAAATGGATCAAACTGCTCAACATTTCAGACGAGCTTAGAAGAATCAATAGATTTCGTTTTGTAATTAGTAAACGTATTTGTCAAGTGATTAGCTAGCAAGTTTCTCCTTTTTACTGCTCAAAAGGCATAATCATGAGAAAAAAGCCATCAACCAAAGATTCTATTGAAAACTTTTATGGTTTATAAAATAATTTAGTTTTTTGGTAGATATTAATTTAGTATATATTTTAAATAGTTTCTATCCTTTTCCTTTACAAGCCAATACCAATTCACAGCCGTTGCATAAAATGATTAGTCCCATTGGTTAACGTGTTCTTTTTCTTATCTTTTCTCCATGCTTCTCCTTTTTCTAATGATCATATCTTTCGTCATCTTGATGGTTCTTGTACATGGACAATAAAAATAAATGATAATCCTTTTAGATGATTAGTTTTTTTTTTTGAAAAACCCTTTTACATGATTAGTTGATAAAACTAATTAATTAATTCGCTAATTTAGATTATTGCATAAGCTTTTGTGTTGTGCTGTCTGTTTGTACTCTGTAGCTAGCGATTTCAAAAAGTATCACCCATTTCTAAATTTCTTTGGCTCTTACAATATTTCAAAGTGTACTAATTCAATAATTTTTTATCTCTTTTTTTTTTTTCAATACAGTTGTAGATTGAGACTTGAGGCTATTAGACCATGAATATTGTGGGATACTCATGGGGATCTTAACAATTTTTATGGTGCGGACCCCACAAATTAATTAAGAAACGGTTATAAAAACCACCAAATAAGGATTGATTTTCGGTGGTTTGTTGCACTGTTTGCAGGTCCTACTGACATGTGGTGGTCCGTGATTGGTTCTCTTTTTTTCTTAATCAGACAAAAAAAAATTAAGAAACTCAAAGGAGTTTCAGGATTAATTATGCTCTTACGCATGATACCCGGTCCTACTAGAAACTTGTCTTGATCCATATCAATATATAGGCTTGATCCTTATGATCATATAGTTACATACAGATAACTTTAAGGAACAACCATTAATGATGATCTATTTCAGAGGCTATAGAATTTGATGAATCCAAATTTTACATCTGATGATAGTGAAATTGAGGTTATAAATGTATGTGTGGATAAAAAAGAAATGTATGTGTGGATGACAAAAAAAGAAAAATGTATGTGTGGATAAATGACACATTATAGTAATGTTGTTTCTGACATAGATCTTTACAGTCAGTACTCAAATCTGTACAGTGTACTGTTAAAATGCAATTCAGTTGATCTCAAAATGTTCGGGAGCAACAGTGAAAACAATATGGAGACCATTAGCCAATAACGCATTAACCGAACACAAAAATTTAAATAGTTTTGCAATAACAATCGTTGGTATACAAAACCTGAACTTGGTTGTTTCCTAAAAAGAGGTTCTGCCTGTTACAAGTTGAAATAATATAGCACCAACACTCCATAGATCTGCCTGTGTATCAAGGCATATTTTTAGCAGGATATAGTATAAGACATTGTTTCTAGAGAAGAAAAAAAGTTGCACCTTTGCATCATATTTTTGAATCTGCATAATCTCTGGATCCATATACAGTGAGGAACCACATAATATATATATATATATATATATATATATATATATTAAAGAAATGCAGTTATTTAAGCCTAGATAGTATATATGTATCATGGTGAAGTGAAAAAGCATCTGTAATGTTTAGTCTCAAAATGAAAATATGAAAAAGAGAACATCAAAACATATTCTCAAAACCAGTAGAAAAGAAAAGGAAATACAAAGCCCTAATAAAGACTTTTCATAAGCTGCGGATCCTCTACATAATCTTGAAAGGTATAAACTGGACGACCTCGACCCCACAACCATTGTACTTCAGTTTTTGCCCAAGTGTCCCTCTCGACATTGTAGTAAAAAACATAAAAAGGGTCTGAGACCTTGCATGGCGACAAGACAATATCACATGTACGAGTCATTCCAACAATTTTAAATCTATTGGTACACGAATGCTTCCACGAACGAGGCAGTTCATAAATTTCCTTTGACCATTTAGTTATCCCAGCATCTTCCAGCAACCAAAAACTGAGAGTTCTTTGATTGGTACCTGTAAACTGAACAGCACCTAATCTACCCTTGTAGTTTATCAAAGCAACACCTAAAATCATGCATATATCATCCATACTGATAAAGTTGAACTTCTCAGATCTAACATTAAAGCAAACTATCACAGACTTGGTTAACCGGCGGCTATCAAAGCGAGCGAGGTAATACAAAACCCCATATATACAAATCGTCTGACCTTGAAAGTAGGTAACATAATGGGGTTTGCATTTGATCATTCTCCATAAAAGTTTTCCAGTCTCCAATGTCAGAACCCGAGCCTGGCTGGTGCCGGATAAACATAACACTTTGAATTTTTTTGTTTGTCGGATCATACCCGCAGTAAAATTTTGGACGACGCAAATTCGTTTTCACTTCAGGTAATGTGAGAATCTCTCCGGTGGCAGCACAACAAATCACCGGCTTACTATTGTTGCTTTTGCTCCAATCTTGACAACATGCCAGTCCATGGAGCAAGGAATTCATATCAAGATTATAGGAGGAATTCGTTTTATAACAGGTGGTGGTTACATGCAAGGCCGGTCCTGAAATTTTGGGAGTCTGAAAATATCTCTTTGTAAATTTTTTTTTTAATAAGTTTGGGGGCCTAAAAATATCTTTTGGGGCCTAAGTCTATGTATTTTTTTCAAAAAATTTGGGGGACTGTAGCAAATGTTTCACTAGGTATGGCTCCGGCCCTGGTTACATGAAAAGAGTTGGCATGTGGGTTTGGAGTCTGAGGTGCAGAGACGAACACTAACCTGCCATAAACTGGAATGGTGAACAAGAGCCGTGGATGATTAAAGGAGTTAGTCAGAAACAAGTCAGTGAAATATGGATGGGTAAGTATGGATGCCCATGATTTCGAAAGACAACGAAATCTAACTATAGACTTTAACGGCAGTCTTGATAGTATTTCGATAATGAGATCAACAGGGATTGAAGAAGGTGTACTGGATGTTGAGATGGTTAATCCTCTGATACGAGCTGCTTCAGTTTTTTCATTGCGGGCACAGAGCGTTAAACCCTAGATAGATGTCCCTTTTATGTTACGGACAAAGGAAAGTGTGTTTTTGGATTTAGCCTGTGCCTTTCCTTGGTTTTCTAAAGGGCTTAATTTCAATTTACCCATTTAAAGTATTACAGATATAATCGTTGTAAAGTTTATGATGGATTTAATTTTTTTAAGTAAAAGATATATAATTAAAAAATATAAACAATATGAAACCAGTCCATACTAGATTCGAGTGAGTCAATAGTAGCATGTTCAAAACGAAACGAAACACCGATATTGCATATAGCTTCATTCGGGATGATGTTAGAAGTGTTGTTTTTGTTTTGGATCCATTACCATGGTCTGTGATGCCAATGCAAATGGGAACTGGATTACTGGAAGCTTTGCCACATGAGTAGCCTCTGCAATCGTATACTGGCTGACCATGCTATCGTATACTGGCTGAAGTGTCTTCATGAGCAGAACTGTGGTGATTATCTTTTCCTTTTGGATACACAAGCATGAAAAGTTTCATCTGTGTCTGCTTCGAAAACATGTGAACAGATTCGGGTGAGGAAGAACAAAGTCGCATGGGAATACATGGTCAGCCTTGAAATTTTAGAGGCTATAGACTATTTGTAAAAATTTCATAAAATCTTTTTTTTTTCTTTTCACAAATTTGGAGATCCTTATCTATATTTTTTTCATTTTTTCTGTAAAAATGCTACAGTGGCTTATGCTTATGACCAGGGGCGGACCCAAGATTGAAATTGACTGGGGTCAAAGTAAACTTAAGGTGTCACTTGTGGGCATTGAAACCTGGTTGTGTGGGTCAAAGAGCATCTTTCACCAACTTTGCTACTGATTTTTTACGACTTCTTATACAAAAACTTCATATTGACATATTTTTGTGGTGTCAAGTGACCCCACTAGCCATCAAGTTGGTCCGCCCCTGCTTATGACCGGCCATGCATGGGATAAGATATTCTGGTTCACGAATGAAGTTACGCTTTCGTAGCTCACATTCTTGAACCTTCTCTCAATTGGTGTACGGATGCGTAGTTGGGGCTTGTGTCTATTGTGGGGAGAAAGAAGAAACACATGACCATTTGTACTGTGCGTGTCCATGCACATAGTCTGGTTGGGCATTGCATCACCTGACTGGGACGAGACAATCAGTAGCCTACAAGTCATTACTTGACCAACGATGGATTACAAATTACTTCGCCTAACCTTCCACGTCATAGAACATTTTATTTTCTTAAAAAGTGTGTTGATAATTTATGTATGGCAAAGTCTGACTGTTTTTTTTCTTTTCGAAAAAGCAAAATCTGACTGTTTGTTCAAGTTATTTAACCATACGTCCATACCATTGTTGATTTCGTTTGTTTCATTGTGGAACTTGTCACTTTGTAAATTAGGCTATACCCATTTTATTGTTCATGGCCTTACTTTTATCTTTGGCCCAACAGAGATTCATACGCACAAATAGAATAAGGACACTAGGACAGTGTGTTATGAAAACTGAGTATAAAATATATAAACCTAACCAACAAAACTATTCGATCTGGCAGAAAAAGAAAGGCAAAAAATCAATCACATAAAAAGTCTCACATGCCCACAGATCATTGAAACAACACATCAATCACATCAAAAGCTTAAAGAAAAAGAACCACAGGTCATTTATACTCTCAATCATGCTGGTCTTTGATTCCTCTCCTCTTCTCTCTATATATAAACCCTGTCATGTCCTTCTCTTTATGCATATCTGAGATATTCCCTTATTGTAATCCAGTTTCAAGGTTGATGTGATGATGACAAGGAGAGTAATTGTTATTATATGAAACAAATGTGATGGAGAAATTCTTGAAGTTGGCGAAATCATTTGCATTTGTTTGGGGGTTCATCTTGCTCGTGGCTCTCGTATGCTGCTGCATCAACACCAAATCTGATCGGCGAAACGATGACGATGCTAGCTGTGCCGGCTGCGACGGAGGACATACTGCCTTTTAGTCTAGGTTTTAGGCATCCTCTGTTTCTTTCATTCACCTCTGTTCTTTTTTTTTTTTTTGTTCACTATTCACCTCTGTTCTTTAATCCTCTAGTTTTAGGGTGTTTTTCGGTAGATTTGTTCATAACTCTTTAGCTGTGCATAATCTTTTTTGCGAGGCTTTATTATTTAATCCATGATTATTTCTTTACGTGTGCGTTTGTATGAAGTTAATACATCTAGAAACTAACCGAGACTTCTAGCGTTTCTATATCTCTCGTTTTGCGTCAATGGCGTCCTTCATATCGTTCCCCATACCACAAAGTTCCTGGTATGTCATATTGGACCAACATGCACAGAAACTGTGGATAATTAGTATTTCATGTCGACAAGAAAAGCTACTTTTGTTTGGAACCAATGGCTTCTATGTCTTGTGATTTGTAATAATAACATTTGAGTGTCTCAAGTGTCAAGTTATTTGTATTTCAGTGTTTAAAAGATCAATATATTTGATCCAAAAAAAATCAGTATATAACACTAGACGGCAAATCAGACATAAACATAAACCAAACGTTTTCTTTAAAATGATTTTGTAAGTGTTAAACGTCTCAAGTGTTTAACTAATTTTCTATAAAACATTTAACTACTGTTTAACAATTTTTTTTATTTTATATTGCAGAGAAAAACAAATGTACTACAAAGCTTTTTTTGTAATCAATGTTAAGATTTTATTACCATTTAAATTTCTGATAGAATCTTACAAAAGATAAACTTGTAGCAAGAGAAGAAAACTAAAACTACCACATCAGAACAAAATGAAAAATGCACAGACTGAAATACTATATACTAAGCAATGACAGTGAAGGAGAACACAGCTTGTCCGAAGAGAGCAAATCAAACAATAAATAAAAGGGAAATAAGGTGATCAGCTAGCTATTCCATATCACTTAATAAAATCAACCAATCAAAAAGGAGCTTTGTTTTGTTGAGCTACGTCAGAAGAGCTTTGAGACAAATCGGTCTTTCGTTTGGGCTGTATTTATATTTTTAAATGGCAACTCAAGCTCATGTAACCTTTGCAGCCTTTATTCTCGGAAGCGTTGAGTTTTGCTCTTCTGACTCTTCCACTTAATCGTCACAACTTTTGATCTTCTGACTCTTCATCAGTCTATTATGCTCTTAAATCCTTTGTAATTGTTTCGTTCCACTTCCCCCTCTTTCTTCTTCTATGTAAGGTGCTCTATTTGATCTTCACTCCAATCCTAATCGAAAACCTCCATTGAAGAAGCTAGCTATCACTACGGCCATGAAATACACGTTTTCACGCTAAAATCCCAAAAACGCGTTTTCACGCCAAAACCGTAAAAACGCATTTTTCCGCCAAAACCGAAAAATCTCGTTTTCCCGTCAAGACAGCAAAAACACGTTTTCCCGCCAAAACCGCAAAAACGCGTTTTTTGCCAAAACCGAAACATCTTGTTTTTCTGCCAAAGCACAAAAACGTGTTTTCCAACCAAAAACGAAAAAAACTCTTTTTCCCGTCAAAACCGCAAAAAACGTTTTCCCGCTAAAACCTCAAAATCTCATTTTCCCGTCAAAACTGCAAAATCTCATTTTTCCGCCAAAATCAGAAAATCTCGTTTTCACGCCAAAACTAAAAACGTGTTTTCCCCGCCAAAACCAAAAATTATCGTTTTCCCGGTGAAACCGCAAAAAATGTGTTTTCCCATCAAAACCAAAAAAATTTTGTCTTTCTGCCAAAACAGCAAAAACGTGTTTTCTCGCCAAAATTGAAAATTGTATTTTCCCGCCAAAACCGAAAGATCTTGTTTTCCTGCCAAAACCGAAAACTCTTGTTTTTCTGCCAAAACACAAAAATATGTTTTCCTACTAAAATCGAAAAAATGATTTTTCCCGCTAAAACCGCAAAAAAACTTGTTAATTTTTAAACAATTCTAATGTAAATATATTAGACTAAATAATTAAAGGTAATATAGTTAAAATTAATATCAAACATATGATTAAATCAACACAAACATATTTTGGTAATTTATTTGTTAAACTCATTTGGATGGAAATGAAAATAAAGAAACAAACATATGATCCATTTAAATGGTTCATCTAGATGAGTTATCTGAATGAATAAACAAACAGTCACAAAAATCTGAATGAATCATCTGGATAGATCATACAAATGAATCATCTGGATGGAGATGACAGATGGTCCAAATTTTGGTAATTTGTTTGTTAAATTCATTTGGATGGAAATGAAAATAAAGAAACAAACATAAGATCCATTTAAATGATTCATCTAGATGAGTTATCTGAATGAATAAATAAACAGTCACAAAAATCTGAATGAATCATCTGAATAGATCATACAAATAAATCATCTGGATGGAGATGACAGATAGTGAAACGAACAGACCCATATAGATTGCATAAAAGAGTTGTGCGGCTGCAACTATCGAAGCCAATTTTACATTTGCTTAAACACATTACAACTCTCTCTCTCTCACTATATATATATATATATATATAAATATGGAATTCTACATGCTAAGAACCTTTAGTTACATGGACCTTGGCTTCATTTCAATGGTTTGAGCTTGTGCTCGAATACTTTGAAGAGTCCAAACATTCGAATAGAAAGAAACTATGAAAACAATTTATAAACAAACAAGAACCTCGTTCATCATATCTAGAAACCAAGCGAAATGAACATTAATGATTGATCACATCGGGTATATTTGAACAAAGACCCACAAATTTTTCGTTGAAAAATCATTTTATTGCCAGAAACCCACAAATACTACTCAAAGACTAAAGCAAAAAAAAAACACTTACCATATATGTATGAGCATCACTAGCAAGAGGCAAAGGTGAATATAATTTCATTTGAGTTTGTAATCTTTCCTCTTCAATTTATAGTCAAAACTGTAAGCTGGTTCCATATATTTTTCCTTACAATTTGACTATATATTTGTAGTTTGATTCAAATTTAAACTGTTACGATTATTATATAAAATCTTCTTACAGTCATACTTTTCACTTTGACAAACTCCTTGTAAGCAATTTCACAACTCAACTTTTTGAAACACTTTTTTAACTATCTCCTGTAGTATTTCACAAACAAACTGATACATAATACCGCAGAAACTTACATCTTCAATAAATACTCATTGTTACCATGTTTTGAGAAAATAGTATAATATGTTCGTTCGTGTTCTTCAGAGAAAGAGAGATTGTGGAGGCGATTTCATTCCAAATTACCATTACAATATCTTAAATTTATTTATGCAATTATCTTTTCTTTTTGCGTGATTTCTTCCTTTACTTGAGTTTCTTAAATGTGTTTCATGGATTCAAAGATATTATATACTCCCTCTGTTTTTTAATATAAGTTGTTTTAAAGAAACTTTTTTGTTCTAAATTATATGACGTTTTCAATTTTCTATGTAAAAATTATTAGCATGCTTATAAATATTGTATGACCAATGACAGCATATCTTCTATTTTTTTATTGGTTAAATTGTGATTAGGTAAATAATTAATGATGTTTTTGTTTAGAAAATATAAGAAATTAATGATTTTTTTAATCTATGTGCATAGTTCTAGCTAAAACGATTTATATTAAAAAAAACGTAGGAAGTATATTACTGAATTAATATTATCGAGGGTGAAACAGAATAGCACATGCACACCTATTTATTGTCACCTAGAACATTTTCTGAAATACAGAAGAACCATTGCTCGAATTCCTTCTAGTTTATAATGTTTACCGCATGTTCTTAATTAAGCTAGAGAATCAATATACCTTTATTCGTATTTTACATAGTAGTGGTTGTATCATAGTTTAGCTCTGAACGGGAAGAGTTGGGATGCTCTGCTCGTGTCTAAAGATGTTATATGGATCAACCTTTGATTTAGTCCTCACCAATCTTTCGAAATTTCCTTTGAAGTACTTAGCTCCCCATATCTGAGCATTTTTGAAGTTAGATGTCGTGTTTCTCGTGTTCTGTCCCAGGTCTAGGTCTCTGTTGTTTACATATGATTGTCTTGGATTGCTTGAGACATAAGGCGTCATGAACCTGTACAGCTCTCTGACCCAGTTAATTTGTCTGCTCGGTCTCGTCCCAGTGTTTGCATTATAGAGAATCTTGAAGATGGTACCGCTTCTATGCGGGAAAGGGATCTCAGATTCAGATATTTTAGCCATCATTCCACCGTAAGGAGCAAAAGCAACAAACGTACCAGGCTCTTGTTGAACCATTCTCTTGAAAATGCCTTTCAGAGCTAAAGCAGGAATAGGTTTCTTCACGATATCTCCCTTTGATTTGAAGGATGGATTTACCAAAGGTGATTTCACTTGAATCAATGCGTCAATAGGAGTACCAGTTGGAAATTCACCATTGAAAATAACGGATTCAATCCATCTCATTTCGGTACAATCCTTTTCAGTTAGCCCTAACTCCGGAAAATCCTTCTTCATGATCTCAATCAAAGTGCCTTTTGCGCCAAGAAACTGACCTCTGTACGATGCTGCCACTGTCTTGTTTCCACTGGCTCTGATTACCACTCGGATGAAGAGCTCCTCGACAAGCTTGTCTGCAATTTGTTGCCACTTAGACAGAGTCTTGAAATCAGGGTCTTGTTCTAATGTTTTGGTAACGCTGAAGATTGTTAGGGTTTCAGGAACAGGAACAAGCTTGAGCTTCCATGCTAGAATTATCCCAAAACTCCCTCCACCGCCTCCTCTAATCGCCCAAAACAAATCCTCACCCATGGAGCTTCTGTCGAGTAATTTACCATTTGCATCAACGATCTTTGCGTCTAGAACATTATCAGCAGCAAGACCATACTTCCTCATCAAGGCACCGTATCCACCTCCTGTAATGTATCCACCTACGCCTACGGTTGAGCACAAACCCGCTGGGAACCCATGGATCTTGCTTTTCTCTGCAATTCTGCAGTTAAACCAAAACAGTTGATTAACCAAAATATTCAATGGTGGTGATATATTGTTTATTTTTATTGTGTTTTATATTAGCTTTGGACAAATACATCTTTGAATCTATACTACTAAAGCAGAAATTCCTACTAGGATTCTGCCATTGACTTTTCAAATTAATTACAAGAGACTGTCATTGCCCTTTTGTATTATTCTTTATAAAAGCACCACCATTAATACAACCAATCCAAAGTAATCTAATATACAAAACAATCACGTAAAAATTAATTAATAAACTTATATTTTTATCACTATTTTTTCCAAACCAATTGCATTCAAGAATTTAAACCATTTCCATTCTAGCATTATTTAAAAACATACAAACTATAGAATTATAAAAAAATATGGTTGATACTTTAAACAACTACAATATAACTTTGAGCTACACAAACACTAAACCCTAACATATCTACAAACCCTAAGATCATCTCCAAAAGACACTCTATAACTTCAAATATGAAGTTTTTTGCTCTCCAAAAAGAAACTTCAAAACTTCGAATTTGAAATTTTTAGTAGTGAAATTTCAAATATAGAATGTCACTATTCAAAACTTCAAATTTGAAGTTTCATATTTTTATGTGCATATAGGTCCTTACAATTGTATATTGCATTTTATGATTCTTAAATATCTTGTTGTTTATCATATTAATCTTTAAAACATTTATAACTCATGAATATTTCAAATTTGTTTTCATAAATTTAAGTTTTACACATAAAACTAAATAAAACCTTAAAATAAGACTTTAAATATTTTAAAACTAGAATCATACAATAATAATATTACAAAAGAAACTTAACAAATGCACTAATTGATCATATATGAGAATATTACATAAATATTTTTACAGAATAATGTGATATTTTACTCATAATTTAGTATTTAGCTATGTATTCTATGTAAAATTTTATATTTTTGTGTAACTTTTTATTAATTAATATTGATGTATTATTTTTATATATGTGCTAATTATTCATAAAGTTTTATGAATCTAAATTAATTATGATAAATAGAAGGACCATAATATAAAATATAAGTATTTTTGAAGTTTTGCTTTTGGAGAAGAACATCTTTAAACTTCAAATATGAAGTTTTGCAAACTTCAAAAAAAAATCTCTTTTTGGAGATGCTCAAAGTATGATCTTATACTTATCCATAATATAATGTTTCGTTTTTCTAAACAGCTGCTATATGAAACATGCATACATATTTAAATTATAGGTATGAACAATTAACTATATGATAATTAACAATATAAATTTCAACTTAAAAATATCATCCAATATAACTGTAATATATATTATATTGTCTAATATTTACTGTATAATAGTTAAAAAATCATTTTGATATTATTATGCTACATATCGAATATAAATTTTGTAAAAACTTATTCACCAAGCAAAATCATTAAATACTTAAATCTTAGTCAATTTATGTAACAAATCATTAACATATTAAGTAGTATTTTGTAAACACTAACAAACATTTTATAATAATAATAATATTAATAAAAATAATAATTAAAGAAGACAGTCTTATTAAAATTGACTATAAAAATATAAATCTATGAAAATATTAATTAGTCAAACATTTATTGATTTTAAAATTTAAAACTGAAGTATCTTTTAAAAATAACCATTCATTCATCCTAATTATTATAACTTATGCCACTGAATTAATAATTATCAATTAATAAACTACAAATTATTTTTTTTATTAAATTTATCTCTTACCAAAACTTACCATTGTTATCTAACTGTATTTTTAACCAATTTTTACAATAAAATTAAACAAATTTATTTATAATGATATACAAACTTTAAATTTATACATTCATTTATGTTATTATTTCATTTTGCATACAAAATATAAACTATAATTGTTTCATTAAAACATGTAAAGTTACTTTTAAAATATATGTTGAATAATTTGATGATTAATTATTCACACATATATTTGAATTGTAAGAATACAATATATAAGTTTTAATTTATATATATGTATATATATATATATTCATATTGTATTTGGATATTTTATTTTCGAAAGATAATTTTGTTAATATACATAAACAATTGGTGTTTTAATCTATATATAAATACATCAAGATAGTTAATGTAGTTAAAATTATTAATTAAGGAATATGTTACGTAATATATCATTTTGATTTGTTTAATATCCAAATACAATATGAATATATATATACATATATAATAAAAAGCATTGATTCATCATAAATATTATATACTACAAATCGGAAACATCATCTTATACAAATGCATGTCTGTTCAACCATTACATTTTTATGTTTTGAAATATTGTCTATTCTATTAAAATAAATACTTATGTGGATGCACGTGTTAAACTCTAGTGATATTTTAAAACATTAGATCATTAACATGTGTAGCGGGCCAAGATTGATCTGGTGAGGTGATCCAATGATCAAAGATGAATTTGAGTTGGCATTCAAACATAATGTGATCAAGTTTGGAAAATTAGCTAATTACATGTGTAAGCGAGTTGACTTGTACCAACATCGTTACCGTAATATCAAAATTTTCTGATTTTTAGTTGATTATTTCCGTTTGCAGCAAGAAATAGTCCTAATTTGATGTTATTAAAGTTCTGTGTCGTTCAGTGGGGACTTTAAATACTTTATTAGATATTTATTCAAAACCAAAGTATTTCTATATCGTTTGACATTTAACAAAAAATATATTTATTCAAAACCAAAGTATTTCTATACTAAATCATTTGACATTTAACAAAAAAATTGAAATATATTTCAAGGATGTTCATGAATACAGTAAAACCTCTATAAATTAATAATGTTAGAGGCTTGATTGGTACATCAAATGAAGAAGCATAAGCAGTATGCTGTAGAAGCATTATGCTGTAGAAACATTATGCATTAAAAGCTGTATGTTCTTATTATTTTTTTAAATTAAATGATTGGTAGAGTAGTAGCAATATACAATTTTAAAATTATTATAAAAGTTAGTATATAATATATTTATTTTAAAATAATATAAATTTATAATATATTTGTTATTAAAAATAATGAATCTTATTTAATTATATAAATAATATTATATTTAAATTTGAAATATTATTATTTAAAAAATAAATGTAAATTTTTTTAAAAAAATATAGGTTTATTTTGATATATAATATTTTGATATTATTAAAGAAAACAAATTAATTACATATAATTTATATATAAATTATCATTATTTATTTATTGGTAAAGCAGTAAATGATACATATATAATATTATCATAAAATTAATCTATGACATACAATTTATTTATTTCTAAATAATATATATATATATATATCTTTTATTTTATAATATATAATATATAAATATATATTATGTTATGTTTTATTAAAATTAATGAATGATTTTGTAATTATGTAGATAAATTATATTATATTTTAAATGTAGAATATTGTTCTTTTAAAAACGTTAAAAATATTTAATCGTAACTTTTATTTTTAAAAATATAAATTTATTTTATTAATTATAAACATATTTTATTATTAAATAAGAATAAATTAATTGTATATAATTAGTTAAAAAATTATATACTTTAACTGAAATGCTCTACTAAAAACTTCATATGAAAGTATTAAGCAAAAAGCATTTGAAAAACATTAACATCATGTAAATGCTTTTCTAAATGTTTTTGTGATAAATATTGATTGTATAATAACGAGCATAGTACTTATACTAATGCCTTGTCAATCAAACCAAGTTATAACACAAAAATAAAACCCACACACGTGAAGTTGATATCAGTTGTTGGTAGAATAAATCCTTCTTAGTATATGTGGTTCCCAAATCACTAAAAATCTTTCTAAAACCAAATTATTTCTACGTTTGCATTCTCCAAAAATATTTTACTTGGAATTGGATAATATATATTACTATAAAATTTTGACTGTATACAAATGCATAAACATATATGTTCCTTTGAAACAACCGTGGTTTAGATTGACTACCTGTAGTAAACCTCGCCAAGTGTAGCACCAGCTTCAGCCCATGCACTGTTGTCTTCAATATCAACATCGATGTGTCTCAGTTTCGACAAATCGAGCAATACAAATGGTGTTTCGATCTGTGAAACATAAGACACGGCTTCAAAATCGTGACCGCCGCTTCTAACTCGGAGATGAATTCCAAGTTTCCTGGAACATATGACTGAAGCTTGGACGTGAGATTCATGCACTGGTTTAAATATGAAACTTGGTTTGGGTGTTGCCTCGGTCAAGAATCGGTAATTATGAGCCCTCGCTTCAAGGACATTGATAAAGGTCGAGGCGTTTTTTTCAGGAGTGAAGAACGTTTTATCGAGTGAAAAATTAACATTTGTGTTTCTATGGAGACACTTGATGAAGTCTTTGTGTAAGGAGTTTGAGGAAATTGGTTTTATTGTGTAGGAAAAAAAATACAGGGCTAAAAAGGATATATAAGAAATCGAATGGGTTGATTTTGAAAGTCTCATCTCTGCAAACAAAAGCATAATCTGCGAGGACAAGATGGAAATGGATTATATTTAGGAGTGTTTGCCCATGCATATATATATAAAAAGATTGTGATCAAACAAGATTCATTATTTCTCCAACAAATTTGGTGTAGTTTCTTCTTCAATAGAACACCAAAATTGACATTTAATGTGAATAGCACACCAAATTTGGTGTAACACTATTCATCACACTAATCTTTAAAATATATATTTTATTATGTTTTATTTAATAATATAGTTTAATTATTATCAAATTTGTAATTAAATAATAATATATGTATTATTTGTATTTTTAATTTATTTTCACATAGTTAAAGACTAAATTTTATTTTTTTGTTTTTATTTTCAACATAAATCACTAAATGACTATTATCATTTATCAGTTACAAATAATAAAAATATAAATAATAATCTAAATGTGATAAAATAATTATTTATCAATTAAAAATAATATAAAATATTTAAAAATAAACTTAAAAATCAAATAATATATATTATTTTTAGTGTAAAATTTGGTGTCATTGTTGAAATGACAAAAAAATTATGACACCAAAATACCAAATTTGGTGTAATTTCAACCTCAAATTTGGTGTTATTATTGGAGATGCTTTAAGTCCTCATTTAAACAACGAAATTAACTACTTATAACACGCACCTACATATACATATCTAAATCGCGGTTTCCTTCTTTGACATTGAAGAAGATTCAATTCCAACTACAAAGAAATAGTCAAGGCATTACGAATTTAAAGACAGCTTTTAAAATTTCTTTTATTTTTTCTTTTATCAAAATATGTCTACCTACTTTTATTTTATAATCCAATATGCAATCATCTTAGAAACCTTTGAAACAAAAATATAGGTATCCGTTTTTAATACTTTTGTTAATTTCAGTTTATATTTGATGAAATTGTAAATTTAGAAGTTTCTAAATGTTACTGAAATTTTTTAGAGAAAAAAAACAGATCACATATACGAAAGAGCTTATAACATTTTTGAATTACAGGTACCGCATACTCATCATAACACGCACCTACATAGATTCTGAATGGTTACAGTGGATCGAGCGTTCCGAATAAATCGGATAACATTATGTGTTATGATTAAAGTGCAGTTATATAAAAAAAGGTATACTGCGAAAAAAGCACAGTTGAAATAGAAAGAGTGGTTTATAATAAAGTTTGAATGGTAACAAAATTAACTGCGGTATAAAATAGATTTTAAAGTGATAAAATAAAATAAAGTTATAAATTAGTTAATAGGCCTCAAAGAAAACTGTATTAGTTAATACAAATAATATTCACAATTTTTTAGTTCTTAGAAAAAAATTTAAAATATATTTTAATGTTGCACCGCAGTATAATAATTAAACCCACACCATAATTGGTATAAGTTGTAAGTGCGGTTCGGTCAAATCTGATCAAGTGCGGTTGAATATAAATTATAAAATATCATTTTTACTTGCAACCACTTTTACCTAAAACTATTGTGAATGGAAACTATTATTTAGTCCCGGACCATATACGCTCATCCAGCTGTTTACATTCACTGCCATATACATTTCTAGATCGCGGTTTACTTCTTTGACTTTGAAGAAGATTCAATTCCAACCGCAAAGAAATAGTCAAGGCATTACGAATTTAAAGGCGGCTTTTAAACTTTCTTTTATTTTTTCTTTTATCAAAATATGTTTACCTACTTTTATTTTATAATGCAATATGCAATCATCTTAGAAACCTTTGAAACAAAAATATAGGTATGCATTTTTTAATACTTTTGTTAATTTCAATTTATGTTTGATGAAATTGTAAATTTAGAATTTTCTAAATATCACTGAAATGTTTTAGAGAAAAAAAACAGATCACATATACGAAAGAGCTTATAACATTTTTGAATTAAGGGCACCGCATACTCATCATAACAAGCACATACATAGATTCTGAACGGTTACAGTGGGTTGAATGTTCCTGATAAATCGGATAACATGATGTGTTATGATTAAAGTGCAGTTATATAAACAAAAAAACGCATACTGCGAAAAAGCATAGTTGAAATAAAAAGAGTGGTTTATAATAAAGTTTGAATGGTAACAAAATTAACTGCACTATAAAATAGATTTTAAAGTGATAAAATAAAATAAAGTTATAAATTAGTTAATAGGCCTCAAAGAAAACTGTATTAATTAATACAAATAATATTCACATTTTTTTAGTTCTTAGAAAATTTTTTAAAATATATTTTAATGTTGCACCGCAGTATAATAATTAAACCCACACCATAATTGGTGTGTTATAGTTGTAAGTGCGGTGCGGTTAGGATCGGTGTCCTGCAGGGCCACCCTGGGATCCATGGGGCAAGTAGTTCACACGGGATTGGTTGTCACATATTGACTATAGAAAACACAACCCCAATTATTTGAAATCGTGATCTACAAGTTGTAGAATAGGAATATACTAAATGTTAGGAATATTTTAAAGTTATTATAACTTGCAAATCATGCTAATTTAGATTTTTCAAATCACATTATGGTAAGCATTTTAAAGTTAGGAATATAGTGAAGATTTTGCAATGTATCTATCATAAAAAACCGTAATTAGCAAGTATATCTATACTATTATTTATGAATTGATTTTGCTTACTTGCTATCTTCTCTATATATTTAGGTAATTTGACTTATTTGTCATTACTTATTGTTTATTTTTCATATTCTCCTTAATTTTAGGTAATTTGCTTATTTATTATGTTTTTAATAATTTTATTTTTGCATATTTTTCAAATTCTCCATAATTTAGATTTTTTATTTGGCATGTTCTTAATAATTTTAATTGGTAATTTTATTTATTTTTTATCTTTTGAAATAATTTTATGTGATAAATTTATTTTTACTTACTTGTCATTATCTCCATGATTTAAGGCTATTTTAATTATTTGTCATGTTCCATGATTTAGGTTAAACCATTAGTTTTAATAATTAATTTTTGAATTGTCAGATTTTTCATGTTTTATGTGATTATATTTTCATTATTTCAAATAAAATTATTATTAACGAATATTTTCAAATCATTAAAAGTTATTTAAATCAATAAAGTTATTAAACTATTATTTATGAAGTGATTTTGCTTATTTGTCAACTTCTCCATAATTTTAGGTTGAGTCATTAATTTTAATTAAAAAAATTAATTTGACTGACTAAAATTACGATATCTATAATAAATAATTATTAAACTATTATTTAATTTATTACAAATTACTATATTAAAATTATCTCAAAAATAAATTAAAACGTTTGAAAAGGAAAAGATAATTCCATGTATTTATTTTGTTTGTCTACATCTTTCTTTCTTATTATTTAATTTTATAATTATTAGTATATATACACATATAATATTCATATTTATCATTATTAAAAATATTAAAAATAGTTTCATAAAATAAAAATTGAATTACATTTGTTTATAGACGTAATATGTCATGGCATATATTTTTAAATTATTAAATTTATTTTAGTATTAAATACTAAAAGAGGTATATAAGCAATAACAATAAATTTGATTTATATTTTAGTATTAAAATTATGATATCTATAATAAATAATTATATTATTAATTAAAACGTGTTTGAAAAAGGAAATGATAATTCCATGTATTTATTTTGTTTATCTACATCTTTTTTTCTTATTTGATAATTTATATAATTAGTAGTATATATACACATATAATATTTAGATTTATCATTATTAAAAATAGTTTCATAAAAATAAAAATAAAATTATTTAAATTTTTTGTAAATGTAATATGTCATGGCATATATTTTTAAATTATTAAATTTATTTTAGTATTAAAATACTAAAAAGAGGTATATAAGCAATAACAATAAATTTTATTTGTATTTTATTGTTAACCTGATTTTTTCATGGTATTTTAATTTTTATTCTTATTATCCAGTGTCAAGAATAAAATTTATTTGTTATTTAAGCTTAAATTTTTAATATTTATTTATTGTTTTATTTTTTAAAATATTTTTATTGGGAAGGAAATCATCTTTTAAAAATATTTTCAAAATATCTGCTTCCAAAATAGAATATTTTCAAAATATTTTTTTTCTTTTACAACAAGTACCTTATGTTTAGGAAACTTTAAGATTAACTATATTTCTTTTAATTAATAATTTTCAAGAGTTTTACAGAATTATAACTCTGTTTAAAATAACATTATTAATTATTAAAGTCGGAAAGTTAAATAACATTTGAAAATAACAAATTATGATTTTATAATAAAGAAATACTATTTTATTGGAAAATAATAATCTCTATTTTAAAGTAAAAAACTATAGATTGATTATAGCTTATTTCTTCTGTTATAGAATTTAGAAATGAAAATAACAATAGAGAGGAGATGTTCTTATCCTATACATTACATATTAATGTTTTGTTTGTCAACATGGTTGGTCTTTTTTGAGTGTTTATTCAGTTATTATGGAGGTATTTCATATCATAATTATACATATATTAATCATTTTATTTACTAATAATAGCAATCCTGATTAATTCCAAATGTTGTGAATCTCATTAAGT
Organism: Brassica nigra; assembly: GCA_016432835.1. Taxonomy (NCBI): domain Eukaryota; kingdom Viridiplantae; phylum Streptophyta; class Magnoliopsida; order Brassicales; family Brassicaceae; genus Brassica; species Brassica nigra. The sequence goes on along the minus strand of CM028246.1, from coordinate 6,417,959 downwards.
TGAAAAATTTAAGTTGAAAGGTTATGTATTTATTTTCAAAAGTTGTGACTATTCATATAAGTATCTTTTCAAAATAACTATAATCTCATTAAGTTGAAAGGTTATGTGTTTATTTTCAAAAGTTGTGACTATTCATATAAATATCTTTTCAAAATAACTACACTTAAATTGAAAGAATGTGACTATTTATATCGAAAAGTTGTGACTATCATATTCAAAAGCAACAACCTTCCAATTGAAAAGAAATGACTATTCAAACTAATTTTTGAATATCTAGAAATAGTCTATGTCCATGCCTTTTTCAAAGTACAATTTTTACTAATCAAATAAAATGGTGAATAAAAAAAGTTTTGTATTACAGATGTAATTGGTGTTATAGAAGAAAGAGGACTCTTGAAGTTATAAGAGAAAATGTTAATTGAAAGTAAGAATTATAAGTCTCATATAAATATCTCTCAAAATAACATGATTTTGAAGAGAACAAATATAAAACAGGAGGTGTGTTCGAACGTTTATAACGTTGTCCACACCGTTTGGCATGTGTTATTTATGAAGCCCTTTATTTAGTTTCATTTACAATAGAAAAACATGTTTATGTCAACAAAATTATCTCTTTCGTTGTTCATAGGAATTTTTTAAAATGATACTGATAAACAAGCCCTTTGATACTCTAGAAGGGATGTGTTGTTTGAGAAGGGGATTCTTCAAAGAAGAGCTGCGAGAAAACATAAGATTGTACAGAGTGTGAGGTGTTTAAATATTTTTGTTACTCTAAAGCGTGTGAGGTGTTTAAATATGTGACTTTTTAGAGAAAAGATTCGAAAAGATGTGTTGTTTAAATAGGAAACTGTTCAGGGAAGAGTTGTGAAATATATGGATTTTTGATGACATCAACATTCATAACTAGGGTACTTTATAATAGTATCATTTTAAAATAACTAACTTTAATTGGGACTATTGATATAAGTATCATTTAAAAATAATTATTTTTAAATTGAAAAATATGATTATTTAAATTGAAAAGTTGTAACTATTCATATAAGTATCATTTCAAAATAACTATTTTTAAATTGAAAAGATGTGACTATTCAAATAGATTTTTGAAAATCTATAAATAGTATATATTCATGTCTTTCTTAAAATAAAATTTTCACTAATCTAATAAAATGGTGAAGAATGTCCTATTTCAAAATAATTTCACTAATCTAATAAAATCTAATATTCATATCTCCTTCCTCTCTTACAAGTGGTCTCGCCGGGATAGTGTGTGTATTACCGACAATAATGTATGTTTAATGAGTGATGTGTCAACAGTTCGTCATATTCTATTTGTCTTGTTTTAATATTAGGTGTTTATTATGGAGTTGCTAAAAAAAAGGTGTTTATTATGCGTACTATTTTGTATTATTGTTCTCCTACCATGTTTTAATTCATTTTCCCGAACCATCACTCTTTTATATGAATTACTAGGGGTGTTCCGGCGCTACGCGCCGGGTTTGGACATATTAATCTTACGTAAGTTGAATTTGTTTCTTTGTTTCATTTGTTTGTTGTAAGGTCTCTATTCTAATATGTATCTGTTGTTTGATTTTATTAGAAATAGGATAAGTTGGCGATATTGGCAACATATATAATGTACTTGAACATAAAGTAAATTTAGTTGATGTTCTAGTAAATTAATGGAAATACGTGTGTGGTCTCTGAGAATATTTTTAGTTTGGACTTCATGTTAATGCATTTGTGTCTGCCGATGAGTTATAATGGAAACGATGCAATGTTTTTTTTTGTTTGAAGAAGAAACTTGATATCAGGAGTAAATACAGGTCGGAGTAATAGTTATTTTTAAAGTAGTCTGAACAATAAGTTTAAATTTTTTTGATCCTCTTTGATAGTGGTCATCGGGACTGTTATTTTCACTCCGACTTCCTCAAATTGGGCCTTCAACAATTTTTATGTAAAACACTCGCATGGGCGTGTAAAAAACAACAAAAATAATATCTAAAACTCTAATATACATTCTAAAATAAATTCTTATTTTTATCTAAAACCAATATTGACATTTACTATGTGTTTTTATTATTTTTGTTAGAAACCATAGACTCATCTAATTTTTCGAAAAATATTTTTAATGTTTGTTTTACTTCTAATTATTATATATAATAAGCAAATGAAATTGCTTAGAATTACAGTTAAGATTGAATACAAAAAGTATTAATTTAGAATGTTTAGTTTAATTTAATTTAAATTAATATTTATTTTCACTATGTAAATTTTGTTATTTTATTATAGATTACAACGTATTACAATTTTGTTCTTATAAGTTTATTCTTTAATTCAGTGAAATACATTTGAAATTAACAAATAGTATATATATAACTACTGCGGCTTGAGTACTTCAAATAACAATTACTAAAAAATTATGATTATACATGTAATTCAAATACATATAAGTTACATCGTGACCTGATGACGGGTTGAGAGAGGTGATACGATGCTGGTTATGCTTCAATATCGTGCAAAAATGTAATATGTATTGTATGAGTTTTATGGCCAATAATGTTAATAGATTGAGTGATACTGTATCACTGATACAAAATAACCGAACATGATGAGGTTTGAAATAATTTGTAAATACAATGACACTAATAATGATATGTTAGTGGAACTGCACTTGTGAGAGTTAATGATGTGTCATTCTGTAAAAGAAATGAGCAACTTTATTTATATATACATAGACATAGATATTATAATAAAGTTGATAAAAGATATTATAATAAATATGTTATTTGTTAATTTCTGATACATCATTTTTATGAAATAGCTACTTGAAAATCAAAATTATTTGACTATATACAAATATATCTTTGTTAATATAATCTTTATTTAATTAATCACCACATAAAGTCTTCCAACAAATTCACTCTTTATCAATTTTTGCTCCTATAGTCATATGGGTATTCCGATTTTTTCTTCAGAAGCAAAAAAAACAAATATATTTTTATAACATTTAACTCTTTTATTAAAACTTTACAAAACTTAGCGAGCTTTATGTATGGATTTTATTCAACATGTTTAGAAAATTTAATTTATATCTTTACTCAAACTGTTTAGTGTTGTAATCAAGATTAGCATGATGATTATAATATTTTGATAGCTAAATTGTAAGACAACAGAATAACAAATCAGACATGGATGACTGCTCGAGAAGTAGGAGAGTTAAGCTGGCTAGTGAGCTGAAAGAGCCGATTAAACCACCAGTGAAGAACTGATCCCCTTTGTGGGTTCTGCATTTGAGAAGCAGTGATTCTCGCTCTTGTCGGAGAGTTAAGCTGGCTAGTGAGCTGAAAGAGCCGATTAAACCACCAGTGAAGAAGAACTGATCCCCTTGTGGATTCTGCATATTAGAAGCAGTGATTCTCGCTCTTGTCGGAGATCTGATTTATCTTGAGTGGCTTCTTGAGTGTACACTCCTCTGCTAGAACCAGTGTCTCCTTAAAAACTTTTGAATTTGAAAAATATAATCTAAAACTATAAATAAAAAAATTTATTTTATTTTTTTTTTTTTTTATTTATTTATTTGTATTTATATATTTAGGATAAAAAATCTTTTGACCTTTTAAATGAAACATTTTGGTCATTTTCTTACTTGTGTGCTATTTTTTTAGCAAAAACATTAGAAATGTCTATCTAGGAAAATTGTCCTTTTGAAAATGCATAATTTGCAAATCTGTTTTCAGCTAAACACAACCCAGTGTGATTTTAGCCAAAGGCAAAGAAGTGAGCAATTTAAAAAGTTTATAAGCTTCTTATATATCTTAATGATTTCGACCACATTTAGATGTTTAATCTGTTTCATTGTCGATATTTCTCTTTTAAGCTGCACAAGAAAATAGTCATAGGCCCATTATATATCTTCTAGACATTGCTCATAACACTATATTTTTGTCAGTGTTAAGAACCAACTTAAAAAGAAAGGAAGCTATAGATTTTCAAAGGAAGGAGACTACCCAGCATTCTTCTGTCCTATTAACCATCTTAAGATCGTCATTCTTTAAAAAATATCTTGGTGGAGGCTCAAGCAATGCCATAGTAGGTAAGAGCGTAGCGACTAATAGTATCGAGGTAAACGAAATCTCCACTAAGTAAAGAGTTCTTTGTAAGAAAAAGTGGATATTAATTACCTTCTTGGTCCCTCTTTGTTCGGCATGACTCTGGTACCAATGTCTCTGATGCTGACCATCTAGCTTCTTGGCAAACATACTGACAGTTTATATCAAAAACAAAGAGAGTCTGAAATAGGTATCAGAAAAGTTGTTTTGCATACTTTGTGTTCGAATGTGTAGACTCATTATACTTACATATGAGGTAGCAGTAACGCCAAATGCACGGCCAAGATTGAAAAGATCATCATGCTATTCTAGAACTCTAGCTCGGGCCGGTTCTTGGAGCGCCACTTATCTTCTTCGCCACCTTTAAAACCTTAATCCTTGTAAACTCTTTTTTTTTCTCTGACTTCTCCAAGCAAGCATACTCCACTACAATCAAAGTTAGATTATTATGCTACAAAGTACAACTGAGGACTCTGACCACAACAGTAGAAAACATAGTGAAATTGTAACATAATGTTGCAAGATTTTGTGACCCAACGTCCAAGACATGAGCTAACTACGTTTCATAAAGGCCACAACACTAAGCCAAAAACACAAAAAAAAGCAGAAGCTAGAGTGTAGAACTAAAATAAAAGATTCAAATCATTATCACATAAGAAACTAATAAAGTCTGCAATAATTTTTAGTTGCATAGTAAACAGACACAAAATTGAACACACTTCTGCTCGTTCTCGTAATTGACTAAAAGCAAAACAATAAACTGATATGACCAATTGTGATCGGCTGATAGGTCACCAAAGTCCTTTGGTTCGTATAGCAAGACAATAAATTAGATATGGTCTAAAATTAATTTAAAAAATCCTGAGAATTAGACAACGAATTAGGTTCGGTCAAAATCCACACCAAAAGAAGTATTAAGCGCATGAATCTTAACAACAAAACTCATCAAAACATCGCCGAGGAAAAACTTACCTTGAGCCCTAGGTGATTGTAGCTTAAGGCTTGTTAGTGGTGGTTTGAGCAGCTTTAGGGATTCATATGGCAACATTGGATATATAAAATGGAAGAGGGAATCGGTGAAGTTGAATAGTGATTCGTTGATTCATTGGCTTTGATCTAAAGAAAATGTTGAGACGTTATGGTGAGGTTATCGGCACTTTAGGTTTCTGGGAAAATCGGCTGCTAACATACTAAATGAGAAAGGGAGAAGATGAAGAAACCTTAATCCTTCAACGGGCTTGTTAAAAGTTCTGTAAGAGCCCAACCAAAAGATGAAACAAAAGCTCAAGTCCAAGAAACCGATGAAATCATACGCGGGTTGTTTAGTAACTGCCACCTGTCACAAAATGCCCTACTCTAAAAAATGACATGGCAGCATGAGCAGCCAACACAAGTCAACTTTATATATATAAGATATATTTTCTCATTAATTCTTAGCACATCTCCAAAACAGGCAGTTAAAAACAATGTAAATTCACGGGAAATCGGCTAATACATACATCAACAGAGGCTTGCAGTCCCGATTAGTACATACGATGACTAAAACATACATCAACTAGGATTTATTTTAAATTTCATACACGAACTAATAAAAATAGACTAAATCATACATTGACCACTTTTCCATCAGTCAAACGTTTATATATGATGACATGTCATTAACGGAAGCTTATGTGTCGCTGAGCTATATATTATGATTTAAAATAATAATTATTAAAAAAACATTTAATCAAATCTGTTCGAAGGGGGATTCAAACCCAAGATGACCCGGGTAAATGTATTGACACCTAGCCACTATGACAAATCAATTTATTGTTAATATTCTCTGTGGTTTAAAATATATCTTTGGTAGATATTTAATTCTGATATTTCTTCTTCCCCCTCTTTTCCAATTTTTATCTACCATAAAAACTCATAGTGAGTTCATTTCATATTAAAAATTTAAATATTTTTAAATTAATTTAGTGATGAATTTCGTAATTAGTAATATAATATATTATTATAAATTAATTTAAATTTTTTATCATAAAACAAAAACAAAATCCTACGCTATTTTATAAATTTTATAACTATAGTATATATTGAATTAATAAAGAAGTAATATATAATTAAATATGAAAATATATTAAATTTATAATAGCCTAACAACATCTTGCATAAACTCACCCAATCACTAGTTTTAGCAATGAAAGTTTATGCAGGATGTTGTTAGGATATTATAAATTTAATAAATTTTCATATTTGATTTATAGATTATATATTCTAATATAATATATACTATATTTATAAAATTCATAAAATGGCATAGCATTTTACTTTTGTTTTATAATTTTTCAAAATTAATTTATAATAATATATTATATTACTAATTACAAAATTAATAAATGAATTAATTTAAATAGTATTTAAAATTTTAGTAAGATTTTGATAGTTTTTAAAAAACATTTTCTTATAATTAGAAATAAATTTAAATTTACAATAAATTTGATCATAATTATTAAGATTTTTTAGCAATACTATATAATTAATAGATAATGTAAATAATCAAATACAATATATATAATTGATAAAATGAACTCATTATGAATTTTAAAGGTACATAAAAATTGGAGAAGATGGGAAGAAGAAGAAATATCAGAATTAAATATTTACCAAAGATATATTTTAAACCACAGAGAATAAAAACAATTAGTCAGTTTGTAACAGTGGTTAGGCGTCAGGACATTTATCCTTGACATCTCAAGTTCGAACCTCTCTTCCAACAGGTTTTATAATTTCTTTTCTAATAATTATTATTTTAAATCGTAGTATACAGCTCAGCGACACATAAGCTTCCGTTAATGACTTGTCATCGTTTATAAACGTTTGACTAACGGAAAAATGGTCAATGTATGATTTAGCCTATTTTTATTAGTTTGTGTATGAAATTTAAAATAAATCTCAGTTGATGTATGTTTTAGCACAGGTTATCAGTGTATGTACTGATCGGAACTGCAATCCTCTGTTGATGTATGAATTAGCCGATTTCCCGTAAATTCACAGTTGAAACAATTATGAGGGGGTGAGTTTAAAACGTGAAACTGATGCCAAATTGCCAACTAAAATATTCCAGTGGAACACCATCGCCGTGGAAAAGCAACCTGTGATAATTATTGCCATAATAATACTCTCCAATTGAGAGACACAACGTTTGATCTACGCATAATTAACTGCCACAAGACTTACTTAGGGCCTGACTGGTTCAAACGCAGCGGTTGCGGTTGCGGCTGCGGGAGTTTACGGATGCGGGTGGTTGCGGTTTCAAGCGTTATGTTACGTTTTGTATGACTGGCGAAACGTTTGAAAATTATTGCGTTTGCGGGATGTTTATGACTGGTTGATTATGAGATATTGCAGCGGTTTAATAATAAATTACCAATATAAACATACTATAACATTATAAAAATATAAAACATACTTTTGTGATAAATATAATAATTATTAATATACTATGATTAATAATAATATTATGTTTATTTATTTAAGTTTTAAATAGTTGAAAATTATAATTTTAAAATATATTTTGAAGATTTATATTAAAACTTTTAAAGAGTATTTTGTTTCGTTTTATATATGTGTATATCCTTATAAATGTATATATATATATTAAGTTTCAAAAAATTCTAATCATGAATAGATAGTTTAAAGTTTTATAAAACAAATTATGACACTGTTTGTGAATTTAAATTAATATATAAATTGTGTATCTATTTTATTTATAATATTTCCATTTTGATTTTTAATTTTAATTTTAAAATATTTAGAAAAAAATAATTTTTTATTTTTGTATCCAACCACAACCGCCCGCAACCTCAAACGCTTAGCTGGAACTAGCTTTTGATTTTAAGAGGTTCGGAGCGGTTTGAAGCGTTTTGTAGCGGTCTGTATGATTGTTTTGAAACGCTATCAACCGCTATGAACCGCAAAAGCTGCGTTTGCGGGTGGTAGCGGGGAAACCAGTCAAGCCCTTAGATGATATTATCACTGACACACAAACCGCTTTTCTGTTGGGATTGTGAAATCCCATGGCCAACTCTTTATTATCCGATTAGTACGATATTGTCTATTTTGGGCCTAAGAGGCTGGCCCGTATGTATTTACTTTTGGGTTCCTTCTCAAAAGGCCTCGCACTATTAGAGGTGAACATCTATTTATATATTAGACACTCCTTGTCTAATTCTCCAATGTGGGATTTGGATTGACATCTTTCATTTTCTCTATAGGAGCAAAGGAAATAACATCAAGATATAATTATATATATGTTTTGTAACTATTAGAAAATTGAATGATGAAAACTCCAAAATTTCTCAGATGTTGTAGTGGTTTCTGAAAGAAATATGGTTATGATGAACAATAACTGTGAAAAATCATTGTAAACATATTTCAAATCTAAAACTAAAACTATCCATTGAAATTAGAGAAAGAAGTAACTGATGAAAATCACCAAATCAATTCAATCGCAGTCAAAATTACTGCCACATAATTTTTGTCTTGAGAAAACATTATTTCTGATTTTTTAGATTGGGGGTTGAGATCGATTTTCTTTAGAATAGGGAAAGGAACGAACTAAATCAATTTTGAGGACTTGAAAAGGTATTCGAGAGGAATAGGGCCGGGTATTAAAAACATAGATATATAGATTGATAAGAAATGCTTCATCTTTGCCCAAAAAAAAAAAGAAATGCTTCATCTAAAAGTTGTTTGTTTCGGGAAGGAGACTATTCGGAAAAAGATGCCAAGCAAGACCGTTTTCTTTGATGACGTAGACCATCTAGAGTGAGAGAACGTTATACATCATTTTAACAAATACCTTTTCATAATCTATTTAAACAACACATCATTGTCTTGTTTCCCCGTTTGATGAATTTGACCAATGCCTCGCTTCGCAATTTGTATGCGAAGCCGATGTTAATCCTTATTAATACCAAAGATTTAAACTAGACAGCAATTCACCTCGAGAACAATTGATCTCTCGGGCTTGGCCAAGGACGTTTGAGAAAGAGTCTCTATCATCTTCTTGTTCTTACTTTGACACATATAAAAATATTTAATTATGTAATGTGACTTTAGTAGAAGCGTCTGATGTTAGCGGCATCCACCTTTCTGCTTAATGGGCTATCTCTCATTCTTTATCATTTGTTCTATATATTACTACGTTTTTGTCTTTTCATAATACCAATTACTAACCAAGAAAATATTATTACAATCAGTTATGTGACTATATCTGAAAGTTCATCTACATTTTTACTTATTTGTCTTAGTTATATAATTCATAGTTTTCATTAAATGATAATAAAAAAAAGTCAAAAGTATTGGTTATGAAGTAGAATTAAAGAAGATTCGGAATCTAACCTTATTTTTTTTGAAAGATTTGTTACCATTTTGTGGCATTAAAAAACAAGAAAATATTAAACAGCAGAATATGCGAGTGGTCTGTATAGCATAAAACTTAAAAACAAAAAAAGAAATTGAAAGGACTGAACTGGTTAACCGATGTATGCAATGACAGTTAACACAACCTCAGAGTCGAATGTTACTTGATATTGTTTGGTAAGGGAATAATTAAAATAGAGGAAAAAGCCAAAACTTTAATAAATTTTAGCCCAGATGTGAGACTCAATTCCATTTTTTCAGTCGTCTTCCTTCTCTTCAATCCTCATTTTCTTCGTTGTTGTGCGTTTGTATGAGATGCTTTGATTTCTAATTTCGATATCTCTATGTTCAATCTCTTGGAGATTTGCCTATATGTTCGTTATGGGAAGTGGTAATGTGTTAGAGACAAGAGAGATATGTGTTGTCTCTTTTCTTAACGACGTGTCTTTTCAAAATATATTTTAGAGTTATTATTATAAAAATAACTATTTCAAATGTTAGAAGTTGTTACTATTCGTATAGATTTTTATAAATTTATAAATAAATTATTTTAATAAGTATCTCATTGTTAATTTTTCATAGTTTTATTAAAATGGTAAATCTTACAAAATAATTACAGTAATTCATGTTTGGATAGAAAAAAATTCTAAATGAAACAATGAATTTATTAGTTATATTTTTTCTAATATATAAAAAGGTGTGAGATTTTCTTCTTAAAACAACCCATTTCTCATCATCCATATTCCATGTGAGTTTTATATATTCATACACTTAGATTATCTAAGAAACTTTGGGATGAGATTGATTAGTAAATATGTAATTATATATATATATATATTCAACCTTGCTAACTATAATAATTAAGTGCATTGTTGACTTTTTTTTATCTGAGTGAGTTCTCTACGAAATGAAACTATCCATATTGCTCTCTTAGTGTGTTTCCTTCGTGATCTTCTTTTTCCGTGTACTCTTGCTTAGTTTCCAAGAAAGCAATGTATTTTTTTTACCAAGATATGTTATATAATGTTAAATCTCTGATTACACTTAAAGGGAGGAAAACTATTACAGTTTTAAGTGAATCATTGCAATTGTTTGGTGAAAGATGCAACTAATTAAAAGAAATATTGTAACTGTTGGTGATTGCAATTTTTAGTGATGAATCATCACAATTTTTTGGTGATGAACTGTTGCAATTTTTGATTATTTGAAACTATTGTAATTTTTGGTGTTAACTATTGCGACTCTTAGCTAACTATTGCAATATTTGATTGTCAACCATTACAATATTTAGTTTTAGGTATAAAGAGGTGTGGGCATTACCAAACTACAACAAAAAAAAATCACAACAATCACACATAAATTATTAAAAAGAGAGATTCATTATTATAAGATCATGAAAGATCTTTAATAAAATACATATAAACACAAAATTTTCTATTGTTATTTTTATATCTTAGTTTTGACTTGAAAAGTGTAATATAGCTGAATACAATATATTTTTAACACATGCATATATTTTTTCAAAGAAATTATAATGTTTTTTTGTTATAAAAATGATATAATTATTTTATAAAACGAGTTCCCGTGCGATATCGCACGGATTCCTTACCTAGTTAATATAATATATAAAGTTGGGTTCAGTTTAACATTCTTGTGTTTTTAGTTATTTTGAGATTTTTTTAGGTTTTGGCAATTCCAAGAATTTGATTTAATAATATCACTATATATTAGCAATTATATATTTTTATTCCAAATAACTCTACTCATTCTAAGGTAACTATAGCCACGGGCTCCAACTCTCATTTTGCTTCATCACCATTAGCAGATACTCCATCTGCTCCAGCTCACAACATTGTTATGGAAGAAATTTCATCACCTATTATTGTCTTTGAGGCCAATTGGCTTCAACAGACAATCCATTGGCCTCTCCGCTCTCTCTTATACATGGCAGCTCCTCTTATCACAATGATCAATCAATTGAGCAAGATGATGGAGATGGGTTTATGAGTGAAGCTACAACAAACCTCGACATGTCAAGAGGTGGAAGGCCAATCAAACCACTTCAAAATATCAAGATATGGAATGGGAAACAGTTCGAAGAAAGGGTAAACGTGGTCGTCGAGGCCGTGAATACCATCTTCCAACTCCTTAGTTTTTCATTATTATCTTATCTCACTAAAGCTTATGTATCATAAGTTTTTTTCTTTCTAAGCTAATGCTTGGCTGAATATGAGACTTGTCTCATCATACTTTCTCAAATTTATGGTTGTCAAATTTGAATGCCTTTTCAAAAAAAAAAATATATATATATATATATTTTTTTTATTTAATTAGATCATTGTTTATAAATTAACATAATAAAATCTGGTTAAAGATAACAACATATTTTAAAATAAAAAAATTAATGTTGTTATTCAAAATAATGTTTTTAATTCAATAAAAGTTAAATATTAAGAAATGAAAAGATTCATAAATAGTATAAATTTAATGTTTTATTTGAATTTTTGATCTTTAAACTAATAGTATATTTTTATAAGTATCTATAAAAAAATTATGTACGCAAGTGCGGGCAAAACACCTAGGGTATGAATGGTGACGAGGGAATGACGGGGAATAATGCATTCCTTAACATTCCTAAAAAAATTCACCATTCACAAGGAATAAATTTTCCTTCTCATTCCCTCTCGTTTTTTTTTTTGCAGAGAAATAAAGAACAAAAATATTCCTTGTTAAATTTGAGGAGGAACAACCATTCCTTTTTATTCCTGCCATTTTATTCCTCTACGTTCCTTTCCTATTCATTCCTTTTGTTACCAGAATGGTCACCAGTCGGACCCCTAGTGTTGCTAAAGTTTGAAAATATATTCAACAATACAAACAACTGGAATATTGGCACTGTTCGTTTCACAGTTGCTGTGATCTCCAATATCTTAATGCGATCACAAGTCACAGCTTTTTATTCGTTTCCTTTTCGTGTGTCTAGTCACAATGGCTATTGTAAGTCGGTAATTTTAGTCACAAAAAAAATCATTGAATGAAAATTTTAATTTCTGTAAACTGCGATTAATCATCGTTGAACAACATTTGATCGAACATTGCTGCGGTTAAGTAAGCGAACATGGTAATCTTGAGTTTTATCCAATATTCAAAATTGTGAAGTCCCAAGCACTTGCATATGCTCCTCCATACTTCCATTTCCTCCGCATAGTATAAACCGGGTAAAGGTTTACACAAAAATTAAAGCCCAATGGGCTTTCCGAAAAAATATGTAGCCCAAAGGTAAGCAAAATGATCCGGTACAGTTGCGAAAGCCGGTTTATTATCTATCAGAATTGCTCGATCGTCGTTCTCAGTTAGACCAGATTCGGATATCGTCGGGAAATGGCGTACTCAATTAGTACTAGTACTAGTAACGCATTCCGGTGTGACTCCGAAACGCTGCGTTTTGCTCCCCGACAACATCATTGCGGCCGCGTAAACCCTAGCCCTTCCTCTCTCCTCTCCTCTAATTCCTCCCCGTTTCTCGCTCAGGTAACCACTATATATATTAGAGACAAAGTCTTCACTCTTTTGATACTCATCTCGAATTCTACAGACTCTGGGTGCTTCTCCTCTGCCTGTTTCACGGCGGAATATTCGGGTTAGAGCTAAAATGGCGGCGTCGGAAGGCTCGATTAACGGAAGCAATAGGATGCTGGTAAAAATTGGTATCGGAACTAATCAATAGTTATTCCGAAAGTGAATAAAGTAGATGAATTGATTCTCTGTTTGCAGGTATTCGTGCCACCGCATCCTTTGATCAAGCACTGGATCTCTGTCCTGAGAAACGACCAAACTCCTTGTCCTATTTTCAGTGAGTAGTATAAGGTTTTAATTTGAGTGTTTGTGCAGATTCGATATTTAGTTGTTAGGTTTGTGTTGAACTGTTTGTCTCTGCGGGTCTGGTCTCTAGTGGTGGAACTGATACGTGAAACATATCTGACAACAAGTAGAGTTAATTTAACATGTTCTGGACTTTGTGTCTCAGGGAATGCAATAGGTGAACTAGGGAGACTATTGATGTATGAAGCATCTCGAGAGTGGCTGGTGCGTAAAACGTTTTAGACCACATCTTTTCTTTTAATATATTTGTGTCCCTTCGTGTGTGTTTTCTTATTGGTTCTTGATTTTTCTACTATGTGATGATGATAAAAGCCAACTGTTGTTGGAGAAATCATGTCTCCAATGGGTGCTGCTTCTGTTGAGTTCATTGATCCTAGAGAGCCTATAGCGGTTTGTGTCTATCCCCTAACCTCTTGTTTTATTTCTTTCCTTCTCAATCCAAAAAAAATTTAAAGACATTACTTGTAATTGGCTTTAGGTTGTTCCGATTTTAAGAGCGGGTCTTGCTCTTGCGGAGCACGCATCAACAGTTTTGCCCGCAAATAAAATATATCATTTAGGTAAAATATATACTTACTATGTTATGATCTCTTACCTGATGATAGGATTGTACAGCTTCTTCTTATGTCTCTGTGGTTTATCAGGAATAAGTCGGGACGAGAAAACACTTTTGCCTTCGGTGTATCTCAACAAGTAAGAACCTCTCCGCATCATTATGTAGTTAGTACTGAAGCGTTTATGATGATAGCTTTCTTACATGTTCCTTCAGGTTGCCTGACGAATTTCCCAAGAACTCAAGAGTGTTTTTGGTGGACCCAATGCTTGCTACAGGTAAGTAAGTCTTGTCATTTTAGCTCACCACCATGGTAGAACAAATGTAACTAGTGTTTTTGATGCGTCTCGAATGTAAGCGATACATAGGAATGTGAACAAATGTAACTAGTGTTTTTCATAACTAGAGGTGTAGCTTTAGTAACAACTTGGTTTCTCTACTGTTTCAAGACATGGGTTTGTTTGTATTTTAGGCGGTACGATAATTGCAGCGATGGGGCTGTTGAAGGAACGTGGTTTGTCTGTTCAGCAAATCAAAGTGGTAAGCATGTAAATAGAGGGCAGCTGTTTTCTGAAACGTTGGACTCATAACAATATCTTTTAGATGTATGTATATTTGATTAATCTGGTATCTCCCTGGTGACAGATTTGTGCGGTCGCTGCACCTCCTGCGCTATCAAAGCTTAATGAGAAGTACCCAGGGTACTAATAACGAAGGATGTACTCTTTTTAACTTTGTTTTATCATTTGGATTAGATTATTAAACTGTTTGCAACGTTCCAGGCTTCATGTGTATGCTGGAATCATCGACCCTGAAGTTAATGAAAAGGGGTAAGTAGGAAACAGTAATATGAATAGTTCGGGTTTGCGCAAGTAGATATACTTGGTTTCTCGAAGAAAAGTAGGAAACAATATGGAGTTATAGTGTCTTTAATACGTTTATTATGGATTAGGTTCATAATCCCTGGGCTTGGAGATGCTGGAGATCGCAGTTTCGGGACATGAAAACAAGTTTTCGTTAAGATTTTGATGAAGTTGATTCTTGTGTGAGTTCTTTAAAATTTACACTCACGTCACTGTAGTGATATTATTTTCTGGGGTTTCTTACCTTCCTTTTCTTTATCGATGTCAATCTCAGGTTTGTCTATAAGAAGAGATCACATGGAGAATATGAGCTTGTAAAACTCCAGTTTTGCTTCGTCGAGATTTATGTGTCATTGTTTGTCGCTTGCTAGTGAAACAACTTTTTGTCTACAAAACTATTTTTTGAAAAGTATTGTGCTAGAAAATCTGATATATTCGTGAAGAGGAATCAAAGCATTGTATAATCTTATAACTGCGATGGAGCTTTTGTTTCTTTCATTGATATGTTCCTGTAACAAATGAACTCACAAAAGAAAAAAAAATGAACTCAAAACTAATGAAAGATGGTTAGATGCTAATTGCTATAGAGATTCATTCGAAATTTGATTTGGAACCGTAATTTTTCTGGATTTGTACAATTTAATTCGATTTTTATGTTCTCATACGGTTTACTGATAAACCGAAACTATCTTCTATTCAGTTCGGTTGAACCAGTCTCACTTATGGCTTGGTTCTTTAATCCTGGACCTGGTAAAAAAAAATTCGGTTGTTCGGTTCGGTTCGGTTCATTTTAGTTTTATATACCGGCTCAGACTGACTCGGTTCGTTTATCAGTTCAAAAACATGAAGGGTATAGTAGTCTTTTAATACCCACTACTATAAGTACAGGCAAACCCTAGGAGCTCACGAGTATAAATTGCTTTTTAGTCTTTTTGCCATCGCCGCCGGACTGCTCTCTCTTCACAGACTCTTCTTCTTCTCAGGTGCGAAATACATCTTAGCCTCTTTAATGATCCTTCTTACAGTGATCTTCATCCTGTTTATGTCTATATCATCCTACGTTTAGCTACTAAACGCGTCATCTTTCATGTAGAATTAATCCTTTGCAGACTTTCTTTGAATGTTTATCAGTTTAGTTTTGATGATATCTCTCTGTTAGGAGCTTGAGATTATTCTTCGCTTCATTGATCATATGTTCCTCTGCTGGAGAATATGTTTCTTTGCATAATGATGTTATGTGGCTCATGAGACATTGTTTTTTAATGGAATCAGATCGGTTTTTAAAGCTAAGAATCATGCAAAACGAAGAAGGTGTCGTCACTGAGCTATATATTCCGAGGAAATGGTATATTGGCTTTGTTATTATTCCTCACATCATTATTGGCTGTTTTGTTTAATCTTTAGCTGATTATTTGGTTGTGTGGTTGTAAATTTGTAGCTCGGCCACAAACAGATTGATCACCTCAAAGGATCATGCCTCTGTTCAGCTTAACATTGGTCATCTTGACGCCGATGGAATCTACACTGGCCAGTTCACCACCCTTGCTCTCTGCGGGTTTGTCCGTGCTCAGGTCTGTCATAACTCTTATCTAATATACTTTTTTGTCATTATTTCAAAGATTAAATTAGTCTTCCACAATTGTTTGTTGCAAAGTGCATGATTATTTTGTTTTTTAATTAACGTTTTGACTGAAATTGCAGGGAGACGCAGACAGTGGCGTCGACAGGCTCTGGCAGAAGAAGAAGGTCGAGACCAAACAACAGTGAGGGGTTATAGAGAGTCTATGCTGCTTCCTCTTGTTACTTTTGTTATGTTTCATTTGAATTTTCTGTAGTTGCGAATTTGTATTTGGTTTTTCTGGTTTATGAAAGATAATTACCAAGTTTTTGGTGCCAATGGATTCAGTTCCACATTTCAGTTAATATTCTCGTTGTCATCTATGCAAAAGAATGTCATCCACTTGGTTTAAACCGGGAGGAACAACTTTTCACGCTTCGCTACACAATCTTCAAACAACTCCTTCTGAACTTTCCCAATCTGCATGGCACAATTCAAACTAACTTTAAAATAGTCTGGAAAGTGAGTCGTTGTCATATAGCCAGAAATAATGGTGAACCTACACCACACTATACAGTCTTCTACACAAGAACAAAAAAAAAAGAACTAATTATAAGAAATATCGCGAGAATAATAACTACAACGGCCGGATTACACACACGTGGATGAAATCCAGACGGTACATATTCCAATCTAAGCATTTCAGGGATTGATTGCGTAACTAACGTTTAATTAACTCAATCGAAACACCAAAAAGGAAAAAAAAAACTAATTAACACAATTAAGTACGCCACGTCGGACGTCACCTCTGAGTCAACTCGCTCGCGAACTTAAAGAGGATATGTCAAAGGAGAAAGACCAAGGAAGCTTATAATCGAAGCTAAGATCAGTTTCGGGAAAAACTCCTAATAGAGTCAGAGTTCATCTCCATTTCCTATTCCCCGCCAAAAAAAATCTCCTCCTGAAGCAAATGTAGCTTTTGATTCCGAAATTAGAAAAAGCTAGGGTTTCTCGATGGCTTTGTTCCTCGCTGATTCAATCGGAGTTTCTGGGTTTCGGTTAGATGAAGAAGATACTCGGAGGTCCAGGAACAGTGTTTGGCCTGTTACTGAGAATCGGACAATGTGCTTCTGCTGCTGCATCAATCGGCGTTATGCTCTCTTCCACGGAGTTCTATAACCGGACTGCTTTCTGGTACGGTTTTGTTGATTTGATTCTGTCTTAACCTCGCTTAGATGTCGGGGATTTCAATTTTTTGGGTTTGGTTTTTCAGCTACTTGATTGCTTCAATGGGTCTTCAATTGCTGTGGAGCTTTGGCCTCGCATGTCTTGATGTTTATGCTCTGAGAGGCAAGAAAGATCTCCAAAACCCAATCTTGGTTAGCTTATTCGTCGTCGGTGATTGGGTAATGCAATGTTTTACTTGTTCTGTAATGATAGAGCTTGCTTCTTTGTTTTGTTGTTGTAACGTTTTGCTTTATTGCAGGTGACTGCAATGTTATCTCTTGCGGCTGCGTGTTCATCAGCAGGAGTTGTAGTCTTATTTGCCAGAGATCTTAAGTACTGTGATATCCGCGACCAGTTTTCGTGTCTTAGGTATCAAGTAGCCGTAGCTCTGGCTTTCGTCTCTTGGTTTCAGATCGCTGTTTCTTCTCATGTCACGTTTTGGATATTAGCCTCGGTGTAGTTTCTTGAAATGTCAAAAGACTTCTTGTAGCTTTTTTTAATGACAGTTAACGTTTTTTTCTTCGAAAACCCCATCAACGTTTCTTGAATTTTAAGCTTATAGTAGCAGTTACAGATATTTCTCTGGCTCTGTATAACACAATGAAGTGTCAAAGAAAATGTGTGTATTAGGATCTGGTGATTGGTTTGAGAAAGCTCAAGTGGGTGAATCAGCTAGTAGAGTAACGTATTACCATCCACACGCCCCTTTTCTCAGTCTGCACAGCCAACTAGTTTTACTTGTGTAGGAATGTTCCGTTTCTGTCAATCGTGTCCCCTAGACCCAGCTGTTGAGTAACAAGAAGGATCCAAAAATGAGATCCTATACAGTGAGAAGGAGACACAACCGCTTAGCAAACCAAACCAATAATGTACCTGTCCGTATTTGTTCAATCCCCAGCGTAGCAACTGACCATTATCTGCAGAAACAAAAATTGCGCTTAGTCGGCTGATCTTGTCCGTCATGTCTACAGGAAGAAAAATATTTTGAAACTTGTCGCCGACTGTGGGGATCGAACCCACGGCCACGTGATTAAAAGTCACGCGCTCTACCACTGAGCTAAGTCGGCTTGGATGCTTTCTTCCATGTAAGTTCAATAATAAATAAGTATTGATTTTGAACACAAATTTGTCATTCTGGTCCGAAAAGCGCTGGCTTCGTACCGACTCTGTTTTGCCTCTAGGTCGACAAGGGCTTGTTAAATGTTTTCCTGGCAACGCCCAGCTCTTCCATTGTAAATGTCCGACAATTCTGGTTGAAGAATCTTGTTTGGCTTCCTCAGAAATGGGCTTGAAGTTTCGCATCAGCTATGACAACGTGGTGATAGGTTGGTTTGATCATCAAATCACACGATCACATGACAAGATCAAAGGGAATATGTATCATATGTGGACATAGTTTTAGTGCTTACACGCCTTCCCTTTTAAACTCAAGGACATAAACTGCATGTTGTCTTTCCTTCGAGCTTTTAGAGATGTGATACTATGTAGGAGACGACTTTAGGTTTCTTTGACTATTTGAATGCTCAGTATACGTCCATGTATTGATTAAGCTGATGATATATGAACAACACTATTCAAATCTGAGTACTATCCTCTCAAAGATTTGGAAAACTATGTGTTCTTATTCACTCACACAGTTGTGTTATCCAACATAAGAAGATAATATTATTCACCATACTACAAAAGGAGATACTGTAAGTTCATGTCTAGGCCAGAATCGGAAAATATTGAAAAATAGCAGAGAAATAAGATGTAACCCAGCAAGGATAAACTGGAAAACCACCAGGGCTTCTCCGGAAGCAGACTTGACTTCAAACTCAAAAGCATTTCCGGTGAACAATCGACGGGCCTGACTCATCATACTCTGCCTT
The DNA here is from genome assembly GCA_016432835.1 of Brassica nigra. NCBI lineage: Eukaryota > Viridiplantae > Streptophyta > Magnoliopsida > Brassicales > Brassicaceae > Brassica > Brassica nigra. The sequence continues at coordinate 6,398,484 of CM028246.1, read as the reverse complement.
TGCAATCCACATCTGCAAAAAATCAAGAACAGAAAAAACCAATCAGTAAGTCAGAAATGACTAGGAAGTATCTGGTTGATTGATTGTTTGGATTAGTAGTTGCCTGCTGGAAGGTACTGAGAGAGGCCAAGATAGATCCTCCAATCCAGACAGAGTATTTCCTCTCAGGCGGAGCAACGACTTTGATCTTCATGCTGCTCGGTGCCAAAGCAGTGATCTCTTTGCTCATTCTATCAGCAATCCCAGGGAACATAGTTGTTCCACCACTGAGCACAATGTTACCATACAAGTCCTTTCTGATGTCCACATCACATTTCATTATGGAGTTGTATGTGGTTTCATGTATACCAGCATTCTCCATACCAATCATAGACGGCTGGTAAAGCACCTCTGGGCAACGGAACCGCTCAGATCCAATGGTGATCACTTGCCCATCGGGTAACTCATAGTTCTTCTCCACGGAAGAGCTGGTTTTGGACGTCTCAAGCTCCTGCTCATAGTCCAGAGCAATGTAGCAGAGCTTCTCCTTTATGTCTCTGACGATTTCACGCTCAGCTGTCGTGGTGAAGGAGTAACCACGCTCAGTGAGGATCTTCATGAGAGCATCCGTGAGGTCACGACCCGCGAGATCGAGACGTAGGATAGCATGGGGAAGAGCGTAACCCTCGTAGATAGGTACCGTGTGGCTCACACCATCTCCAGAGTCGAGCACAATACCTACAACCACAGATCAACAAATTTTCAAGATCTTGAATCTTTGGAATCCAACAAAGCTATAGGATTGTGGAGTTTACCAGTAGTACGACCACTAGCGTAAAGGGACAGAACAGCTTGAATGGCTACATACATGGCAGGAGCATTGAAAGTTTCGAACATGATCTGAGTCATCTTCTCACGGTTAGCTTTAGGGTTGAGAGGAGCTTCAGTGAGGAGAATGGGATGCTCTTCAGGAGCAACACGGAGCTCATTGTAGAAAGTGTGATGCCAGATCTTCTCCATGTCATCCCAATTGTTGACAATACCGTGCTCAATTGGGTACTTGAGGGTTAGAATACCACGCTTGGACTGAGCTTCGTCGCCAACGTATGCGTCTTTCTGTCCCATCCCCACCATGACTCCGGTGTGACGAGGACGGCCTACGATACTTGGGAACACAGCTCTCGGTGCATCATCCCCAGCAAAACCAGCCTAAATCATGTAACCAACACACAGAGTGATGATCCACAAAAAGATTTCATTTTTATGTGTTATAGATGAAAAATTGACAGATTAATTACATTACCTTAACCATACCAGTACCATTGTCGCAGACAAGGGGTTGAATGTCCTCACCGTCAGCCATTTTCTACTTTCTGCAAAACAACAAACATTAAAAACACAATGTTCTTTTTTAGATATGCTCAGATTCAGTTGGAAAATATATATATATCTAAAGCAATAACATTATAATAACCAAAGCAAAAAAAAAAAAATTGTATTTTTTCCAATGAGACGAGAAAAATAATATCCGAAAACGACATAATCAAAATCTAAAATGAATGTGACAGAGATTCAAGAATCACGTTCGATTTTATAATACTATTAAATAACATTCAACCAGAGAAACACAGTGGAAAATAGAAAGAAAAAAAACAAACAATACTATCACACGGACGAAGAATTGCTTGAATTTAAGAACAAATAAACAGAATCAATCAAAATGGAATCTTTTAGGTTTCACACGTTCAAGCCACGAATATGATGAACGAAACCTCAAATCCAGAAAATCAATTGTCAATCCAAAATGTGGCTGATAAATACCGATATCCGGATCCGTAAGTACACAATTCATATCATTGAATTTTACCGGAAACAAAGAAGATGAAAACCTTTTTCTCGTGGCAGTATGAATCTCTGGAGAAACAAATCGAACAATGAGAAAAGAGAAAGACAACCAAAACGAATGGCAAACGTAAAAATATTAAAACGGGTCCGTCAAAGGCCTCACCCTGTTTTCCGGTTCAATTTTATTAAAAGACGTTTTTACCCTCTGTTTTAAAATCAAGATTTTGCCGGTTTAATTTCGGTGCCTTAGTGTAATAAATGGGCCAAACTAAGCCCGATACTTTAGGCCCAAAATATTTGTGAAACGGTTAGGGTTTTTCTTTAGCCTCCGTATATATGAAGAGTTTTTCATCTGACGACCCTCTTCTTCCTTTTCGAGTAGCTCGATCCAATTACAGGGGAAGATGACAACACCGCAAGTAAAGACCGGTTTGTTCGTCGGGTTGAACAAAGGCCATGTTGTCACCAGACGCGAGTTGGCTCCTCGTCCTCGTTCTCGCAAAGGAGTATGTTTCTCTCCGACCTTTTTATATATTCTTTCGATTAGTGTTACTACTACTTCCTACTAGATTTGGTGATAGTTTGTTTAGATAGTGCCTGGGAACATTAGTTTATGATTCTGTTGCTTGAATCTTGGTCTGCTGGTCTCATTAAAGTATGTAGACCTGACTTATGTCTCAGTGCCGTCATCTTGTGAAATGTTCTAAGTTGAGTATATTGTCTTCTGCAAAACCTTTATTTCTAGCAATATCTATCAAGTACGATCCTTTTGATCTAGCAATACTGTTGCAGCATTTTTTATGTGTTGTGGATCTGATTCTGATAACATGTTTCTCTCGTGTGCTCAGCAAACAAGCAAGAGGACACTCTTCATCAGATCCTTGATCAGAGAAGTCGCTGGTTTTGCTCCCTACGAGAAGAGAATCACTGAGCTTCTTAAAGTTGGTAAAGACAAACGTGCTCTTAAGGTGGCCAAGCGAAAGTTGGGTACCCACAAGAGAGCCAAGAGGAAGAGAGAGGAGATGTCCAGTGTTCTCCGTAAGATGAGGTAAAAACCATTTAAAATTGTGCATTTGCTGGGGTAATTAGAGCATAACGTGTTGTACAGTCTAGACGGTAAATAGAAAAACTATTTTGTCTGTAAATATCATTCAGAACACTCATCTCAGCTAAAAAGTATAGACGGAAAAAAAAAAAAAGCAAAACAGGGTTACCGTTGATTTTGTGCTTAACTTAAAAACAATTTTGTCGTTGTAATAACTGTAGGTCTGGTGGTGGTGGTGGTGGAGCAACCGAGAAGAAGAAATGAGCTCGGAAATAGAATCCACTCGTATTGTTTGTTATAGTGTTTCGGATTTAAAGAGAAGTTTGTCCATGACTGGTGATTGCTATTATGCGTTGAAACTTTTATCCATTTTTCATCATTTTATTTTGTATAACCTTCAAATGACTTAATTTATTGAAATACTGAAAATTAAAAAAAGTTCCGTTCAACATAAACAAAATACTCTTGAAAGTCTACTCGTTTAACGGAAGCAGCTGGATCGACTATGGTTCGCTGGTGGTTAGGTGAAGAGGCTCTCCTAAGGTGGAATGTACACCATTCGTGAGGATGCAGTTGGTCATGCACTGAATTATGATCATACGGCACCAACGGCTATGGTTTTACTTGTTGAGTTTCACTTTAGAAAACTTTAATGGTTTAGAAATAGCTTTGTGATCTTGTTTTTAGTTGTAAAATTAGGTTCTCTAAGAGACATTTTATCTCGGGTTTTGGGATGAAATTGTTTTCGTAGTTGTGAAAAATGGAGCAATGTATTTTAGGTTGTGTTGGTTCCGAGTGAGAGATCATCTAGTAATTGTTTCAGGGTGTTGATAAGATGCATCGTTGTATATGTGGTAAATTGGATGTTCTATCGGTGTAAAAAAAATTGAAAGATCATCTTTTCTAGGTTTAGCAATTCACTATTTTAGTAGACTTCAGGACTCTCTTCGACGACGCTTCCTTTTTTGGGTCAGAAAACAATTTGATGTGCGTCCCCCATAAGCCTTTGAGCTATTAATATTGTCCAACAAAATAAATGATCAAAAACAACATAGAATGTTACGGTAAGCCTTTTGGGACGAAAAGTTACTGTAAGGATGTTGTGCTCTAAAGCATGTCAACATTATGAATCTACACCCTCTTAACGTTGCTTGAGAGAAAACTCTACATAGTTACATAATTTCACCGTTTTATGCTTCTTTCTTTTTCAGCATTTCACCGTGTTTTTATGCCTTTACTACATATAACCATCAATGCCACGATCGAAGATAGTATGATGAATTTCTCAATTATTCATCTACTGAAGTCAAATCTACTAATGATTTCTGGACCCTCTGCCAAAGACTGTTCCCTGTACTTATACTGTAGCCACTTGAAACTTACTTTTTCGTAAATCGACATTTCTGGTTTTCCCGTCCATGAATCAACAAAGCCAAAAACTAGTGGATCAAAATGTTTTTTTTTTGCAGGAATCATTGAATCTGGAACAAAGATTCTGATTATAAAGGGATATAATAAAACGATGTTTCACAGACAATTTCATTCTTCCAAATGCAGTGGTTGAACGTGTGCCCCATTGATGTCGAAGTCGTTGTGTCTTTCTAATATTAGTTGGGGCATTATATTCTCATTCAAGAAATGTTTCGATGGCTCGAACAGCCAGATGACGTATCACAAGTGAAGTTGATGTAAATCTCATATCTTCAGTGTTATTAGGAAATGCATATTACAAACATGAATTGTAATATGCAAAAATAACTAATGCTACGTGTGAAGAGGAAAACAAATGCTACAGATGCAAATATAAATATATATATAAAGGCAAACATAGACAGAACAAAACAACAGACATTAACATCTTTCACCAAAAAAAAAAACAGACCCAAATATGGTTAAATGCAAATATGAATGTGAACAACAGCTATATGCAAGCACAAATACGAATACGAAAACGTATTGGAACGCAAGGTAAGCACGTATTTTAAAGAAAATGCGGGTGTCAACAAAAAGAGGGTAAACATAGTACTAGGTGCAAACACAAATTTATTTGTTCAAATGAAATCACAACACAAAGTTTAATTCAGACGCGAGTTCTAACACATTATGTTTGCAAAACACTGGTGTTAAAATGTACATTAGCTAAAGATATGTCCGATTTTAAATTTTGATTTTTCTTTGAATCTGTTTGGTATTGGACTCATTAGTTCTGTTTTAAAAAAAATTGATTGGACTTTACTTTTAATTTTATATAAACCATTTTTTTGGGTAAAGGTAAACCAAAAAATTACTTTAACGCATAAGAAAAAATAAAGATAGAAGAAAGATGGCGAGACTAAACTTATACTTGCTATGTCTTGACCAAATGTTCCTCAAAATTTGGAGGACCATTGTAATTATTTTTCTTAACTTTTTCATGCGATTAGTGAAAAAAATAGAGTAACTAAGAGTAGAACACTTTTACTCTCTAAGTTTTGTTTTAACTCAACCAAACATTCACACTCTTACTATGTTTTGAACTAATTGTTCCTCGAAATTTGGAGGACCACATGTGTGGCACTTTTGGCTTGCCCTCATGAAAAGTCCAAATCTATTTCATAGAAAGTGAAATGGACTTTTATTTTATTATTTATTTTGTAATCAGTATTCTCGTGAATTCTCCCACTACGATCTTATAGTTGAGACTTTTTAAAAGTAATATGGTTAACATTTGTCTTAGGAAGGTAATTTACGAGTGGTTACATTTCCAAAGAATCTTATGAAAACCGGACCGGATACCGACTCGGTGTCGCTACTGGTTGACTGGTTGGACCGGTTCAACCGGTCGAACCAGTTTTATCTATGAAACTTATATATATATATATATATATATATATATATATATATATAATTATATATTTATATTATATGAACATTACTTCTATATATAATACATTCTCTATTTTTCTATAATTAACTAAATATAAACAATAAACATAAATCTAACTGTATATATAGTAAAATAAAACTGAATAGTGAATACTATGTAAACTAAAACTGATAAAATCATACTATGATTTACAATTAAAATTATCATATTTATATTTTACAACTAAATCTCAAATTTTATGAATATGATAAAATAAAGATAGTATATGAAAGTCAAAATATATTTTTCACATTGTTTCTTAAGAAAATAAAAAATCAATTAAATAGTGATAGTTGAACACTAATTATAAAATATTTAAATTTTAGCTAGTAATAGTTGAAAACACTTAATTATATGTTAATTTTTATGAACCGGGTTTTAAAAGTGATCCGGGTCACCGGTTTTACCGGTTTTCAACCAGTTTTACCGATTTTTTACAAATCCGGGTTTTAAACCGAATCGGACTCGGCTTCTTCAGCGAGTCACGGTCGAACCGGTTCGACCGGCCGGTCCGGTTTTCAAAACACTGTGGCTACTAAGGCAAATAACAAGTAATATTAAATTGATACTCATTGCACTTCTAATTTTTTATAACGTTGAACTATATAAATTTTCTTCCGAGTTTTGAAGTCACATAAAGAAAACCTGGAGTCATATATATTCCGTTCGTTGAAAAAATAAATTAATCATGGAGAAATTTTTGTCTTGTTGACAAAAAATAAAAGATATTTGTTTATATAGTATTATAGCACTATAACTGATATTACAAAGATTGTTTATTGAAAGGACGATATACGAAAGTCAAAAACTAATCTTCATTCAACACTTTAGTCGTTTAGTTTGGCGCCCATTAGATTGTAATATCAGTTAACTTGTATAAAAAATAATTCGAATGGAAATAATTGTCTAATAAGTTGTACTAATGTTTATCTTTTCAAAAAAAGTGTAACCAATATCGTTACCGACTGATAACGTATATTATCCGATAATGTAGTGTATGCAAGTGGGAAAACGGGTCTACTTCATGACAAACATAAATAAGTTAAAAGATGAAAATGGGGTGAACTAAAGTGTGATTAGTTAGTTTATCGCATCTTTCAGGCAGTCCACTACTCTTACATCATTTTCTTTCTACATGTTCAAAACTGGTTTTGCCACCTTAATTTCAGAGCTGTGAATCTCTACATTTGGGTTTTAAAGTCTAACACAACTATACTTATTTCAAACTTGACATCAATTGAAAACCATATCTTTATAATCATATACTAATTGAACTTAGGGAAGTCGTAAATATACATCATATAGAGATGCCAATTCTTGGCAAAATCAACGGCTTTGTCAAATGAATATCATGAGAATGGATCAATATGAAGTACATGGTTGCCCTTGCTATACCCCATCCTCGCCGACGTATCATACGTCAACGCCGATGTCTCACGTCCCACGTGCAGTGCAACTCAAATGATTCCCACTTCGCAGCTGATAAGTCAGTTTATTATTTTGCAATGTCCGTTTGTGAGATGAGCTTTCGTTCGATGCTTTCAGACGTCAAGAACCCGTTGGGGATGCATAAATAGACTTTTCAAGATATATATTTGAAAACAAATGTTGTGTCAGGATCAGACAGCACAAATACAACTAAACGTTGTCTTTTTGCGTAAAATTAACATGTTAAACTAGTTTTTTTTTTTAATTTTTATTATTCAAATTAGAGATTGTTTGAGATCCAGACTAAAATAAAACAACCAACAAAAACTAAAATGTTCAAAAAAAAAACTAAACTACGATGAAAAATACTAGTTGTCCTAATGATTATCATATGTTAGTCTAATTCTGCTTCCTTGGTATCTAGAAAATCTTGAAGTCTGAAAATCTTCGTTAAAGCAATGCTACCTCACCTAATTCTAAAGAGAAATTCGGTCATTTTTTGGGGTCTTGAATCATCGATATAATATCTTAGGAGTCTGTTTCAAAATTCTGACAATTTGTGTGTCCAAACATGGTCTCCATAGACCAAATTAATGCCTCCAGTTATAAGTGCAAACTAACATGTTAAAGAATTTACTGGATATCTAGTTCATGTGCATATATAAATATATATAGTTAATTTAGTCAAGTTATCGCCATTTTATTATTTATTTATTTATTTATTTAGAAAGGGCTGCCATTTATATTACTTGCCGACTAAAAAAGGAATACATGAGTCATTATACAAAAAGAAATAAATAAGAGGAACAGAATAATCTCAACCACAGTATGTTGGATGAGTACATACATACTGTTTATAATACGTTACTGTACACCTGAATAATTCAAAATCACAAGTGAGATGCAGATAGACACACCCAGCTTACATACAACAACATCATTACCTTTTTGAATCTTCAAAAAAAAGAAAAAAAAAATCATAACCGATTGCCTATAAATTTCGACACGAAACCTTCTCACTTTAACTATATCACAAGTTCCAGATATAGCCTTTCTAAATACATATGGCCTTTAACATAACCTCCGTGAAAACCTCCTCTAACGGAGCATGGCAAGGGGACAACCCCTTGAACTTTGCCTTCCCGTTACTCATCGTCCAAACGGCGTTAATCGTCGCTGTCAGTCGCTCCCTCGCCGTCATCTTCAAACCTCTCCGCCAACCAAAAGTCATCGCCGAGATTGTCGTACGTAAAAGTTACACTCTAACACACACTATATACCGAACGAAACATTAGTTTTGACTCCCAAATTTTAAATATCTATTATACTTAAATTTATGCCCCCAAATTGTTGATTTTTTTTTTAATTTTATCAAAATTAACCTAAAAATATTTAATAATCCATTAAATTTTAGATCATTCTTTATTAGACTTTGTCATCTTCCCGTTATTTAAGAACTTACTAAGGGCATCTCCATTAGTGAACTTCACGGGGGAAGTTCACAAAACAATTTTTTATTATTATTTTTTTTTTATTGTTTGATTTCTTTTTAAAAAAAAAAAAATAAAATAATAATAGAACCAACCGCGGGCCGCCACGTGCCATGGAGCCCGCGGAATAGTGATAATACAGGTTCAGTGGAAAAAACTTATGAGAGAGGAGTTCATAGAAATTTGATTTTTATATTAATTTTTTTTTGGTTTGCGTGTGAACCTCCGTTGTGAACCTTAAATGGGGGTGCTCTAACATCTTCTTGCACTGTTTCTTTTTTTTTTGAAGGGAGGGATCTTGTTAGGACCGTCTGCTCTAGGTAGAGACCCGGCGTATATGGACCGTATATTCCCGGAGTGGAGCATGCCGATACTCGAGTCCGTCGCCAGCATAGGACTCCTCTTCTTCCTTTTCCTCGTCGGTCTCGAGCTCGACTTATCATCCATCCGTCGAAGCGGAAAGCGTGCTTTCGGAATCGCAGCCGCGGGAATCACGCTCCCGTTTCTCGCCGGCGTCGGAGTCTCCTTCGTGATCCGCAACACTCTCTACACCGCCGCCGATAGACCTGGATTCGTGGAGTTCATCGTTTTCATGGGAGTCGCTCTCTCCATCACGGCTTTCCCCGTGTTGGCTCGTATCTTGGCAGAGCTCAAGCTTCTGACGACTCAGATAGGAGAGACCGCGATGGCCGCGGCCGCATTCAACGACGTGGCCGCGTGGATTCTGCTCGCTCTAGCGGTTGCGTTGGCGGGAAACGGCGGCGAGAGCGGTGGGGAGAAGAAGAGTCCGTTGGTGTCTATTTGGGTTTTGTTATCTGGTGTAGGGTTTGTGGTTTTCATGTTGGTCGTGATCCGACCCGGGATGAAATGGATCGCTAAACGCGGATCTCCTGAAAACGGCGCCGTAAGGGAGTCTTACGTGTGCTTGACGTTAGCTGGAGTTATGGTTTCCGGTTTAGCGACGGATTTGATCGGGATCCACTCGATTTTCGGAGCCTTTGTTTTCGGTTTGACTATACCGAAAGATGGAGAGTTTGGTCAGAGATTGATCGAAAGGATTGAAGATTTTGTCTCCGGTTTACTCTTGCCGCTTTATTTCGCGACGAGTGGACTGAAAACTGACGTGGCGAAGATCAGAGGAGCTGTGTCGTGGGGGATGTTGGGTCTTGTCGTGGTTACGGCTTGCGTCGGAAAAATCGTCGGAACTTTTGCTGTGGCGGTGATGGTGAAAGTTCCGGCCAGAGAGGCTTTGACATTAGGTTTCTTGATGAACACGAAAGGTTTGGTGGAGCTCATTGTACTCAATATAGGCAAGGAGAAAAAGGTTAGCTTTTCTTTGCCCTAATATTCAAATATTTTATAAGTAGTTTCTTTTTGAGTTTTTAAGGTTCTTGTTTTTCTTTTAGATATATGAATATTATAAGAACTACAAAATTATAAACCTAGTAACATCATTTGGACATTTGGGTCCTCAACTCATCGTTAACTATTGAAATGCGATCATGCTTTTTATGGGGACAGGACAGCATATCTGCACATAAAACAAAACAGGATTAGTATTTTCATTTATTCTTGTCTAGGCATTTAATTTTAACTGTGTAGATATATTAATTTTAGGTTATAGTTTTAGTTCCATGTCTGAAACGGGTTCGGTCTTCATCCAACGTTTATCTTGTTGACTGATTTGTTGGGGATCGTTCGGGATACTAAATCAAAATTGGCTACTATTTTTGAAGTGACCAGGCCCGTTATAGATTATGATTTTCTTTTGTGTCGGCAGATTATTGGATTAATTAACCCTTAATCCATTAGTTTAAACAAAAATAAGAATGTACCATTTAAAGTGTATATCATTCTCAAGTAAACATATTGAGTGTATATCATCTCCATTTGTAACGAAAGATAAATACTAGTGTGGTTAATTATAGCATACATGCAAACATACAATTATAAAAAGTACACGTTCATGTATATATTATCTAGGCCCTCTGACTACGTTTCAACATTTTCTTCTTGAATTCGAGTAGCTTTAATTAGCAAATGATTAAGTCTACAAATCCACGGAACCACGTCAGATCCACAGCCGACTAATACCATTGGTTGTTTCGTTTCTCGTTTTAGTGGGTGATTAATTAGTAACATGAAAACTGTCAAATTAACAGCTAAGCTAATACATGAAATTAAACTTTTCGATTGGCCCTATGTTACGTAATCAGTCACCTTTTCGATTGGGATAATGCTTACGTAATCAATCACCTCGTACAGTTCCACTTTCGGCACCACAAATTATACTAGTACTACTATTTATCTTCTTCGATATGCCCCACAAAATAAAATAAAAAAGCGACAGAATGGAATTGATCCAAAAAAAAAGCGACAGAATGGAACAATAATGATTACCCATTAATATGACATTATGACTGTTATTATGTGGTTATTAATTAACCGTACGTGCGTGGGGTTGTGTTTAACTAGGTGCTAAACGACGAGACGTTTGCGATACTGGTGCTAATGGCACTCTTCACCACGTTCATTACGACGCCAAGTGCAATGGCCATTTATAGACCGGCACGTGGAATCCACCGCAAACTAAAGGACTTGTCGGCGAGCGAACACTCCTCCAAGGAAGAGCTTCGCATCCTTGCCTGCCTCCATGGTCCAGCCAATGTCTCATCCCTTATTTCTCTCATCGTGTCCATCCGAACCACCAAGGTTATTTACCTTTCTTTATGTCTCTTCGTGTTTACAATCTACATACAAATCTATGGATGATCTAATGCATACATATGACTGACTATAATGATATGTTCTACGTAAAATGTTTGCTTTAGAGTTGCACAAAATATCCGAGATTCAAAATGACATGCATGATACTTGGTTCTTAAGATATGTACGAATACGATGCATGACATAATATATGTTTCAACTCCGAGTTCCTTTACACTCTACCAAGAAAGTATCGAAAGATTCAAATTTTTAATCAAAATTAACTTCTTTTTAAAAAAAAATCAAAATTAACTTTGATGTTGTAAAAAAGATAAAATTGGAGGCTTTATGCATATTTATCATTTATATTACGTGGTTTGAAACAATTGTTAAACATATGCTTTCCAATCATTCGAAGCCAAATGTTATTTACATATTAACCACTAATATTTTGAGTATTGTAGTCGAATGTTTCATCTCGATATGTCCATGGCCGGCTCTACACATAGTATATAGTTTTCTTTCGAGAGGGGTACTAATCTTGGTTAATATGGTACTTATTTTGGCAGATACTGAAGCTAAAACTGTTCGTGATGCACCTCATGGAACTAACGGAACGATCCTCGTCAATCATAATGGTGCGAAGAGCCCAGAAAAACGGTTTTCCTTTCGTCAACCGCTACCGTCACGACGAGTGCCACAGCAGCGTTATACGAGGCTTCCAAGCCTATCGTCAACTAGGACGAGTCGCGGTCCGGCCTATTACCGCAGTTTCTCCTTTACCTACGATGCACGAAGACATTTGCCTCATGGCAGAGACCAAGAGGGTCACAATGATCATTTTACCTTTCCACAGACGATGGAACGTTGATCATGGTCATGGCCACCACCAAGACGGAGGAGATGGAAGCATACCCGAAAACGTTGGTCATGGTTGGAGACTAGTTAACCAGAGGGTTTTGAAGAATGCACCGTGTTCGGTGGCGGTTCTTGTTGACCGTGGGCTTGGGTCTATTGAGTCCCAGAGTTCAAGTCTTGATGGGTCGAATGTCGTTGAAAGGGTTTGTGTGATTTTCTTTGGTGGGCCTGATGACCGTGAGGCTTTAGAGCTCGGCGGGAGAATGGCTGAGCATCCGGCCGTTAAAGTTACCGTTATGAGGTTTTTGGTGGGAGAAACGTTGAGGAGTAACACCATCACGTTACATCCGGCTCCGTCTAAATGCAAGGAGAAGAATTATGCATTCTTGACTACCAACGTGGATCCAGAGAAAGAAAAGGTATAACTCTGTTTTTGCTAATTATGATATTTTAGTATAACTAATCTGATTTGTCTGTAAAAATGAAGTTTTTAATCGGTTTATGTTAATTTTATTGTAAAAAATATTAGGAATTAGACGAAGGAGCATTAGAAGATTTCTTGAGCAAATGGAAAGATATGGTGATATACAAAGAAAAGGAACCAACCAACATAATTGAAGAGATACTGTCAATAGGACAAAGTCAAGACTTTGACCTTATAGTGGTTGGAAAAGGGAGGTTACCGTCCGTGGAGGTGGCTGCGTTAGCTGAGCGTCAGGCCGAACATCCTGAGTTAGGACCTATCGGGGATGTGCTTGCCTCTTCGAACAACCATGTCATCCCATCAATCCTTGTGGTTCAACAACACAACAAAGCTCATGTAGAGGAGACTACAGTTTCCAAAATTGTTAATGAGTCTTCTTTAAGTACTGATGGAGATGCAAATGTATGATGTAGCTACTTGAACTTTACCTTAATGGTTAAGGTGGTAAGATTTGTAGAATGAGTGTTCTACATATAAATAACAGTGATTATGCATCATCTTTGGGAAGCTTTTCATGATCTCTTTGTATCTATATAGTACAAAGATGCTGAGATTTGCTTACATATTAGTTTTTACATATACGGTTAAAACACTTTTATGTCTTTTAAAGCAAAATGAAACTAAAACATGTGCACACATGACAATATCTTAAACTTAATAAGTATTATATTATTAATAATTTTTCAACTTGAAATCCGACATCACAAGGTTCACAAAACTAGTGGTAATTCTTGTAACAAGAAAACAATTCCGCACGGAAATCAAAAGTCGTTCTGTAAATCAAGAAAAGTTCACACCATAGCTTTTTATTTATATATAAACGAGAGAGAGAGAGAGAGAGGGACAAGGAGTAAGGAAGACGCACGTGCGTTGTTCATGCCACAGACAATTCAAGAAGATGCGGCTACCATAGACGCTTGTGTGGCCCATCCGAACTTATCACGGCTGTGTTTGCTGCGAGAAGAAGAAGATTTCTTGTCTTTGCTGCCACGGGATGATGAATTGCTGCTGCTGCTTCCCTTTTGTCCTTTCTTTCCATTCTTCTTCAAGCTATCTTTGCTCTTTGATTTATGCGGTTTCTGAATCTTGCTCCTCGTGTGAGATACAAGGGAAGGTGGAGGATCATACACATCTTCAGCCCAAGACACACTCAGCTTCTCCAGGGGCTTGCCATGCTTCTCTCGGCTGCCTTTAATGGCTGGGATGACGGTAACAGCGGTCATCTGTTGTTGGATTACCAGAAACACAAGTCAGAAGTATATACTAGTTAACTGATTATATCCAAGCCAAAGACCAAGAAATGAAACTCTTTTACCAGGTCTAAAGAAATATTGAATTTTCCGGAGAATGAAGTCGTTGTTGACGAGTTCACTAACCATATTTGTTTTATGCATCAACGACTAACTACATTAGTCTATACGATCTCTCAGATATAAACTCAGTTTTGTGAATTCTCCAATCTTAATATGTCATGCCCTTGCTTGAGACAAGGTTGATATCTAGTCTAACTCTCCCGTATTATTGTGCATCAAAGACTAAAGCCTAAAGGGTTGGTTTTAGATATTGCAAGCCTAGAGCTGAGGGGAATCTTGAAGTTTCAAGAAAACAATGTTACAACGTATGCAAAAACATGGTAAGAACAAAGACTGTTAAAAATAGGAAGCAGTTTCGTTAGTAGCATAGGTGGTGTGGTAACTTACACTCTCAGCGGTGGCAAGGTTCTTGTCATCACCTTCACCTTCATCATCATGATCCGAAGACTTGAGAATGGGTTTGATGATGTCATTGGACTCTTCATTCACAGATTGGTGTATATAACCACTACTATCATCCCCATCAGACTCTTGAGCATCCTCAGATCCAGTACCAGAGATATGATTCGAGCAATTATTAGAACATTTATTAGAACTCAAGGGAGAGGTGTGGGATTCTGCATCTTTGTAATCCAACCCACCACAGACAGAGCTCATATCCAATTGTACCAAAAACAGTAACTGCGACCAACAATATCAAAGTTAACATCAGTGATTAACCTAATAATCTATAGCATTGTATCCAAGGAAGATTCATATACATAAATAAATACCTAGTGCGTCGCAAATCGAGAAACACCGAAAGAAGGATCACTGCCTAACAAGAAGAGATCACAAGCTTCTTCTTCAAATTAGCTTTTGTTTAAATCCGAGCTTAGGGAGACCGTTAGTACCAGACGAAGGCGGAGATGGAACAAAGGGATCTAAGAGATCTAAAAAAAACGAGAAGGGAGGGAGGGGGAAAGATCAACTAAGATTACCACGCCAATCACTCTTTTCGAGAGGTTTCAAACGATTAGAAGAATGATACAAAGTCAACGAAGGAAGGAGTAGATCGGAGCTCAGCCGCATTATCTCTCTATATTTTTAGGCTCTTCGATACCTTATAACCGAAGAGCTACCCGGAAATTAGAAAAAGCCAGAATCTAATCGGAAGAATTGCAGAGATCTTATAACTAATCAGTGGGACAGTCAATCAATCAATCAATCAATCGTAGGTATTGAAACACTAGAGTCGTATCATTCGAAACCACAATCAGATCCAAAGAAAGAGCTAATCTAAGAAGAAACAGGTATGAGGATGGAACGACATTTTTATAGCAAAAAGAAAAGTCAACAAACAAATATCCAAGGCGAAAGACGTGGCCGCCTTATTAGTGACGAATTAAAACTGTACACGTGTATTTCATGGGCCTAGCATGTTGGTCATTATTACTAGCCTAAAATAGCCTAGTGGCATGACATGATGCTTGTTTGTTTACCACCTACATCAATGATCAACAAAATATTCATCTTCGTCACTAAATTACTAACTCGTTTAGATTACAAAATTACTAATTAATTATCTGTTTTTATCTAGTGTGGCTCCAAAGGTGTTACCAACAAACAACATACACAAACTAACGCTTTCTCTTTTCTCCTTTCTTTCTGTTCTTATTTGATTGTCCCACATCTCCTGGGTCTCTCTCTCTTCGAGTTTTTTACATAGCGGTTTTGGAGTCATTTGAATCATCTCATCAATATCACCAATACTATCTTCATTTAAATTTGTCTCCTTCCACATCACTTAGTTATCCACATCCCAATCTCTTGGCACCTAGATGATGATTATTATTTACAACAGCAATAATAGCAATTCATGTGTTGAGATACTTATGGCGATGAGTTTATATATTATTTTGTCACCTCCAACGTGTGTATAATAGCTGATGCATCTACTAATGAAAAATCTGTTGGTGATAAGTCTGTGATCTATGTCCTTTAGTTGTCAATAAAGTATCATTCTGGCAAGTATGTGTGTACCTGTTTCGGCACCACAACCCACCAAAGATGTTGAGTTGGTACTGGTATCTTCCATCCCCAGTCTGCTGCTCCCGCTCCTATAGTACAAAAGATGGATCATGCCACAAGTTAGTAGCATAGTAGGTATCAAGTTCCAGAAACCAGTCATTAATTTCTAATACACGATCATAATTCATGTAAGCAAAACTAATCCCAACAAACGGAAATGACAAAACTTGTGACCAAGGGTTTAGGTGCAATTAAGTGTAAAACTTGAGGAGGAAAAAAAGGGAAAGCGTAGGAAGAAATCACATGAGCCGTTTGTTCTTGTTCTTTCTGATTTATCTATTCATTTTCTTCCTCAACCATTTATTCTTTCTTATCTTCAACCATATTATGTTCTTGTTATTTTTCCCCCCCGGTTCTTGAAGATGATGCTGCCACGTTAAGATTGTAACATTGTCATCTTGATTGGTCTCATCCACTTTGTTTTTGAATTCCATCAATTTTTTCCTCAAGTATTTAATCTCTTCCTTGGCCACCAATGCTTCTCTCTTTTTTTCTCCAGAATACTCTAAAGTGTTGTGCGATTTCCCTAGAAGATCGAGAGTTTTTTTTTCAAGTTTTATGATATATCATCAAACTCTCGTACTTCTCTTTCAAAGTATCATATACAGCTAGTGGAACATTTTCTGATGATTTGTTGTTGTTCTTGTTATTTTTTTCGTCCGATGAAGCTGCTGCTTCACCATACATTGGGTCCATAATCACTTTCAAGCTTATTCTGTAGAAAGACAAACCCCTAATATTAAAAACTGTAAAACCAAAATCTTGGTTTAGCAACCAAAACAACTAACAATGCAAGAAAATAAGCTTTTTGGAGAAACACACAGCTAATAGAAGAATGTTGTGGAGAAGATGGAACCTGTATTATTTAGTAACTTGTACTAATGTGTTATAAAGTTTTCTTTTATTTTTAGAAATAAAATCATCGACCAATCAAATTTTAACAATTTTTTAAAACTTCAATTATTAGCGACATATATGCAAAAATCATTTAAGTGACTTCCCAACTAATATATATTAGAATATAGTAATTGTTATAAGAAATATATACTCTCTCTCTGTTTCAAAATAATACATGTTTTGAGATTTTCACACTTTTTAATAAAACATTAAAACTTAGTTATTAATGCATAGTTTTTTGTTATTTATATTCCCTATGTTCTTAAACCAATAAGATTTCAAGAAATGCAATTAATATTTTTGAGATTCACAATTTTTCATAATTAATTGACAAAAAATACATTGAAAATGTGAAAAATACATTTTTTTGAAACAAAAAAATTTCCTAGAACATACATCTTTTAAGAACGGAAAGAGTATAAGACCAGCTCTTCATGTGAAAAGGTGTAAAGCTGCTTTAACTCCCATGTAGGACAATCGGGCTTGCATGTCACTGATGGATAGGTTTTATATTTGGTTGGATCTCGGGCTGCTGGACATCTTTAGTTAATAAAAAAGTACATATAAGAATATAATATTTTGCATAAAATTCTGAATTAAAGTTGTACCAAAAAGGGGAAATTTAGAAAATTGGACAACCATTGAGTCTCATACAATTAATAAAATAAATTTTTTAAGAATTTATCAAATGGAAAACCAAAAGATAAAAGTGAAGAAATGTCAACAGTTTATCAAATGGAAAACCAAAAGATAAAAAGGGCAATTGTACTTGATATACAAGAAAAAAAAAGATTATTTAGGTACTCGGTTATGCACTGTTAAACTTTCCAGATATCCCAAAAATGACCCTATAACGTAGACATAATTATACATCTGTAGGTTTCAGACATTTTTCTTTATTTTGCTAATTAAATCTTCAAATTTCGTTTTTATCTTTCCTTAGCCTCTCCTTCGTACCTCCTCTCCTTCTTGCTGTGTGTTCTGGATTTTCGCCATGGTGGATCTAAATCGGAACTTCATGCGTATGAGGTTCCCTTGGAGTACCGGCGAGGAGTGGTTTCGTCAGAAAGTTTAAGGAGCCTTTGATTCGACTCTAGCTACTCAAACGGAGCAGATCCGGAGGAGATCTGATTCTTGCTTTTGCCGGTAAGGATGGTTGAGCGTCACTGCCTCCTCCTCCTCTCGCCGGTCATGCTTGTACCCTTGCGACTCGGCTGTGCTCTCTTCTCTGATTAGAGTAAAGGCGGTGTTAAGGCTCACCGCTCGGAGAACCTCAGCCTAGTTCAATCGACGACATCCCAAGGTGTATCATCGACGTCTGCTTGAGGTTCCTCTTCTCGTGAGCAGCTATGCTCCCTCTTCATCTTCATCGATCTATCATCTATCACCCTCCTCCGAGTTTGTGGCGGTGATGGGAGAAAAGCAGAGGAAGAAGCTGCTCCTGTTGTATGCTTTTCAGACCGGAAACGCTCTTGATGCGGCTGAGCATATTGGCCGCGAAGCTGAATGCCGTGGTTGTCCTGCCTCTATCGTCTCCACCAACGAATTCGACCCTGTATGTGTGAAGAATCTATTTGATTTTAATAGCTTCTTACTGTATTCTGTAGATTGTTTGCTTCCTTTATCGGTTGCTTAATATTAAGGAAACCTTTACAATTCCTCTGTTTGATCACCTAGAACCGATGATTGTTGATATATTCTCTTTATACCAGTAATCACCTCTTACATTTGAGTGGTTCTGTTGATTGAATTTCGACTAAACATATAAAAGTGTTTTCCTTTATAATTCTTATTGAAAGTTGCCATTTCTTTGCTGCAGAGTTGCTTACCTCATGAGGAGGCTGTTGTTTTTGTCGTATCCACTACAGGGCAAGGAGATTCTCCTGATTCTTTTAAGGTTCGTTGTCAATTTTCACTACCAATAATGCATCTTTTAGTTTATTGTGTATCTTATTGTTTGTTCCTTGTCTTTTTTTTTTTAATAATTGAAAGAGTTTTGGAGGTTTCTTCTTCAAAGAAACTTGGGAAATTTTTGGTTGCAACGACTTTGCTTTGCAGTGTTTGGGCTAGGTGATTCTGGTTACCAGAAGTACAATGTAATTAAGTTCATCTGCCTCTTCATGCTTTGCTGTTTTTCACAAAATTGGAGAAGATGACCATGAATGGAAGAGGCTCGACAGAAGCTCACCAGCAGTACAGTCTGATTCAAGACTCTTGTTTGACAGTGGTGTTGGTTATTATACGCACGAACAGCTGATGCAACGTTTCCATTTTTCTAAAGGTGATTGTGGAGGGTTGATGAAAGAAGGGAGATAGTGCTGTCTACTAAAAGACAGAGGGATATCGAGAGACTCAACACCAAACATCCTAGTTTACAACAGAGCTGTTCCAGACTTTACATGTTTGTGTTATCTTATAATTCTTGTCTTTCGATATCCTTTATAATTGTCTTAACTCATTGTGCTAAAGAAGGTGCAATATGTAATGTTGTCTCTTGAACCTTTGTAATATGTTCACTGTTTCTATAAAGTTCGCCACCTTTTTAAGATTATAAAACTTTTTTACCAGTTCCAAAGGTAGTGTAAATTCACTTAAAGATCATATCAGACTGTATTTTCTTAATACAAACATTGGTGTACTTGTCATTATACCCATTTTGAAGGACTATGTTTTAAAAATCCAGAACTTAAAATGGTAGGGTTTCAACACGATAACACGTGCTTTTTTGCTTTTGAATTTATGCTCAACACGATAACACGTGCATCCAACTTCGATTATGCATGGGGGCTGGAATGTAAATTCCTTGCATCTGTTTACACCGGGTACCTAATTAAATTTTCTGTTGCGTTGATACACAAATATCTTATGTTTTATGGTTTTCTAGCCAAATTGAACGGGTAAAAAATACAAACGGTTTTAGTTTCTTTGATATTTTTCGGCATCATCAACAGGATTCAACAAAAGGTCATACACAAATATTTCCTCTGAGAACCCCTAGCATATAAGTAAGGTACACACTTTACTCTGTCAAGAAAACAAATGTGAAAATGCACTTGTAAACTTTCTTTATTGCATTGCATGGGTGGTGCAAGAGATCACCGTCTCAAGGTCTCCATGACGTAGTCCGCATACAAATCCCTGCATGTCACACAAATTTCATTAGTAAGTTCTCCATGATAATAATTACATTTAACTGTAACTCCATACTATATCAAATTATATTATAACAATCAGATTTTTTTTTAATCTATAACAGTCAGTTTTATGAAGGGCTTACATGGAATGCTGAACTGCTTCGTAGGCCACCGTAGCAGGAAGGAAGTCGTTAACAGCTACTTCCTTGTTCTCGTTTTTCTTATCTGTCAGGAGAAGAATCCAAGAACATGAGTCACCATCATGTCTCAAAAGTTGAAAGAAGATGAAGAGAGAACACTCACAGTCTTCAAAGAAACGACGGATCTCAGCCAGACGATGAGGAGGAAGCTCCTTGATGTCATTGTAATGGCGATACTCTGGATCGTCAGCGCAGACAGCAATGATCTTGTCGTCTTTCTCACCCTTTTAACATAAACAGCGGCAAGTTTCAACATCTTTTGCTTTTATAAGAACATAACATACATTCAAGGATGTTTGTTTGTTTTTAACCTGATCAATCATTGGCATAAGACCAATAGCTTTGGCCCGAAGAAAGCATCCTGGGATCACCGGTTCCTGTAGAACAAATACAATGTATGATTCACATGGCATGAGTTTTCAACTGGTCAAACCAGACAGCCTGAGAGAAAACTGGCGATGGTTACGTATAGAAGCTGTAAAGCTGCTTTTCTAATTCCATATCACCAGAACAAAGTGATTAGTAAGACACCTTTCTTGTTTCAAAAAAAAAAAAAAAATCTAAGCCTAACTCCCACTAAACGTTATCTAACCGAATCAGAACATCTCTAGTTTTCTATATTTAAAGCTTATCAAATGCACAGAGGAAAGAATAAACATTATGTGATGAAGTATATATACAGCTTCTCAACATTTCATTGGAAAAGGAAAAAGGAAAAGGAAAAGAGTACCTGCATAATGACAAGAACATCGATGGGATCATTGTCCTCACAAAGGGTACGTGGAATGAACCCGTAGTTGTGTGGGTACACGACAGATGAGTAAAGAATACGGTCGACCTAAAATATATGTAATGAATTAAACAATGGTGTCGGTCTTTTTTGGTGCTAAGAAAGTTATTTCAAAAAGAAGTTAATATACCTTGATGAGACCCGTGGTTTTGTCGAGTTCATACTTCACCTTGCTCCCTTTCCCTATCTCAACCACCTGCGGTAGTACCTCCGTATGATTTGTTAATGATTCCCAATGAACTATCTCGACGATTAAACTCATAAGCGGGTTTGTACAAAACAGTAAACATCTCTCAAATACCCACAAATGCAAGTTTTATTTTGTGACAATCTAACAAAAAACTTTTCAGTCATTAGAGCTTTTGCTGCCTAAATATCAAGAACGTTACCAAAATACTTACACAGTTGAAGATTATTGGAGCTTCAGGTCCTATATAACAAATCAAATACGAAGTAAAAAGTATTAAGAGTTAAAGCAAAGTAATCATCTTATAATCTGGAGAAGAAAAAAAGGAACCGTTATGTTATAGGTTATTTACCTATCTCGAGATCATGCCATGGGTGTGCAGCAACTGATCTCTGGATCATGGAAGAAAGTATCCTCTCATTAAGAGGAGGAAGTGAAGCCTGTTTCTTAGCATAGTTTTTGGTAGCAGCAATCTCAATAGGTGGAGTCATATCTGCAAACAATGCACATATCAAACAGAAAACCATAATAAATACATGCATAAGTGAAGCAACAAAAAGCATCTGTCCAACACAAACTCTACGATCAATCTTTTACATATGTTCATGAGTTATAAAACAAAGATCTACACGTCTCCACAAGTGAATACAATACGCAATGCTTGACAGAGAGACACCCAAGATAGAAAACCTTTATAAGGAAAGAATCTGCCAAACACAAACTCTGGGATCAATCTTTACACATGTAATAGAAAAGAATATTTAAAAACCATACAAATGTTCATGCGTTATATACCAATGATCTACACGTCTCCACAAGTGAATACAAACCGCAATGCTTGACAGAGAGACAAACAAGATACAAAATTTTTACAGAAACGTCCAAGAAACGCATAGATTTTGTTTTGAAGCAGTTCATGGATCTTTAAATGTTATGTACCGACAAAACCGTCCCCAAAACCAAACATTAAAATATTAGATCTTTTTGTAATAATAATAAAAAAAAACAGGGCACTCTGAGTCTCTGTCTTGAAACATTCTGAGTGGAAAGAACAAACATCCAAGAATGTATCACTCATGGGCTTATGCAAGCAGATTAAAAGTCACCCAAACCTTAGAAACCCCATTGAGAAAGGAAGAAACAATTCCGATTCATTTCGAAATCCGTACCTGAGACAGAGAGCTAATCGACAAATCTCTCGAGCAGACGAGTGTCCCAACAAGAAGAAACACACAAACACAGATCTCTAGAAGAACGATCCCCAAGAAGCACGATGAGTGACAGAGAGTAAAGTAGAACGTATATGTAAAGTTCCCGCTCTGTCTCTCTCTCTGCTTCTCTGCTATTTAAAGCCTCCTTTTTAGAAAAAAAAAAGGAAATATAAATAAATCTGAGGACAATTTAATATTTTTTTAAAAATTTGGGAATTCAAATCGAATATCATACAGAGGGAAAGAATATGTCCTGACCTGACGTGTAAAAGATATAATTGGATTGATCGAGAGAGAAACATAGACGGTATTCCTAACGGCCGTGAGGTCAAGGTAAGGTCTGCTACACGTGAGGTGAGACGGTGAGAGTCTCTCCACTCTGTTGCGAGGAGTCCACGTTAAGTCTTCGTTAACTACTATTGATTGGAATATGCCGAGCGTAATCAAGCAAGATTGGGTGTTAGCTAGTGCACCGAAAGTTTTTGTGTTCGTGTTTATGACATGCAGTTCATCTGTAGGTGGATTGCAAACGGCAAAAAAAAAGGTTATGCTATAATCTTTTTTTTTTTGGTAATCATGTGAAATACTATACTATAATCTTTCAACTGAATATTCGGTTTCCTTTACTTATTGCATGTAGATAATAGTTTTGTTTTAAATGTTACGAAGATGCGACAATCACTCAGCGTTAAAATTCAAATAAACATTCAAGAATTTGAACGTATGATTCGGTGGTAGCATTAGCACTGAATGCTACTAATGGTTGGTTTTTATGGTTACTGTTCTAAAGTGAAGAAGTCACACCAAATATACACATGCTTCTCAAATGGTGTCGGCGTGTGGGATAATATGTTTTGATTTTTTTTTTGGCTAAAAGTTGTATTATCTTTTTATTTTGGCTAAAAGTTGGATAATTGATTTCCAAAACTAATTGGATAAGCGGGTGCAATGTAATCTACATTCAGAAGTACCAATCAGGGATTTTATTTAACTTTCTTTTTGTTATCTCTATAGAAGATATGATTACGGTAAGCTTTCCTTTAATGGCATTGAATACACGCTTCGTATCCATTTGTAATTTCGAGATGACGAAATTCTTATTGGATGTGAGAAAGTGTAGCTGTGTACCTGTCCACAGGGGATGATTGGTGGATGAGGTTGAGTAACGAATGCTTCATGCAGTAGATATAGATGCTACGTTGGATCATTGTAGGAATATTCCTAGATATCTACGCTTTTAATTATTCTAGCGATGATTATTTCCTTCACACCGAAGACAACAAAAATTTGATATATCTTACCAATTTGTCAATCGCCACGCTTTTCACCTTTGCGTCAACTTGGAGTTTCTGTGAGGATTCTCCTAGTTCGATCTTTTTTAGCTATTGGTTTACTAGTGAAGAGATCGAAAACATTTTCTAAGAGCTTAATCGCTAGTACTTTATCGAGATGGGGGGACAAACTTGAACATAGAACTACAACACGCTCAAAAGTAGAAGTAACCAGGTAGGGTTCGCCCTGAGATTTTAGGGGTTGTAATTTAGTAAATGCTTAAATGAATGTTTTTCAAATATGGAAACTTATACCTATATATGCAATTTTTCTCAAAAAAGTTGAGGGCCATAATCAAAAATATTTCATTTGATTTTGCCTATGATAGTATGATCAGTCCTGTAAGACCATCTCCAATGATTTACTCTATTTTTTATTCTAAAATAGAGTGACTCTATAATAGAGTTAGAGTTTGCTCCAATGATACTCTATTTTAGAGTAGAAAATAGAATGATGAACAAACAAAAAACAACTTACTCTATATTTGGAGCAAACTTATTTTTTACTCTATTATAGAGGGAGAAATAGAGTATCATTTGAATACTTTTACTCTAAACTCTATTTTAGAGTGAAATATAGAGTGAAGTTAAAGATGCTCTAAGGCTGTAACCAAAAGTTACATATGACTTATATTATTCCATGATTTTAGAGTTAATTAGCGGCATAGAGTCTATGCCTATAATAGAGGTCCATATTTGATCTTTACTCATGATTTGATTTAATTATTTTTAAGACTTTTTTAATCCTTTGTACATGCATCATCTCTCCAATTTTTTGTCCATGGCGTGTAAGTCTTCTCTCCTCTCTCCTACCTATTCTCTACTATCGCTCTCTCATTGTCATCCTCTCTTCTACTTTTTGCCATCGTCTCCTCTGGTTTTTTTCTTCTCCTCGAAAACATACGTGATGTTTCTAACTTCAATCTCTAATTATTATACAAATCTTTATCATTCTACATCCAATTCACTTTTAATTTTAATTTTTATTTCAGATGCAGCTTTGGATCT
This sequence comes from Brassica nigra, assembly GCA_016432835.1. NCBI lineage: Eukaryota > Viridiplantae > Streptophyta > Magnoliopsida > Brassicales > Brassicaceae > Brassica > Brassica nigra. The sequence continues at coordinate 6,373,603 of CM028246.1, read as the reverse complement.
TCAGTTTTATCGGTTCTTCTTTTTTCCACTCTTTCTAATATATATATTTATTTCATATGTGGTTTTAAAGAATTACTTTGATTTTTATACTTACTCAATGTGATAGAAAAATTAAAACTTCTACAATATCTATTTGTTAACAGCTAATACCTAACACCTCTGTAAACATTTACAATATTTGTTAGCAGCTAACACCTCTGTTAACACATATGTTACATGTATTTGTTAATAGCTAACACCTCTGTTAATATATACAATATTTATTAACAGCTAACACCTCTGGTACATGTATTTGTTAACAGTTAACACCTCTATTAACATCTACATTATTTGTTACAGTTAACACCCTTGTTAACAATCGACAATAGTGATTATTTCCGGCGATTTAAAGACATTGCAATGTTAATTTTCTCAGTATGTGGTGTAATTAAACAAATCAATACTCTGTTCGTGTGTCATTGGTTTTTAACGAATAAAAATTATTTGGAGGAAAAAAATGTGGAAGAAAAGAAAGTATAATAAGAAAACAATGAGAGGAATAGAAAGAGTGTCAGAGAGGACTCAGAAGAAAGAGAGTGTCAGAAATGTGCAAGAATCGCAAAGGAGACAAAGAATATAAGAGGGGCATCAGTATCCAACAAAAGTCCTAATTGTACAGAACTTTGTCTTTATGTCAAGTCATAGACACTTCCCTAATATGGGCTCCCAATATGGGTAGTTGGCTAAATCTCCCATAATTTTAATACAATAATATCAAAGATACTAATGATCTGAATATATTCATTAGATTTTTTTTATAACTAACAATATCATATTGTAAACATATAATTAAAAAAAAATAAATTTTTAATATATTTCTTTATTTATTATTTTATTATTATTGAGGGAGTTACATGAAAGGTTATTTTTTCATGGACTTTTCACATATGTAGGTACTTTATATTTGAGGTGTACTATTTGACTTACTTTTGGTTTTTCTATTCCATAAATACCTTTTTCCTGAGCAAACTTGTATCAAATGTCATGTTTACTTTTCAACTAAATCTTATCGGTCAAGTTTAAAGTATGAAAGTGACCATACATACATTAGTTAGCTCATATGCTTGCAATAAATTTTTATATTTATTGAACAATTGGATATTTTGTCAACCGTCAGATTAAGTTATTTTAAAACGAGTCAGATGGCTGGTGTTACATTAAGTACAAACCTACTAAAAGTGTTAACTTATACAGTATGAAGTAATTGCTGGCTTTCATCTTCTTTCTCGTTGTGGAAGAATGCAATATATGTTCAGTGAAGGTGTGGTAAGGATTCAAAACCTAGATTCAACAGAAATTGGTATATCTAAGTAATTTTTCGATTGGTCTCTGACTATTCCTTTTTCGGTGTTCAGGTCATTACGCGTGGTCAAGAGAAGGAAGTGTGGTTGGGCGAGTTGTGGTCAATGGACATGTGGGCAGGGGAGGCCTGGCCAGGAGAGTTGTATTGTAGAGAAGTGTGGGTGGGTGAAAGATGTATCGGAGTATGCGGAGGGCTGACACATTGGGTTGTATGCGGTGATTGAGTGACGCTGGGGATGATGTCGTCTGGGTGGTCAGACAAAGTGTGGTCGGTGGTTAGTGGGCTAGACCCAAGGTTGTTTGAAAACCGCTCAGCGTTGTATTGACTGATAAGAGGAGAAGTAGGTTCGATTTATGGAGTTGAGTTTTTGATGTGGTCAGGGTTTTCTGGCTGAAGAGAAGTGGTATCCTACAAGTAATACATCGTATCTGGATAGGAATTTTATCTCGTTTCTGCATAACCATAGAAGGAGATCTAGGTGTAATCAATAGCTATAATCATGGGATGAGGAACTTAAAATCAGGTAAGAGAGGTCATACCATTCATTGTGGTTTCTAGTAATCAACGACAGTTTCAGAAATTAATGACGGTGAGAAATTGACGGCGGATTGTGTTTTCGTCGAGAAGGAGGACGTGGGGGCCTTCGCAATTCTGCTAGAACAAAAGAATGAAGGGGATTTAAGTCAAACTATAAAGAAGTAGGGTAGAGTAAGTTAGGATTTGTCATACCTTTCAGTATAGGAAAAACGTGGTGGAGTAACTGTAATTTTTGGTCTTCGACGGTGAGAATGATGAATTGTCGGAGTCTAGGTTTGGAAGAGAAAAAGGTAAACTAATTGATTTCAAGATATTTAGATAAGAGAACGAGGAGTTGGGACACAATAAAAGAAAAGTAAAGAGAAGAAAAAGGTAACTAAATGATTTTTAATTTTAGGGGTAGATAAGACAATAGTACGAGAGTTCTAAAGAGAGAAAGGAGATCTGAAAACGTCTCCGGCGTACGGCCGGCGCGTGAGCGTCCGTGCCGTCGCCGGAACTTTCCTTTTCCCGTTTAATTATTTTCCCTTTGCCCTTCCTCGCCTCCTCTCACTAACCGCATTGTTTGAGCTCTGGATTGGGACATCTTTCTTTGGTGGTTCCGCGTCTGGAGGGAAGACGCTGTTGGTGGGAGTAAAAGGCGAGTGAAGAATGTTTTGAAAGTCGGTTTCCGGGAGATGGAAGCTTTTACAGATCCGTCGCCGCCGGTTGTTCTCCGGGAGGTGAATGCTTTTGTAGCTTTGCCGTTGCCGGTTCTAGTTCCCGAGGAGAGGAGGCTACCACAGATCCATCTCCGTCGGTTTTTGTTCCGGAGCGTGGAGGCTTACTCAGCTCGACGTTGTCGGTTTCGGGACCCGTAGATCTTTGGGTATTTGGATTCTAGTGTGGACTTGGTGAAAGTCGTGAGGTTACTCTTGTCGTCATGGTGAAGGCTCAGGTGAGGAGGGTTGAAGCTCTCCGCTGACGACGGCGACAACGAGAAGAGGAGATGGTGGGGTTCGGACTTTTATGGTCCATGAGCGTTTCTCAAACATGGGAGGAGCTTCGGTTAGTCGATGAAGGCCTCCGTTACAAGAAGCCGGTGGCGAGTAAAGGCCACGGCGGAAGCTCAGGGAAGCGGTTTGTTTTTTCGTCGGAAGCTCCATGGTTTGGGAGTTCCGGCGAAGCTTTGGTGTCATTGGCTGTCCCGGCGTCTTGGTGAGGCGGTGTCGGTCGGGTTGAAGGGGAGTGGCGTGGCGAACCGAAGGATAGATCTTCACACATGTCCGAGTTCCTTCCCGAGGCCGAGACTTCGGTCGGTGGCTGAGTTGGATTTTGGGCTTGGAGCCCATTTATGTTTTATTCGGTTTGGGCTTCGCCTTGTATTTTGTAGTTCTGGTTTTTTGTTTAAGTTTTGGTTGTAATGGGTTTAGACCCTTTGGGCTTGGCCCGTTGCTTTATTAAAAATCAATTTGAAGGAAAAAAAAAAAAAAAAAGACAATAGTACATAAGAAAGTATAGGATATGGAGAAAGTATAATAGAATGATACGGAGAAGAGATAAAGCATGCTAGAATGTAAATTTTTCATTGTTATTTATATATCTACAAACCAAAGGGATTTTTGTTGGGCTGGATCAGTAGATTGAAACTAAACCCTTATTTTTCCATGAGGCCCAAGGCCTGCTGTTCCCAACTCATTAACATAAATACATAATTTGGCTAATTCAGAATTACACCAAACCGAAACCATAACCGAAGACCAACGGTGCAGATCTCTATCCAACGGTGCAGATCTATTCCCTCTCCTCTCAAAAAGAATAAAAAAAAACCAACAATAATTTTCCGAATCTTCTTCCTTGGAAAAGGAGGAGCCGATCAGAAATAATTCAACGGCCGTCCGGTTACTCTCTCATCTCACTTCTGACGATTCATCTTCTCCGATCGGATCCGGTACTTCTCCTTCCCGATTCGAATTCCTCTCTCTATCTCTCGTTTGCTTAGTGTCTTTGTAACGTTGATTGTTTTGCATTGCAGTGAATTGGTCATCGGCTATAAACTTCACGCGATGGCTGCTCCTCCTGCTAGAGCTCGGGCTGATTACGATTACCTCATAAAACTTCTTTTGATCGGAGACAGCGGTACCGTTTCTTCATCCCCGATCGTTGTATTGCGTTTGTTCAATCGATTTCGTATCCTGTTTATCGGCACTCGTGATTTGTCTTTGTTTGAAGGATCGAGACGTCAGTGATTTGAGTTTTTTTCCGATCTTCCATGTACGGGATTAGGCCTAGTGTGATCTAGTAACATCTCCTTAGTCTCTCAGATTTGAATTTCATCAGCTTAGACTTTGTTTATTGATAGAGATATTGAGAAACCATATGATATTCATCTTGAGACTCCACCTAGTTTGCTATTATGCTTGAGAATCTCAAAACGAATAGCAACAGTGGATAGGTTAGTATGGGAGATGAAATTTAAAAGAAAGAGTCATTTTGAGGAGATTTATAAGTCGAAGTTTCTCAACATTTCGGATTCAAAGTGTAAATCGTTTCCTTTTCATTCAGTAGAGCATTGTGTGTGTTTTGGATTGAGTTTTGGTGAGAGTTTGCGAGGAAATCAATAACGACCTCTTGTGGATGTTTTGGGATAAATGGCTTAGAATAATCTTTAACTTTGTTCGTGTAACCCAGTCCTTGAGCCAAATTGATCGAATGTTCCTTGTGTTGGTTGCTGTGACTGTTTTCTCTATGTTCCAGTTCATGGATTTTCTGCTTTATCTAACTTTTTTATACATTTCGTGAATGTACCAGGTGTGGGTAAGAGTTGCCTCCTCTTACGTTTCTCAGATGGCTCATTTACCACCAGTTTCATCACAACTATTGGGTATGCTCTTCGTTACATGACTCTGTTCTCACGTGCTCTATGTAGTTGTCTGTGCCCACTGCCCAGTCAAGTTGAACATGTGTTGTTGGCAGCATTGATTTCAAGATACGGACTATTGAGCTGGATGGGAAGAGAATTAAGCTTCAAATCTGGGACACTGCAGGACAGGAGCGCTTCCGGACTATCACAACTGGTTTCTCTTTTGATTCATCTTACTGTTATATATGCATTCTCTTTCCTTCCTCACTATGGTGGGGTGGGAACTTGTAATACTCACTCACCTATTTGGTTTCTTCTCATTGCAGCATACTACCGTGGAGCTATGGGCATTTTGCTTGTGTATGATGTTACCGATGAATCATCTTTCAACAGTAAGTACTCTCTTTACTTTTTAACTTTCAGTTTTAAATAGTTCAATTTTAGGCCTTATGCAACTAATCTATTTCTATTGTAGCAGTTTACTGATTTTATGGTCTCCCATCTGTTTACCATTTATTATCAAACTTATTTGCTCTTTTCTATCCATTGTTTTCTTCGATTCCAGATATCAGGAACTGGATCCGTAACATTGAGCAGCACGCCTCTGACAATGTCAACAAGATTCTAGTGGGGAACAAGGCTGATATGGATGAAAGCAAACGAGTCTCTCTCTCTTTTACCTCTTCCCTTGTGTCTTCCTACTAACTTGTACATTATTGTGTTTGGCTGATACGTTGGTTTGTTTTGTTTTCCCAGGCTGTGCCAACATCTAAAGGCCAAGCTCTTGCAGATGAATACGGAATCAAGTTTTTCGAGACTGTACGTTGTTAACGTGTCAACATATATAGGAAAATGTCCAAACTCTTTTCAGTTTAGCTAACATTGATGAGGTTGATCTTGCAGAGTGCCAAGACCAACTTAAACGTTGAGGAAGTTTTCTTTTCAATTGCTAAAGACATTAAGCAAAGACTTGCAGATACGGACGCAAAGGCTGAGGTTCGTTGAGCTTTTAGAATTTATTTTCACTGTCATAAGTGGAGGAGTAGAGTAATAAGTCAAAGAGCCTTATAAGTCCAGGAGTATTAACATTGTTGATTTTCATATCATTTTTATAGCCACATACAATCACAATCAACCAATCAGACCAAGGTGCAGCAGGGACATCTCAAGCTACTCAGAAATCAGCATGCTGTGGTTAGTATAAAACGTGTCCACGACGCCATCAAAGGAGAGAATCTATGTGCTATGGTCTTTTCTTCATATTCTTTAAAAACCCTCTGTTTCTTACTTTAGTACTCATTGCAGGAATCGAAATAATTTGTTTAATGAATTTGTGTATACATAGAAGACATATAAAAAGAATGAAAGTAATCTTTGACAAGAGAAATTACAACTAAATTACAAAGCCCAAGTGGTATGCAGAAAGAAAAACTAATTTACAAACTTCAAATCAACCAAATTCTTACCAAACACATATACAAGATCATTCTCCAATGGAGTTAGATTCAAATCCAAGCACTTGCTGCTATTACATCGGTTCAAAACCGGATAAACCGTAGAAGAGACAACCGGTTGTTCGGTTATCATGCTCGCCCTGTGCTTTCTCATGTGACCTCCCAGAGCTTGACCTGTCCCAAACATTTGACCGCAGATTGAACACTTATGCGTAGCATTCTCATTGTTACGATGCTTGACTTGTTCTTGGTCAATACTCAGCTTAGGTCTTTTGTGGCTGGCTCTATGACCTCCGAGTGCTTGGAACGAATCAAATTTCCGGTTACACGTTTTGCACTCGAAGTGATTATCATTGGTTCTGCTTCCGGTTGATTGCTTTACCTCGATTTGCTTGACCACGAAGCTCCGAGATAACATCATGAGACTTTTTACTATGTCTACATCTGTGATGGTGGATTCTTCGTAATCGGAACGGCCTCTCTTCATATTTTTTCGGTTGATAATGTCTCGAGAAGAGAAAACGAATGATTTAGGTTTTGGTTGGTTTACCTATAAAACATGAGAAGAAAACGCCCCTGACAATTGTAAGATAATCTTGGTAACGAAGATTATAGTCTTTTATAAGCAAAACAATGAACGCATCAGCGACTAACTTTTTTTTTATTGGACCCAAAAAAGTCGTTTAAATTCCTATTCAAATAAAGTTAAGTAGCATTACTGGTTTGACTAAGGACAACATGTTAAATCTCTATTCGACTACGAAGCACATTTTATTAAACAGAAATTGGGTCGAAAACATTATAAACTAAAATAATATTAATGTCATTAGCTTTTAATACTAATTTCTTATTTTATTACAAATTATAAACAATTTTATAATCTGTAATTCTATCTATTTTTACGAAGATTCATGTTGATGGTTCTACTTACATCCAGATCTACTTGTATTTACATAAATAATATTAAACGTACTTCTTCCATTTCAAAATGATTAATGTTTTTTAAAATATTTCAAAAGATATATTCTGTATATTTTCATATGTTTTTATCAGATAATAATGGTAAATTGTAAATTTTAAAAATAATAATTGTGTATATTAAATTTTTATTGGTAAAACTTAAAAGTTACAAAATAGTTAATTACAAAAATAATGTATTTTAATTAAAAAAATATATTTTTATTAGTATATGAAAAGGTTTAGAACGTGAATCATTTTGAAATAGAGAGAGTATTTTATATAAATTGAATTTCAGATTTTTTTGGTCAAATTATTAAATGAACTCTTAATAAAACAACATGGTCTAAAGGTGTTTTCACATAAGTATATCATTAGTTTTTTTTTGAGCAAGTATATCATTAGTTAGTTGAACATTGTTATCTTGTTGGCTTCCTAATTAGTAAGCAAACACGTTATCTTTTATTGACTCTGCACGACTGCACCTATATGAGCACGTTGGTACTTGGTATTTACTTTTGTAAAGTAAAATGGAAAGTCAAAAGGCTGCTTTCTCAAAAAAAAAAGAAAAAAAATTCAAAATCTGACAACTACTCTTCAGCTATACACACTCCTCGTACGCGGAATCTATAGACAAAACATATACCATGTACTTGTTAGTTGTTACGTATGGGAAGTCTACACTGCATGCATGCGTACGTACATACACGTCATTAGTGATGAAATTATGTAGGCGGCTAAACCGGATTTCTGTTGTTGTCGGCAGCTAAACCGGATCTAGATGATGGTTTTGACTTTTTAGACTAAAGAGTTGAAATTTAAAAGTCAACTGGATTTTCAATTGGACAAACGACTTTCGTAGATAATCCACGTTTTGTTATTATCATGTGTAGGAGTTTAATTGTAACTTCTAATAGGCATTTGGTTGGCTCGATCACCGCATTGCAGCACATGGTATTGAATTATTGATGACCATGTTTTTCTTTAAATATCACTATCAACATCGCTGTAATAAATAAATATTTTACGTTAAGACAACTTAGCACGACACAAGTATCAAAAATGGTGTTAGTGAGAAATTCGGTGATTTGTCTCGATTGTTTTTATTCTTCTTTTTACCTAAATATTTTGTGTTTAGTCCGCACATACAAACATAATTATTTTAAAAATATTTATAAATAAATATATTTCGAATCTAAGAACATTGAATAAGTTTATATTCATGCTTTTATAATATTCTATAATAATTAAAAAATAATTTTTTATATATAACAAAGTTTTTCATCACAAGATAAATATTTTTATTATGTAAAATTTGAAAACACTCATGCATTTAAAATAATTAATAAATTATATATCAAATTTTGACAAAACTTTCATTCTAATAAAAATATATATTTCTATTGCATAAATTAAATTTAAAAACATTCATGTAACATAAAACTACATACAGTATATATATAGAAATTTTTCTTTCTTTTCAATTTTTAAGAACAATTATGATGTAAAATTATTTTTAAATTATTTTTATTGCATAAACTAAACTTAAAAGCATTCATGTAACATAAAACTACATACAATATATATATAGAAATTTTTCTTTATTTTCAATTTTTAAAAACAATTATGATGTAAAATTATTTTTAAATTATTTTTATTGCATAAATTAAAATTAAAAACATTCATGTAACATAAAACTACATACAGTATATATTGGTATTTATCTTTCTTTTTTATTTTCTTATAAATTATGATGTAAAATAATTTTTAGATAACACAATATAAACTATTTTAGATAATTGAATTATTAAATCACTGAATTCATTTTAAATTTATGTTTAATTATATATTAACAAATCTAATTATTTATTAAGGGTTTATCTTTCTTTTGATTTTTTTTACAATATGATGTAAAATAATTTTTTAGATAAACACAATATCTATTTTTAGATAATGATAATTAAAAAATTACTGAAATTCTTTTTTAATTTATGGTTAATTATATATTAACAAATTTTATTATTCATTAAGGGTAGTATTATTCGCTCTAACTTTTAACGTGAGAGCTCGAATGCGAAAAATCACTTCTCAAATAATATTATAGATGGTTAATTATATATTAACAAATTTTATTATTCATTAAGGATAGTATTATATTTAGCCGCTCTAAGTTTTAACGTGAGAGCTTGTATATTAGATTATTACATAGCGCCTCTTATTTGTTTTGGTCCTATGTTACAAAATTTGATTTTTTAAACTTCATATATAACATATTTCATAAAATATAGATTAAATACATTACAGTTTTGTAAGATGCAGTCTTTTTTTAATACTGATTTATATTTATATTTGATCATAAATTGTGAAAATATCACATAAGAGACTTTATAATCGTCAATTCTATATGTCGTATGAATATCCAACATGTGATACTTATGACATAATAAATAAATATTTTAAAATTTTCCATGAACCTAGATTAATTTCTTAATAAATTGTATGTTTAGAATTCTAAATACATATTGCATGTATAAAAACGTCAATGAACCTTTGATCACTTGACTAAGTCGACATCCAAGTCGGCATCCACAGTATGTGAAGTCTAGTTAACTGTTTTACTAGATTGGCTTCTGGTTGTCTCGATTGCATACTGATGAACTTATTTTCTCTTGGATTCAGTTCTACTCGCATTTGGAAACTTAACAAACGTTAGGTATTTTAATCTTCATAACAAAGTCAGTAGTCATTTGTGGTTTGTTCAATACTCACCAGTGGCTGTTGGATCTTCAGCCACTTTAACAATAACACGATAAGTGGAGGAGATTTCAATGGATATATCCAAATTGAGCAACCTTGCGCACTTTCTAAGGAAACTTCACAATATAACACATAGTTTCTTTTGATAGAAATTAAATTCTTGAATCATGTATGCATTTTCCCTCTTTCTAAGAGTTGTGAGTCTCTGTCAGAAAAAAAAGAGTTGTGACTCTTGATTCATTTATACGTTCATTTATATGTGTCTTTTATGCAACCACTACTTTTGATAATAATCTGCATATACACTACAAGTTTAACCATGTGTTAAGGGAGTGAGTAATTTAAATTTATCAACATAAACGCAAATATTTCAGAAGGTTTGGAATTTCAACACAAGTACATAAACAATATCCGTGAATCAGTTTAACCATGTGATTAAGAGAGTGAGCACGTTTAGATTAGAACACAGACATCAAAAGAACAACAACGGTGAGAGACAAGTCAATGACCGCGAAGGACACTTAGAGCAGTGCTGATCCGTAGAACACAGCTTCTGCAGGACCCGTCATGTAGATATGGTTGTCCTCCTGCCTCCACTCTATCTCCAGTGGTCCGCCCGGCAGATCCACCGTGCATTTCTGTTTCACCATGACCAACACAAAGCTCGAGGTCAATGTTTATAACACATGGAGCAAATCTCAGCTCATGAGCCCAAAAAGATAAAGAACGCATAACTCTTTACGGATAGATAGAACAAAAGGAATACAAGGTTCTTTCTCCCACAAGAGATCAACTCTTGACCACGTCAACATCTGTTTCTTTAAACTATCATGACTCATGTATATATTATATGGAACACTAGGAGCTGCATGCTATTGTATCATCTGATGACAATACAAGTTCGTAAACCGATATTCAGTTTTTCTTTAGTTCTTTAATTCAAAACTTACCCTGTTGGCTCGACCTTCAAGGACTGCTGCAACAACCAGAGCGCACGCTCCAGTTCCACATGCCAAAGTTGCTCCTGCAGTATGCTTAACCTTTTAAAGAAACATAGAGTGCTGATATAATTTGACTGAGATGCTAGTTTGAACGATTAGCTGACCTGCTCCGCGCTCCCAGACACGCATTTTCAAATGAGAACGTGACAAAACTTCCACAAACTCTGCAGATTAAACGCAAAGACAACTTAAAGACATATATAAAATCCAAGATATGATAGAGAAATTTGGATAGATACTAACCAGTGTTAGTTCGAGCTGGAAACATTTCATGATGCTCAAACTTTGGACCAATCTCTGGCAAGTTCAGATCATCAACCTTCAGATTCTGGTTAACACAAAGGAACATTACAAACGGTGAGAAATTCCATATATTGAAGAACAGTAGAATTAGAGGTCTGAACGCAAACCAACGCACCGGTCCACCCTTTGTACCAAATGTGATACAGTGAGGATTGCCCATACTAACACACGTCACACTCCAGCTGACTCCATCAACAACAAGCTCTGCCTGAACAACAGCTTCACCTTTGGTCCCAGGCAACTTGGTGGGCACATCTTGTGCTTTTAGAATCGGTATGCCCATGTCAACCTTAACCTGTTCAATTACACAATGCAGTAAACAACTTGCATACAATGAGATAAAAGAACCCATCATCCAAATGATTTACCTGTCCATCATCTTGAATTTCTGGAACAATCAGGCCAGCTCCGGTATGCATTGTAAAACTAGCCAAAAAAACATGAGAGATTATAGCAAGCAAGCAAGCATGACTAACTTTCAAAACATGTTTCTGCAATACAGATAAAAGATACCTACCTATGTTTCCCCTGCAAGTTCTCAAGCTCAGCAATGAACCTTGCAAAGCATCGAACTCCATTACCACACATCTACAAGAACAAATCCAAAAACAGTTGACTTGTAATGCAACAAAGAACAAAGCTAAAAGCCGTTGACTTGAAATTCAACAAGAACTAACTCAAAAACATAACAAAACGTCATTACACTATCTCAAAAGCCTACCTCAGGTTCACTTCCATCTGAATTGAATATCCTCATGGTGTAATCAGCACCATTGACTCCCGGCATTGCAAAGATCACTCCATCAGCACCAACACCGAAGTTCCGATCGCAGAGCTTCGCCGCCTGCTCTTGAGTGACCTTAGGTTCCGATGAGTCTCTGTTATCCACCTAACGAAACCCCCAAAACAAGAAAAAGTCTTCATCTTTGAAACCATTGTATACCGTTTTGAACGGAAACTAAAGTTACCAAAATGAAGTCATTGCCGAGTCCATGATACTTCACGAAATGAACAACTTCTCTGGATTCTCTCTTGTCTAGAAAACTCGCCGGCGATATTTTCTCGGCAGTGACGGCGTCCATTGAGGAGGAGGCTGCTGCAGACACGCGAAGCCTAGCGCTCTTCCCAACGCGATGCTCTCTCTCGATGGAAGGTAACGAAAGAGAAGAGACGGAACCTAGCTTCCTGGAGAGGGTGTTCGACGGTTGACGCGATTGCGGCGCGACGGAGACGGTGCTGATGGCGGCTATCTCCATGGTTGGTTGCTTCTGACTTTTTTTCTTTCTCTCACTGTTCCAACTCTGCTCCTTATTGGGGGAGTCTTTGAAAAGAACATCGTGATGTTATTAAGTTTAATAACTAAACTCTGCGTTGTTTCTTTTCGAACTTCCTGTCGTTCTATAGTCAACAGATATTTAATTGAAAAGGCCGTTAATAGAAGCCCACTAAAAGCTTCGTAAAGCCCATCTCTCTCTCTCTCTTGCCGTCTCCTTCATCTCCCTTCTCTCCTCTCTCTCATTATTTCGTTTCAGTCTCTGTCTGTCGCTGTCAAATATTTTCTCTTGTGATTTTTGTTTCTCCAGCTACAATTGAGTGAAGATCATTCCGTATCTCCGATCTGAATTCCCCTAGATTCAATCTTTGAGTGAGAAAGAGATTTAGGGTTAATTTCTTTGCTTACTTTCTAAGATTATTTAGGGTTTTCGAATTTCAGAATCTTATCTCCTTAATTCGATTCGACTTCATCCACAATCATCGCTTTTCATCTCTGTTCATGATACCTAAGGTTTTGATTTCAGCTCAGGATTTGCATTTATAATAATAAACCCCATTAATGCAAAGCAGTGTGCATCGTGAAAAACCTAGCTCGATCGCCATGATCTTGGAAACTCGGCGTAATGTTGAGTTCCCACACAGGAACGTCGATAAGCGTCCGAGGAAACGGCCTCGTTTAACTTGGGATGCTGCTCCTCCTCTTCCTCCTCCTCCACACGCTGTAACGAATTGTCCACATTTAGAAAAGTTTGAACCTTTTTTGTTTTTGCTCGAGCTAAGTAGTTTACAGCTAGATGGGTGTGTTTGTTATGCTTCAGGTATATCCTCCTCCGTCGTACTATGGTCCTGAGTTCGCCAGTGGTGTAGTTCCCAGTTTTGTTTACCCAAACGTGTTTTATAATGGACTTCCACGTCAGGGCTCTCCTCCCTGGAGACCAGATGATAAAGACGGACACTTTTCCTTTGTGGTTGGAGATACTTTAACTCCACGATGTGAGTCTTTTTTCAACATCTTATCTGTTTCATCGACCCCTGTCCATGGAGGGTTAACTGCCCTGTTCTGTTGTGAATGCAGATCAAATCCTCAGCAAAATGGGTGAAGGTTAGCTTACTTCTTTGCTTTATATTATATGTTTATGTCGTTAATTGGGATTAGTTTATGCTTGTTTATTCTGTTCAACAATGGGAAGATTAGTAGTCTCATCATCTGATGGATTGTATTCTTCGTGCAGGTACATTTGGACAAGTACTGGAATGTTTTGATAATAAAAACAAAGAAGCTGTGGCGATCAAAGTTATACGGTCCGTACCCAAATATCGTGAAGCTGCCATGATAGAAATTGACGTGCTGCAGAGGCTCTCAAGGCATGATGTTGGTGGTTCTCGGTAAGGATATCTCTTTCTTCTTTTCTGATTCTTTGTTAGTGTTTAGTTTAATGCAGTTTGGTATAAGCTCTGCCGTTCATTGCAGTTGTGTGCAAATACGGAATTGGTTTGACTATCGTAATCATATTTGTATTGTAAGTACTGTTATTTTTATTTGTTTAAGTTTGAGATCATGCCCTAGCATCGTGTGAGTTAAAAAGAACTTGCGGATGGGTTTAAATGGTTTCAACAGGTATTTGAGAAGCTTGGACCGAGCTTATATGACTTTCTCCGCAAAAATAGTTACCGTTCATTTCCTATTGACCTTGTTCGAGAGCTTGGCAGACAACTCTTGGAGTCTGTAGCATGTGTGTTCTTTACCCATTCTTCTATACAGTAGTATCCATTAGTGCCATGATCATTTACTTTCTGAAACACAAGACGTAGGCACTAAAATCAAGCTTTAATGTTTCTCTTTAGGCACTACGATAATCCAAATTGCTATTTCTGGAAACTTTTGTTTACTAGTGTACTCAGATTTTTCTTATTCTGTTCTGACAGATATGCACGATCTACGGCTGATTCACACAGATTTGAAGCCGGAGAACATTCTTCTGGTATCGTCTGAATATATCAAAATACCTGATTATAAGGTGAGTATTCAATCATCTCCAAGCTGGAGGCATCTAGGTTCTTGGCTTATGTGATATGCATTCATGAAGGAACTTGTATAACTCAAGTTGTTTGACATTTCCTTTGTGGTCATGAAAATCTAGTTTCTATCACGACCCACGAGAGATGGTTCATACTTCAAGAATCTGCCAAAGTCAAGTGCCATCAAGCTCATCGATTTTGGAAGTACAACGCTTGAACATCAAGATCATAACCATATTGTATCCACAAGACATTACCGCGCACCAGAAGTTATCCTAGGTAAACTTTTGTTAACAAATTTGTGTAGATGATATTTGATTTGCATAGCTATCTGTATTTATTTTTTGGAACATTGTAACAGGGGTTGGATGGAACTATCCATGTGACCTGTGGAGTATTGGTTGCATACTTGTTGAACTTTGTTCGGTGAGTAACTTTCTCCCTTCATGTCTTTCTGTACACCAGGATTCACATCTCAATAGATGTTTCTTGTGAATAATTCTTGCAGGGAGAGGCGCTTTTCCAAACGCATGAAAACTTGGAGCATTTGGCCATGATGGAGAGGGTCCTAGGACCGTTACCGCCTCATATGGTGCTCAGAGCCGAGTAAGAACAACACGCTCATCCTAATAGCTCAATCATAAACCAGTGGAAAGTAAACTGTAAACTCTTTTTTTTTTTTTTTTTTAAATATCAAAATCAATCTTGCAGTCGGCGCTCTGACAGATACTTCAGGCGAGGTGCAAAATTAGACTGGCCTGAAGGTGCGACATCAAGAGACAGCTTAAAAGCAGTATGGAAACTTCCCCGATTACCGGTAAAAACTCTATCAGTAACTTTGGACTTGACATTGGTGTATCTACAATATTGAAATTAGCGACACCATTGTTTCGCATTTTGCAGAATCTAATAATGCAGCATGTGGATCACTCTGCGGGCGATCTGATAGATCTGCTGCTAGGACTGCTACGATATGATCCTACGGAGAGGCTCAAGGCAAGGGAAGCACTGAACCATCCCTTCTTCACAAGAAGCCGGGAACAGAGTATTCCCTTTAACCAAAACCCTCATCCATTTTTATATAACCACAAGAACTAAAAAAAAGAAGAAACTGCAGATTAATGTTTGCTTAAAAATCTGCAGTTTCTGGTTTACTTGCATATTTTCATGTATAGAAATGAAAAGAAAGAGAAAAAAAGCATGTCCCTTGTTTTTTTTTTTCAGTCTGTTGTTGTTTTGTTTCTTGTGTTCTGTCTTCCGACCACGACCAAGGTTGTCGTTCCGTGGCGGTTTGAAAAGAGTTGTTACAGTTACTTTACACCTCAAAGTCAGTGTGACAGTGTGTTCATCTTGCAAATTATGCTGATGATTAAATAAGACAACGTATTAAGAAGTCTCTATACAAGTTGGGCCCGTATGGATCGATTCAGCGTGAATCTGAGGCCCACGAAAGACAAAATTGTGGATGAGAACTTCATCATCTTCTTCCTCAGCTACCTCCTTACCGAATAGGGTTTTGAAGGTTTATCTCTTACCACAATCATGGAGTCTCTGGGAAGATTACATCTCCATCACCAGCCATTTCACCTCTCCTTCACTCAAACCTCTTCATCCTTCCCGAAGCACCCACAATCTCCCCCCTTCAGACCATTAATCCGACCAAACTGCGGTCCAATCAAAGCTTCCTCTTACAGATCCCAAAACCCTATCACCCCTCTCCAAAAGTCCACACCTTTCCGTCTCCTCAAATCCACATGCATCACTCTAACAACCGCCGCTGCCCTCCTCTTCGTCAACCTCCAGCTCAAATCTCCGGCGATTGCAGCTCCCGTCGCGCCTCCACCGTCAACAACCGAAAGCAAAGAGCACCTCACCTTGGAAGAAGAAGAGAGAGCGCTAGAAGAGCATTTAGCAACACACCCTCCTGACGTCGACTCTCTTCGCTCCCTGATGGAGGTAAAGATCAGATCTCGAAAACTCACGGAAGCCATAGAAGTAGTCGACCGTTTGATCAAACTAGAACCGGACGAACCAGAATGGCCTGTCCTTAAAGCTAACATCTTTACATACAGTGGAGAACTAGACTCAGCCAAAACTTCATTCGAAGAGATTCTCGCGAAAGACCCTCTTCGCGTCGAAGCTTATCACGGCTTGGTCATGGCTTATTCCGATGCAGGTCTGGACTTGAAGGAGGTGGAGAGTAGGATCGAAGAAGCGATGGTGAGATGCAAGAAGGAGAACAATCACAACGATTACCGAGATTTTAAGCTTCTCGTGGCGCAGATTCGGGTGATTGAAGGGAAGCATAGCGAAGCGTTGAAGCTTTATCGAGAGCTTGTGAGAGAAGAGCCGGGAGATTTCAGGCCGTATCTCTGTCAGGGTGTTATATACACGCTGCTGAAGAAGAAAGACAAAGCGGAGGAACAGTTTGATAAGTTTAGAGAACTTGTGCCTGAGAATCATCCTTACAGAGAGTATTTCATGGATAATATGATTGCTACCAAGCTTTTTTCGGAGAAGACGCAGCGTGAGATGGCTGGATCAGAGAGGTGATTTATTATGTGTGTAATGTTTTGGGGGATCATATTGAGATGAATAATGTTTAGTTGATATTTGATGTTTTTTTCTGTAGATGTATGTTTGGTTGATTTATATAAGGATCATATTGAACACTATTTGATTTAGTGATAATTTGAATCACAATCTCATCTGCACGTTGTCTAGATGATGCTCTGGTACATCATTGTTCACAAAGAAATGGAATGGATGCAAAACAGGATTCACTCAAGGAGTGGAAGTACAGAGACTTACATTCTAGCAAGAGCAGTGTGTTAAAGGCTTCCTTCCTCTGCTTCTGTAAATTCAACATGATATCTCTGATGAATCTAAGGATCCAAACACATCTTTGGCTATGTTTGTACAGTTTTAGAGTATCTTGGTTAAGCCTACATTCATGGTGACTGCTTTGGTTTTAATTTTTCATGGTGTACACACGTTGGATAAACAGGGGAATAACACACTTCAAATAAAGGAGTACGTACTTAAACACACTTATTTTTCTGATATTGTGCTTTTTTAGAACTTCAAATAATCGCATATGTAACTATCAAAATCATAATCTACAATGTTTCAAATATCAATGTTTTTACTATAACAGACCGAAACTCTAATGCTTTTTTTGCTTGAATGTATTGGTTGTGAATAATGATTTGGAAATATACATAGAATGGCCAAGCTGTGATTTATAAATGAGTCATAAGTATGATAGAGATCTCCTTCCTCTTTGAAGTTGTCCTAACTGGACCACATTTTTGACAATCACAAACGATCTTCTTCTGTAGTTGAAGTTTATAAATGCTATGTTCAATAGCCCATGTTCTTGCTTGATTTTTGCCTAGGTTACGTTAGGTCCCCACGATCCCATCAACCGATAGAGAAATTAGTCAAATGACTGGTTCATTTTGGTTGTCTGAACATTGATTGAAATGTTTCGGTTTACCACAAACGAAATACGGACAGTAATTTTTAGGTGTATGATTTTTAATAGTCTTCAACCGTTGGATTCTGTGAACAAAGTGATGTCCTCAAAATTTGTTGATGTAACAATATTTATTCTCACAATTCACATATTTTTTTATTAAAAGGTTTGGAATATCCTTATTTTTCTCTCTCACTCTCTTTTTTAAAAATAAAATCATACATATTATTTGGTTCCGGTTCACATAATGATAGAAATAAGACAAAATGAGTACATTTTTGTAAACAATGAACTGTTATGAGGGTTGGTTAAGATTAGAGAGGTGGTTGTAAAAGAGTGTTCAATCTGAACAAGTAATTAATCACATTGTCGTCTTCCTCTTCTCCGCTTTTCTTCTAACTGATTTGTAGTTAATTCAGAAATACTGAGATTGACATAACTCACATAAGTATTGGCATTCTCACTGAAAACATGGACAAGACAGAAATAAATAATCAGTGTTATATATAACAATTTGAACAAAATAATTTTAGATTTCAAAAACATTTTCACAGAATTTTCAATATGATATTTTCCTGCTGTTTACTAAAACAACAACAACAAAAAAACCGCACTGTTGTTTTTTCTTTTAACATTCATTTCTTGATATAAGTTCAGATGCAGAAGTTGGTACAACGAGACTATATTAACGTTAGGTAAGATCATCTATACAAAAAGATATACATTGCTTTAATATATATTACCGTTAGGTATGAAATTCCAAATCATTTAATATTTACGAACATAATTTTCTCTTGCACCGTTTCATTGCTTTAATATATATTACCGATTCTTGTCTTCTCTGTAGGTTTGATGTTCTTGGATCTTAGATTCGTTGGAAAAATATATCACTAGAAACTGAAAAATATAGTTGCTGGAAGAAACACATCTCTATAAACCCATAACTGTCGTTAGGGTTTATGAATAAAGCAATTAGGAATTTCAAAGTATATAATGTAATAGATTT
Organism: Brassica nigra; assembly: GCA_016432835.1. Lineage (NCBI taxonomy): Eukaryota > Viridiplantae > Streptophyta > Magnoliopsida > Brassicales > Brassicaceae > Brassica > Brassica nigra. The sequence continues at coordinate 6,354,632 of CM028246.1, read as the reverse complement.
CCTTTAACCCAATTTCACATATTTTGCTAATTTAGTCCAATGCCATGAACTTTATTTTTGTAAAGATTCTTGCATAATAGTAACATACAACAAAATCTACACGATTCTGAGTGTTCGAAAATAACAGATTATGTTTGTCACGTTTAGCAGATTATGTTTGTCCTGTTCTTTTCATGGAGGATGGACATTTGACATCAATAAGCAAAGACAAATTCCGTGACAAGACAGAAATAAAATATTATCTATATATATACAGTGAACGTAATCGAAAAATTTTAAGTGAATCTTATCAAAACTTTAGTCTTATATCTTTTGTTTTGATTAACATTTTTTCTTTGGAGTATTTTTTTTTTTTGAACACATTTCTTTGGAGTATATGGTTCAGTTTATTTCTTATACCTTACGATACTTTCTAGCTGACCATAACTAATATTGAAAGCATAACCATTATAATAGTTTTTACGAGCAGCGATTATATATCACATAGGTCAAGGAATCTGCTTTACTTCTTTCTTTTTCTTGTCTTTTGTTACCGTTTTATTTTAATTGCTTTTTCTACGCCTGAAAACTTTTTCATAATTAGATATTACGACTTGCTTACATATTTGAGATGGATTATTTACTGGGATACTTTATTGACTTGCGAGCACTCGTTTACGAACAAGAATCTTAAGTTTTCCATGCAGCTGAGCTGTTCTTAGGTTACACATTGATTTTTGTCAACAGCGTTTTCTCAAGACAGTCAAATATTCCTTTATTTAATCAAATGTTAGATGTTAATTGAAGTAAATTATATATGACAGATTCTAAACTTTTTTATTTTAAACTTGTATTACGAATATTTTTACGAACTTATAAAAAGAGATAGGAAAAATTTTTACGAAAACTATTACCATTTTGTTTTCTTAATTTATCAAAATAAATAACAATTCAAATTTTGGGACACATCGACAGTACAATCCTTTCTTGTAGCTTTGGAAACGTTCCAAATTTAGTGCAGTGGTACATTAATTACACAAAAGTTGAAAAACGTTTTGTCCCTAGATATATATTTTTTAAAAATCTCTAATTGTTATTTCGAATTACCAAATTAAAAAATACTTCAATCTTTATTGATTGTAAAAATAACAATCATAAAAGTAATGTTTGAGTGTGTAGGCTAGGCACATAGGCGATCTATCATCTATGACTATACTATATGTGTCCTTTAACGTCTAAAAAACATAAATCAGAGATGAATAAAACGAAAGCTAAAGATTCATTCAGCTTTTAGTTTTGTTCTTTTCCATCTGATTTTGAATATATGTTCTTATACATAAGCACATATATGAAATTAGTATTATTCTCTTAAACAATCTCCGATATATTTTGTTATTTTTATCTTTAAAACAGTGGAGCTCTAAAATATAAATTTTTTATAATAGAAGTAAAGTTTGCTCTAGTGCATTTTCCTATAATATCAATCTATAATCATAAAGTAAAAAATAGATAAATGCTATTTATTCTCATATTTATAGAGGAAAAAATAGTAATCTCTATTAAAGAGGAAAAAATATAAATATTCTGGAACAATTTCACCTTTAAATGCTAATCCCTCCGTTTCATATTATATGTCGTTTTAGACTTTTACACACAGATTAATAAAACACTTAATTTTGTATATTTTCAATATAAAACATCATTTTCTATACACCTAATCATATTTCAATCAATATAAAAATAAATAAAAGATTAAAAGTAATAAATTTTGCTTAGAAATTCTAAAAAACATTTATTTTATGACAAAATTTTTCTCTACAACGAAAAATAATTTGAAATGGAGGGAGTATTATAAAGGTGAAAATAGCAATGAATTAAAGATACTCTAAAAAATTAACAGAAAGAGTTTTGTCAATGGTAATTCTAAGGGCATCTCCATCCATACTCCAAAATAGAGTAAAAGTGAGTATGAAGTAAGAAATACTTTAACCCTAATCTATATCTCATTTTATAATGAAATTTACTCCATAAATGGAGTAATCTATTTTTTGTTTGTTTATTAATCCATTATAAAGTGAGAAATAGAATAGGGTTTGAGTATTTTTACTTCATAATCACTTTTACTCTATTCTGGAGGAAAAATGAAGTTTTAGGGCATCTTCAATCCTACTATATTTTCTACTCCAAATATCATTTTGGAGTAAAATCTTCTCCAACCCCACTCTATTTTCAACTCCAAAATGGAGTAATGGCTAGGGTAACTCCATTTATGGAGTAATCTTACTCATTACTCTATTTTGGAGTTGAACTTTTTATATTTAAGAAATGGTCCTTTAAATCTTTAATATTTTTATTTTTTATTTAAATAATATTTTTATAATAAAAATGATACAATAACATGAAAAAACAAGATAACATATTATTAAGACATTTTAGATAAAAATGTATAACACTATTAAAAACATGAATAATATAAAATAAAGATAACATAAAACAAATGATTTAATAATCCGGCAAATCGTTTTCGGATCCGCTAAGACCGGTAAAATATTGCCCAAACAGAGAAAACTGAGATTGAGCTTGTTGATCGTGTGAATCAGCATTTCACTTTGATATTATTTGCACTTGCTGAGCTTGAATATACGCACAGACATTCGGATCTTGTGTGGAATTCAAATCATAAAACAAAACTTTGTTTTCTTTTTTCCGTGCATGATTTTGTTTTTGAATCTCTATATGAGTGTGAACTCGATGTACCAATTGAACTTGGAATAAAAACTCCACCTCCAGATATCGAAATTGCAGAAGATGAAAATGTCCGATTTCAAAAATTTCTTACTCGATTTAGGAATATCAAAGATAAAAAAGCTCATTTTTCATTACGAAATACATTAGTTGATCATTTATGGGAAAAAATATTCTAATGCTCATTAATGAACCAACTTATATATTGTCTTTTATTTTATGTTTATGATTTCTGTATTTTTTAATAAAAATGTTTAATTCAAATAAATTATATTTTAAGAAATTTTTGTAAACATGAAATAGTTGAGATTAATTAGTAAATTTTAAAAAGTATAAGGTGTTGCACTCTAAAAAATATTATTTTTGGAATAAAAAATGGAGTAATACATTGGAGTAAAACCCTATTCTATTTTGGAGTTGCACCATTTTGGAGTAAATTATGGAGTAATACATTGGAGATGTTCTTATATTGGAGATGCTCTAAAATACTAAATGCAGTTAATGAAGGCATAGTCGTAGTGAATTCTACTAGTAACAATTTGCATTTAAATCATAAGGATGAAATACCAAAACTATAGTAGTTTAATTTATAGGCCTCGAATGGTAATTAACCGCACTATACCACATCACAGTTAATAGTAAAAAAATTACATATATTTATATATTTTTGTTAATATTAAGATCATGCCACAGTTGTTCTGCATATTACCATTTGGATCCATAATCTAATCGATACTAAGTAACTTTAGCGGCTTGTTTTGGGGGGAAATGTTTCAGTTCAGCTATTAAGCTTATTCGGTGTTCAAAAAAAAAAAAAAAAAAGCTATTAAGCCTATTTTTGAGCGATGTGTCAGATTAATTATCTGGAAAGCGAAGGCTGCAGGAATCTTTGTCGTATTCTAGCTACTCATATTTAGTGAGCTCAAGAACTAATTAATTCCTTAATTTGTCATACAGTCAGTAGCGGCCTTGAGTACAAGTCATATAAGCATAAGCTTCCAGCCCATTTTAAAATATGTAAATTATCAGCCATTTTTATCAAAGTTTTATTTATTGTTATCTTGTATAGCCAAAAATTTTATATTTTGCTTCTGGTCTATTATATTTTATGGAAATTCAGGACCGGGACTGCACACAGTTTATATATTTTAATTTTTCATGTAAGCACATACTAGTATTTAAGAAGATAAAGGAACATAGTAAATAGATTCCAGCTATGCCTAACCTAATCTTTTGAGGAAGACTTCTAGGTACATGACTTGAGTTAGAGGTAATATGAACGTTTTTTTTTTTGCAAAAAAATAATATGAACGTTAGTACTTAGTACTATAAAATATCTTTGCTTAAAGTAGGAATATAATTTTCAGTTGAGCTTTAACAAACTACCTACGATGGACAAGTTTTCTACTCTATTATTAGGACACATATACAATTATGCTCCATATAGTTGACATGTTAGAGGACAACAAAATCTATCTTATGAATTAGAGTGAAAACATCTTAAACTATTTTTCAAACTTAAGAAGAAAAAAAAAGTTGTCTATATTTCTAGAAAGTTAAAATAGATAAATTTCGGTGCAGTTCAACCTATTATAATCCCAATAAATTGAGTATAGAATCCATGACTCTAATTAATAGGCTGACAAGTTTCTAAAAGGATGATATGTACTCAGGCTAAATTAAAAGTCTAAGCAAAAGCCATGCGTTTAAAATGAATACTCTGGCTCAACATGCAAGAATGTCTCGCCAATAAAGATTTACCCGTTTATCCAGGATTAGCCTTCTTCTTAATTTTTCATACGTTTTATCTTCAATTTTTTTTTTTTTTCACACGGTCGGCAACTAACTTATAATGTACATATGCAGTAAAAAAGAGATTTTTTAAGGATTATTTTTAGTTTTTTTTTTTTCACTAGAATATATCCGTATACCACTAGAATTAACTAATATAGAGTTATGATTTAGATTTAAAATTTAAAATTTTAATTTTTTAAAATAAATAAATAAATATTAAATTTTCAAAATAAAAATATTAAAGTTCGAATTTGAAATCATATAATTTGAATGTAGTTATAATTTATTATTTATTTATATTTATATATCTATGAAACAAAGATAAAAGAATATTTTATCTCTCTAATAAAAAAAATTTAGTCATTTTTCTTTTTAAAAATTTTCGGGGTGACAAAAACTTAAAAATAAACTATTTGAAAGAATTGTTCAAAAAAAATTGTAGGAAACGACCTTTTTAAATTATGTAAACTGGTTCTCCTAAAGAAGTTATTACATTTCAGGAAACATTACTTCTTTTTAATCAAAGAAAAATATAAAAAATTCAGGACATAAACAAACACCAAACTCGAGTCTACTATTATTATGTTTTGTTAAATTATTCACCAAATATGTTGATTGTTGTATTAAAAATAAATAAATAAAATAAAAAAGACGGTGCGACAAAAGAGAAGGAAAAACAAAATGGAAGAGAGAAAGAGAGACAAGTGGGCAGTAAATTACGGATGCACAGAACTCAGTAAGTCGTATAGTACCAAACACGGCATGCACCATTCACACACTTCCCTTTTATTAACTTTTTTACAAAACTAATAATTTTTTTTTTCTTACAAAATATTAATTATAATTATTTTAACCTGTTTTATTTGTCCTCATTTTAACCCGACATTTTTTGAACTTTCAAATAACTCTCGGAAGGAAGAAGCCTCCTCTTTTCTCCGTCGCCTTCGTCTTCTTCCTCCTCTGCTTCTCTCTCTCTCTCACACACACACTTTCTTTCTGCAATCATTTAATTTCTTCGAGCTTCCTTGATCTCTCCTCTAATCATAGAGCATTGATCTTACTCTGATATTCCAAACCTCAGAAAAAATTAGATCTTCAGTTACCCGATCTAGATTCAACGTCTCTTCGTGTTTCAGCCAAAGCTCCGCGAAATGATTCCGAGCGAGTGAAAGATGAACAGACATCGTATCCCTGAGCAGAGTTCCCGAGATCGATTAGCTTCGCCACTGCCCAATTCTCCTCTAGGTTACTCTCTCTCTCTTTCCCACTTCCTGTTTTCTTTGTTGATGAGAAAACGCAAAAACGCCGATTTGAGATTTTTTTTTTTCGGTATTTTATTTTTTCGAAACTATCCATAGAATCGAGTACTTAGTTTTGTTTGGTTCCTTCTTCGGTTTGTTCGAGAATCTCAGTAATGAATGGTTATCACTGCCCTAATAGCAGAAAAAGTTAATAGCTGTTGTAGATGAAAACAAAAAGCATGGTAATTTGTAATCTTGTGGAAAACTACAGATAAAGGAGTGTGTTTAGAGAAGATGAGATATCTTCTTTTATGATAAAGTAAAGTAGAAGGAAAAAAAAAATCTTATGGAAAAGTTTTGTTGGGTAGTTTTCAACAGTGGTTGGTTGTGATTTTTAATTTTACATGTAATCACTAATTAGTGCACTTAACCTCACTGCTTTATTATGCTTTTATGTTCTCCATCCCCACATTTGGTGCTTGATAGTACTCTTTTTGTCTCCCTAATTTTCATTTCTTTTTAGTTTCTTCCGTTGTAAAGTCTATTTCTTTATCATTTTATAAACACTTAAAAGTTATCTCATTAGTGGATTCATTTTCTTTCAGGAAACAAACAGAGTCACAAACTCAAGTCTCCAAGATCATCATCATCTCCTGTGTTTCATTCTTCCCACTCTGAGAAAGCTCTAACTGAAAACAAGGTATGTATGCTCTTTAAGATTATATGTAGCATTTATAGGGAGAGATGTTTTGGTTCCACTTGTTGTTTGAAAGTGACTTCTTCCTCCTCATATTGTAGCTGCACCAAGATTCTGCTCATCAAACCAAAACTGGGTTACCAATGAAAAGTTTGTTAGCTCAAGAAATGCCAAAGCAGACAGAACCTAAAAGGAGATCACCAAGCATTATAGCCCGGCTGATGGGACTAGATGTCTTACCCCCTCAGAGTTCTTCTCATAAACGACAAAAGCCTGTGGAGAATCAGCAAGGCAGAAGCGGTGAAGGCAGCTCTCATGATGGTTATAAATCTTTGACAAGGAGGAGCTCAAAGGGGGAGCAAAAGTTTAAAGATGTTTTCGAAGTACTGGATGCAAAGAGGGCAGAGAGCAATGGGAACTTATATCATCAGGGGAGGGTGAATGCTGCTAATCTCACCCAGGCAGAGATGGCTTTTATAAGGCAGAAGTTCATGGAGGCTAAGCGTTTATCAACGGATGAGAAGCTTCGTCATTCTAAAGAGTTTAATGATGCGCTTGAGGCTCTGGACTCTAACAAAGACCTCCTCCTGAAGTTTCTTCAGCAGCCAGATTCTTTATTCACTAAACATATGCATGATCTTCAAAGCAAACCTCACAAGCCACATTACGGTCAAGCGCCTTCTCTCAAGTGTCCAAACAGCGACAGGCATGAGGATAGTTTGAAGAGTCATAAGTCGCCTCATCGGCATGGTGGTGGTGGTGGTTCTCCTAGCAGTTCTCATACTAGGCATGCTTCTTGTGACACACTTGACTTACCAAATGTGGAGCTGGGAAAGAGAAGTGAGTTGCAACCAACCAATATTGTTGTCCTGAAACCTAACGTCGGCGAGCCACGTTATGCTGGCAGAGCTTTTGCATCGCCAAGCTCTTCTTCCGATGAGTTCAGAGCAGATCGTAGGCTTCCATGCACCAGTAATCATATCAGGCAGAAAAGTAATGAAGGCAACGGCCTTTCAAGACGGAGTTCTAGAGATTCTGGAGAATTTTCCAACATAATGTCTAGGCAAAGGAAGGCGAGCTGTAGTAATGCCACGAGCTTTGAGGCTTCAGGGTTCAGAGGATATGCAGGTGATGAAAGCTCATCAGGTAGTGATTCTGCAAGTGAATCAGAGCTAGTGCCAGTAACTTCAAGAACAAGAACCGCCTTTAACCGTACGATCTACCATAGATCTTTGCCTTCCAAGTCATCAACAACATCATCTGTGAGCAGGGAAGCCAAGAGGAGACTCTCAGAGAGATGGAAGATGACACACAAGTACGAGCAAGAGAGAGAAATTAGTAGAAGCGGGACATTAGCTGAGATGCTTGCAACTTCAGATAGGGAAGCGAGGCCAGCAAGTTTCAGTGGACTCAGTTTCGAAGAGGGGATTAGTAAAAGAGTCGAGAGTAATGTTCAGTTGTCTGAATTACCAGAACCGGTTGGCATCAGTAGTAGAGATGGTTGGAAAGGATCATCTTCAAGAAGTTTTTCAAAATCCATCATGAACCAGGAAAGCACTTATGGTTACACAATAGTGCTTCCTAAGGAGTTGATTAGTAGAGATGGATTAGTGAAGGGGAGCTCTTCTCATCATGGCGAGTCCCAGTCTTTCTTGTCAAGCAAATCTTCTAGACCTGGTAGTAATAAATCTCGTTCTTCCTACAATAGTTCGCCAGAGGTCAACAGGAGCCCAAGTTTAACCAAATTCCTTTATATGAACCACGAGATTCATCATCAAAAAGAGAAGCTCTCTCCTTCTAAAGCAGGATGCAGTTTCTCAGTAGATGCAAATTCAGACACTGAGGATAGTTCAGCGTCGGATGATATTAAGACGGCAATGTCTTCTGAAGCTCCAGATTTGTCAACTGTTACTTCTTTAACTGACCCTGTAAGTCAATGTTATGTTTCAAGATCATGGATACATGTTTGTTGTAACACAATATCTAATCGTTCACTTATGTTCTAGGATATGTCAAGGATGCCAACTGAGGATGTAAGTCATTCTTCCGTTCCTGAACCAGAGTCTCGTGAAAGCTCAAAGGAAGGAGATCAACCAAGTCCGGTTTCGGTTCTAGAAGCTTCCTTCGATGATGATGTTTCATCGAGTTCAGAATGCTTTGAGAGTGTTAGCGCTGATCTCCAAGGTAGTTAATCAATGCTTGTCACTTTATTGATTGATGTGGTGAAACTGCAACCAGCGCTAGTCTAATTCATTATAAATGTTTGACGTGTTAACCGTTATCTCTATGCTCCAGGACTCAGGATGCAACTTCAGCTCCTTAAACTAGAGTCAGCTGCTTACGATGAAGGTGGCATGCTTGTTTCGAGTGATGAAGACACAGAACAGGAAGAGTCATTAACAATAACAGATGAGAGTGTGATCAACAAAAAAGTCAGAGAAGAAGACTGGAAGTCACTATACTTGGTTGATCTCCTAGCTAACTCCAAGTTGAGTGACTCAGACCACAACACTGTCATGGAAACACCCGTAGATCCATCCTTGTTTCAGGATCTTGAGAAGAAGTACTCTAACGTGAAAACCTCAACCCGGTTAGAAAGAAAGTTCCTATTTGATCAAATCAGCAGAGAGCTAATGCAGATAATAAAGCAGTTTTCGGATCCACACCCTTGGGTTAAACCCACTAGGGTCTGCCAGAAATGGGATGTGAACAAGATACAGCAGACTCTGCGTGATTTGGTGACAAGAAAAGAGGAGAAACCAAGGAAAGATGATGTGGAGGAGAGGGAGTTGCAATGGCTGAGTTTGGAAGATGACTTTGAAATAATAGGTAGAGATATTGAGGAAATGCTGACAGATGAACTCATAGCAGAGCTTGTGGTAGATGCAATCTTCTAGAACGTTAAATATTATCTCTATGTTACATACGGCTAAATAAAATGGGCAAATGCAATATGTAATGTGATAGTTTTATCATATGAGATGGTGTGTGAATAAACAAGCATCAATTATCATCTGAAAGTTTTGGTCTTCCTTAATGAACAATGGATACAGAGTAGGTTAAGTCTTAAGTTTTACCATTGATTTGATTCAAACAAATGGGAGAAAAGAGAATTAAAAATACACAATAATGTGTGTGATTTTTAGTTTTCCAGATATGCCCTTGGGAGTGAAGATGGAGGTGGAGGAGGTGGTGTCCAGAATTGGGCATTTTTGACCTTTGAGAGGCAGCCTAGTACTTCCAAGGGAGTGACGTCTCCAGTCACAGTTACCTTCTTTGATTCAAAATCTATGCTGAAAGATGTCACACCTACGTATTGCCAAAAACCATAATACTCATAATTAAGCTAAAACCCATGAACTGTCCTGAGATTTATGGTGTTTTACGGACTGAGGATTAAATGATCAAATAGTATATAGTAACCACTTAAATTTTGGGGGTCGAGAAGAACGTTTCATCTAGAAATGACATGTAAACCGGTTCCAAGAGATGTGCATTTACAAGTGTACAAGTCAGGTATCCAATCTAAAGCCAAAACTAGCTTGCTTATAGTTTGGTAAATAGATCTATTATACTAAAAGACACGACTTCCCTAACTAAAATATGTGTATAAGAAAAAGGCAAAAAAAAAAAAAACAGTTGTTGATAAGAAACTGACCTTGCATTCTAGATAGATGTTTCTTCACTTTTCCTTGGCAGCCTCTGCAGTGACAGTGAAGAGACACTCTAAGAACAACCACCTGCATCAAAAAGACATAACCAACCCTCATGTCTCTTTTTATATTACATTCATCCCACGATATTGTACGGTAAACGACAAACTTCACTTTACTTTTTTTTTTTTTGCTAAAACAAACTTCACTTTACTTGCCTGGTCTGAACCAGAAGAAGTCTTCTTCTTCTCTTCGTCGGCAGCACCAGAACCTCCTTTTGGCAAAGAAGTTTCACCCTCCTCCTTTACAACCGTATCCTTACCCGAAGAAACCGGTTCGGATCCAAGAAGATACCTAGTAGAACCAGGAGGTGTACTTTCGGTAACGCCACACGCGGGTCCCGCAACACAGCCAAAACTCTTCCTAGCTAAGCTAATATTATCACTGAGCTTCAACAACGACCCTGAAGTGCTCTTTCTTCCTCTCTCCACCACCTGAATCATCTTCCCGTCACCTGAGGAGGAGGGTATTCTCGTAACTTTCGAAAGCTGACGGTACGGTGCAATGTAGTCGTCGCCGGAGGAGCATGGAGCCGTGAAAGATCTCCGACCATCTTTGATAATGGGGTTATGACGGTCGATGGCACGTGCCGGGACGATCCGTTCGTCGTGGCTAGCGGTAGCCGTCGATGCTTGCGATGCACAGAACATATTGGATAGGAACTTAGCAGAAACAAAAGCTCATTAATATAATAGAAACAGACAAATATTACGTGATAAATGAATGTGTGTGTAATTGATAATGCGTCAGTGTGTCACATGAGCGTAAGGTCAGAGTAACAGAGAGTTGAGTAGAAAGGCTCTTGTATTGTCCACATAAAAACACACATTAGAAGTTGAAATGTCACTATTAACTATTTATGTACTAACATTACATTTATTCTCTCTTGGATATATTCAAATGTTTTTTTTTTGCGTATTTAATTCGACCGATCAGTCTTTGTTCAGAAGAGGTAAAACGAAGATAGAGAAAGGAGTATAAATGAAAGACTTTAAATACTACAAGTTTTAAATTTTAACGCAAGGTAGAAAGATAATGAATATGGGAAATTATAAAGTGATTTGATTCCTTATATGTCAAGTTCTAACTGGCTTACCACTAGTTTTTGTAGCTCAGTCAGCTGCCATATGCAGCTAAATCTTTTCTGCATATGCAATCTACTCCATTTGTTGAATAGTTTTTTGCAGGTTCTTACAAAGCTTAGTAAATTTGATTTTAAGAGTATTAGTTTTTATGATTAACAATATCAAATCAATTTGCTCAAAAAAAAAAAACAATATCAAATCAATGTTAATTCATTGAATTCAATTTGATTTAGAATTTAGAATTTAATATTATTAGCTGATAAAAAAGTGTATTAAATTTTCAAAATTCTGTTTTTAACTTTGATCTTTTAGTAAACAGGAGAGTATATAAATGCTTCAAATAATACTGATTATGCGTTTACATTCATATGTGAATTTTCTTTTATTCCAAAAAAATGAAAATATGAAATCTCTTTATATGATGATAATTTTTAATAAATTTAAATGCATAAAAGAAACAAAATAAATTGGAAGAAAGCTTCAACTTTCGTTTAAATTATTAAATAAATACAAACGCAAGCAAACAAGAGTCGCAATTTACATAAGAAAGGTCTATTAGATCTCTTTTTACAACATTCCAAGAACCTAGTTAATGCTTTGTACGAACTGAGAAAGTATACCAATGCATATCTTTACAGTATACAGATATACTGTGAATAGTATACAGATATACTGTGAATGGTACAAAGGCCGATCTTAATATGAACTGAGATAATTTTTACAGTAGTCTTCCACTAAAATTGAGACCACTGAGCACTTCTGACTGGTCCATTAACAAAATCCATTTAGGACAAATAAACAATTCTACCTAATATAAGTAGTAAATTTGTATCTAGGTGAAAGAACAAGAAGATGAAGATGCAAAGACCGGGTGAACATTCTGAATCAGACGCAAGTACAACATCAAATGTAGCCGGATCTGTAACAGCGAGTATGCATGCAGATGATCAAGACAAAGTGAAGACCAAGAGTTGAAGAATGGATTAGCGACCAAGTCAGAGTTACGAAAAGATAATTTGGAGAGAGTGGATTAGGAGATTTACTTTGGGGAAGAGGGATCTAGGTTAGGGGCGGGTCGGGCCACCACAATTGACACCAGTAGTACTACCTGCCATGCTTCTCTATAAAACACCAGTAGTCCCAACAATTACAGTTTTTACATTAAAATTTTGAAAAAAAAAAATTATTCATTGGTGTCGAGGATTAATAAATCTACTTTTCTATGTTAAGAAGAGAGTAGAGTAAAACATCAAAGTCACAAATAAAACTGTTTATTTTCCAAACATTAAACTATTAGCAAGTTTCTTGTGTTATTGTAAAATGTTACCTTAACCGTTTTCATGTACTTATTCTTCAAGTTCCGGCGTCCATATGCACATTCCTTGCCTCTGTATCCTCCTCCAGAATTCTTCTGCTTCATCAGTTGTAGTGATTTTAAAACTGTTTGTGCTTGGGATTCCCAAGAGGCGCATTCCTCGTTGGTGTTGCGGTTCTTTAAAATGCATCTCAAAACTTCTTCTACCTTTATAGCTCTTATTACATATCTCACATCTAAACTCATGCTGAAGTTCACGAAGAATCTTGAGCCAGTGCGGATGGTAAGCTCTTGATTTGGCATAAGCTTCCTGATCCCTCTCACGTTCTTCTTCCATCTCTTTATACGTCAAGCGTTGTTTCTTCTCAAAGCCTTCCTCTCCACTAAACGAAATAACTGGTTCTTCATTCGTCACGAGTGCTATATAGTCCTCACGAGCAACATCATCAACAACAAGATGAAGCTTCCTATGATACTCACGTATCTCTTTCAAACGATCATAAAACAAATCTGTTTCACCAAGCCTTGCTATCTCAGCTTCCATCTTCCTATCTTTATCTTCGTAGGTTTCAACAAGCTTCTCGCTGTTGAGCATGATAGACTGGATCATGTTACGGACACGATGTCCCTGGACCAATCTATCCATGCGAGACGTCGTTTTTGTCTTTTGTAGCTCTTCCACAACTAGTCGCTCCAATCTTTCAACCTCCTCGTGCCTGAAACGAGTTTGCTCGAGGAGAGTCGATGACATCATCTCTTTCTTCTACACTTTTTTTTTTTTCAGTTTTTGGATTCCCGATCTTTCTTCTCCTTAAATAAATAAATAGTCTTTCCGTTTAATTCAATCTTTCCTTTTCCTTATGTTTAATTTCCTTACTTAGTTATATGGTCGGGTCAGCGATTAAAATGTAATCTCATTAAATTTCCTTATGATGAAAAATGTAATATCAGGCCCAATACTTATAAATTTCTAATTGGTGGACAATGTTTTCTTTCTTATCCTTAAATAGTTCCATATATAAGCTTTTTTGTCACCATCCATAATATCAGCTAATTTAATTATATAAATACTTAAAATAATATGATTTTTTTTAGAAAATAGTTTGAATGTGAAATCTTAATTTTAATCGGTTTTGACGATATGATTCAAATCGGTTTTTAATACACTTATGAGAGTTCGACCGGTCCGGTCCAATTTTAAAAACATTAGATTTTGGTCAGGATTAATTCTTATATTGCCTTATTTATGTTTTGGGACCCTATGTTGTTGGTCAGCGAGTCATCTTATCTCGCCTTATATGATGCAGGGAAAAAAAACGGAATTATCCTTTTAATGGGCTTAAAGATGTAATTTTAAGCCCAATATTTAAATTAGTGTAAATCTGAACCGTTGATTGAAACGACCACATCGAATCCTTACCGCTGCATCTTGTCGGTTTTCAACATTTATAAGATAGGGACCAAAGACTATCGTCCGCGGTTCCCTTCCTTCTATTCGAAACTATTAGGGTTACGGCGATTTCGCACGCTCCTCCTCTGTTATCCTCTCCAGGTATGAAGATTCGTCTAATTGGTTTCGATTTATCGATATGTGGTCTATTAATTATTGGCTCAACCGATTCCTCGTTGTAAACTTATTGTCTTAAAAGGATTTTTTTTTTCTGTATCTATTTGATTAGAGATTTTTATGTCTGATATATTATGATTACGAATGATTCAGATTGAGAATGCCTCGCTTTGATGATCGATATGGAAACACTCGCCTTTACGTTGGTCGCTTGTCATCTAGAACTCGCACCAGAGACCTTGAGCGTCTTTTCAGCAGATACGGAAGGTAACTTTATCAAATTTTATCTGCCTTGATTGATTTATTTTGATTTATATGTCTTTGGGTGTTATAAAGTTGTGAACTTTATTTTTTTCATTTGGTATGAACATGGAATGATTCTTCTTTGGAGATTTGTGTACAGTGTTAACACTAGAATGTGCTAGTTGACATCTTTGTCTTGTATTTATAATGGATCTAGGTTTAGTGTTTTCTTTTCTTTCTCAAATTGAATGATGTTGTTGAAGGTTCCATAACCTGGAGATGTTTGATGAGTATGTGGACTTGGTGGATATTCTCGCCTGGTGTGGTGTATAGAGGGGTGCATTGGCGTTTCGTGTTTGTAGATTTATTGCATGTTTTACTTGGCCACAAATCTCAAAAAATGGTGTTTTGGTGTATGGAAGTTCCTTATGTAATGATGGGGCCTTGATTTTCTGGCTACACTTTTCCGCAGAGTACGAGATGTTGATATGAAGCGCGATTACGCCTTTGTTGTAAGTTTAAAAATAGTCCCTTTAACATTTATCCTAGCGTTTGTTTATTGTGCTCTTTGTCCCTTACATTTTGAGAGCAGGAATTTAGCGATCCTCGTGATGCTGATGACGCAAGACATTACCTAGATGGACGAGACTTCGATGGAAGTCGCATCACTGTGGAGGCTTCCAGAGGGGTTAGTTGTTTTCTCTACTCTCTATATATCATTGGTCACTCCACTGATTTGATGTAAATGATTAATGATGTCCTGCAAATAATTTATGTTAGGCACCTCGTGGTTCTCGGGACCCTCGGGATAATGGTAGTAGAGGTCCACCTCCTGGTTCTGGTCGCTGTTTCAACTGTGGTGTCGATGGTCACTGGGCTCGGGACTGCACAGCTGGAGATTGGAAGAACAAATGTTACCGCTGTGGTGAAAGAGGACACATTGAGAGAAACTGCAAGAACAGTCCTAGTCCTAAGAAGGCTAGGGGTGGTGGAAGCTACTCCAGGTCACCGGTTAAATCGCGCTCCCCTCGCCGCAGAAGAAGCCCAAGCCGTAGCCGTAGTTACAGTCGTGGTCGTAGCTACAGGTTAGTTGTAAATTTGGTGTTCTGATAACTTGGTGTTATAGTTTGAGCCTTCAAAGAATGCGTTAGGTCTTTTCTTATTAACTGATGCACTTTTGTTTGACCAGCCGATCACGGTCGCCAGTGAGAAGAGAGAGAAGCGTGGAAGATAGATCACTCAGTCCTAAGGCAATGGAGCGATCCGTATCTCCCAGAGGCAAAGACCAGAGCCTGAGTCCAGAGCGAAGGGTCATAGATGCAAGCCCAAAACGTGAAAAGCAAGAAGGATCAGACTATGAAGGTAGCCCAAAAGAGAATGGTAATGGCAAGAGCTCTGTGAGTCCCATTGTGGGAGGTGAAGAAAGCCCTGCTGGACTTGATGGTCAAGACAGGAGTCCTATTGATGATGAGGCTGAGCTTAACCGTTCTTCCCCTAAAGGCAGCGAGTCACCTTGATGGCTCAGTGCCCCCAACAGGTTAAGCTCAATGCATATCACTGTGTGTCAATGGATGATGCTGTTCCTTCCTTGACTTACTTTCTTTGTTGGCTCGTTGGTGTGTCATCAGACAGCTTTCAAACTATGTTATCTTTCATACTTCTGTTGTTAGCAACATATTTCTTTTTCTCGTTTGACTCCTGTAAGAATAAAGCTTTGAGTGTATGCTTTTTCTTATTATATAATTCAGTTTTATGATTTTATCCATCAAAATATGTCAAAGGAAAATATTTTATTTTCTTATAAAAATTATCTTTTTTTTTGTCTTGAGATGAAGCAAATGATTGTAAATTTGTATATGTTGAGCACTGTGATTTTCTTTCTCCTCTCTACTTTAGACCAAAACAAAATATTTGTGAGAGATAAGGGAGCTGTGTATGTACACATAAGAGGTGACATTGAGTTACTATAGGCCACGCTGACGACCTTGAGTAGCTTCACAGGGTATTTTCAAGGCCAAGCTCGTCCTCAATTTCGTCACCATCTTCGAACAGCTTGAGGAACCGGGCCTGTTCTTGCTGCCGCTTCTTCTTCCGCCAATATTTGTAACCTACCACAAGACCCACCGTAGCAACACCTAACACAAGTAGTACAATCAGTACCACTATTGCAGGATGCATTCCACGCCTTCCTTCTTCCTTCTCAGAGCCATCTTCTTTCTTCGAACCTGCAAAAACAAAACGCAGCTTATCATATTCAACTGCATAGCTAGAACAAACAGAGAGACATATGGGAGAGTTATGTTCTAGTTGGATGAATTAGTATTTTCAAATGCTTGTGGTAACTCACCAGCGCCAAGTTGGGAGCATCCATGGCAGAGAAAAGTAGCATTGAATTCATTGTCCTTGACGTGTGTGTATCTACCCT